>JANBXA010000731.1:8962500-9302500 GCA_030556225.1 Cricetiscus sungorus | reverse complement strand
ATTGTGAAAAGAAAGAGGACAACATGAGTACACGTTTTGGTCTAAGGTTTTATCCAATCTGATCTTTTTGCCTTTGATCTTCCAAAATGTCTCTGTTGGTTCGTTTCTTTCCTGTGTATTTCAATTCTCCATCTTACTACACAGAAATGCGTTGGGAAGAAAAGACACAGTTGGTGCAGTGGTCAGGTTAGTAGCCTCAGCTCCTCAGCAGGTTGGTGTGGGAGGATGTTCTGAGCCAGGGAGGGTAGGCGAGGCATCAACATGAGAATCTGGGAACGGAAACTTAACTTCCCAGCTTAGTATTATGGTGCGTGTAGGCTTTGTTTAATTTGGTATGCTATTGTATTGCTCAGCAAATTTAATTTCTCTATTTTATGAGTAAGCTTTTTAAAGGGAGGAAATCGTCCAGCATTGCTGGTGTTCAGCCTGTTGTGTCACACATTATGTACTTCATTAAGAGTTATTAATGTGAACTCAGGAAAAATTGAAAAGCCACCCTACGCAGGGTATCATCTTTTCTAACTTGTTCAGACACAGAAAGAAAGACAGTTGTGGTCCACATTAATCTATAATTGAAGATTTCCACCCTCTCCTCATACCCTAATTCCTATCTCTAATCCAAGCAATATTTACTACATTGGTGTACCTGGTAGATCATATTAACAGACTACAGTAGCAAGGTTTAAACTGCAGCAGAATCCAGGAGAGGAAAGCATCTGTTCTCATTAAATAATTGACAGTGAATTCATCTTGATAATTTCATCAAAACGTTTATTTTTACCACTGCCATCTATATGACTATGGAAAATTACAGGAGAGAGAGAGATTCATTCCTCTACTCTGAGGTCAGTCGCAATTACAAAATGTAAACGTTAAATAGGTAATTAAGTAATTACTAATAATATTTCATGTTATGGAAAACGTTTAACATGTATCCTAAAACTTGCTGTGGAGCTAAAATGCAGTAGACAGACTCCCCCAGTTGATAGCCTTGGGGTTTGCCAGGTCACAGCGACAACTGAACTTTGTGCTGGGACGTAAAATTCGGGCCCCAAGAACAGAATTGGAAAACTGCTCCATCGCTTTAGTCAGGCCTTTGTGACTCTCTGCTTCAGCCCCTTTCTGCTTCCGAGGCTCTGATTGTCTCTTCTTGCGGTATTCATCCCCGCCCCCATTTCCTATGCTCCTGGAGCCACACAGACTTTCCCGCCCTGGAGCTTTTGCCCTCTCTTAAAATAAAATGTGTGTGTGTGTGTGTGTGTGTGTGTGTGTGTGTGTGTGTGTGTGTGTGTGTGTGTGTGTGTGTGTGTGTGTGTGTGTGTGATGTAAGTACCGAGGCCCATGCGGAGGTTAGAGAATGACTTGGAGGAGCTGGTCCTCCCCTTCCACTGTGAGTTCCAAGATGTGAATTCAGGCCACCTTGCCTGTGCATCAGGAACCACTCTTTTCCCTGGGTATTGTTTGTCTCTTGCCCAGTCGGTCATCTGATGGGGTTTTCTTTGTGTATCGCATGTTTGGAGGTCTGAAAAGAACACCTCTAATCTGCCCGCTCAATCACGGGACCCCCTGGATAAAGTTTAGGCTGGGTCATTCCCAGAGCCCTAGAGAGACAATAGACTGACTGCCCGGCGCTCAAATGTCCACAGAAGCACATTTAGCATAACCACAATGGCAGGGTCATGAGGCAGAGCGTGGCACCACGGGAATCCCTCAGGATGGTTCTCGGGTATGAAAAACATTCTGAGACATAACGAACGGAGCAGAGCTATTGGATCCTCTTGCCTAGGAAATCGTAAAATATAACCCTTCCTCAGAGCCCCCTGTCCACTTTGTTCATTTCAGGGACGGCTGTTCACTTTCCTTTATTCCAGGCTAGACTTTGCAGGGAACCTTAGTGTAGCAGGCGGCTTTGGCGCTTACCCTGGGGATACTGCCGGGGAGAGAGCTGCCTTCATTATGTGTTTTGCAGATAATGATCAAGTAAGTAAATCTTAAAGAAAAAAAAAAAGCTTCCCTTAGGAAGCGGTCCAAGTGAAACCACGTTGTTAGTTGAGAGTAAGTATTCTGGACCATTAGTGGGAGTGGACCAGACAGTCTCAGAACAGTAAACTCCAAGGGATGTTTGAGAGCAGAGGGGCAGACAGCCTCCTAAGTGATGCCGTGATTCAGGGAGTTTACAACGGAAGCAAGCAGACAAGCCTGCCCTGGTCCTCTACCTCTACGCTGGTCTTTGTTTCTTTCTCTCTCCCTCCTAAATGCTTTCCAGTCCTGTCTGTGGGCATTCTGTGTTGTTTTCAAATGATGTTGCCTGAGATGACCTGATTTTTTTTTTTTTTTATGTGACTAGGAAAACTGCCCAGATTAAAAAAAAATTGAACCAGACTGCTCAAGTCAGAGACACCAGCATGTTTGGGGTTGTTTAATTTTTGTTTTTAGTTTTTAAATTTTCCTTTTCAAAAAAAAAAGCCTCTGTGCCCTATGCTTCTGTATTTTACTTACTCTCCTTTTTAACACACACATACACACACACACACACACACACACCTTCTCTTACAACTTACCTTAAGGGACATACATACTAAGGAATGTAGTCAGCAGGATGTAGAAGAGAGCTGGGACCTGCACCTGGCATCGAGGCACCTTGAAACCACCAAATTAGACCGCTCCATGGGTAGAGAGAGAAGCTCATTGTGGAACACAAACTGACAGAAACCTTAAATTATTTAGACCTCTTGCCACTACCTTATACAAGACAACTTTTGGAAACCATACACTGTTCCATGTGCTTCTCATGCAGCCAAAGACTGGAGTAGAAAAATGAGATGCTGGAATAATACCAAGAGTTCTGAGTTTAAAACCCAGGCACGCCTTACCAGGCATTGAGCTGAAGACTTGGGGGAGGGGCCAGGGAGAGCAGAAGTTCATTTGTTAGTACAGAGTTTTTACAGATGTGGAAAAGACAGGCTCACAACAAACTGGATGGAAACTAAAGACCAGGTCAGAGAGAGCGCTTCTCAGCACAGTGCAGACAAAGCAGGACCAAGGGCCAAAGCATCATGTGGACCACATTCTAGCCAACCCTGGGCTGGACCACATTCTAACCCTGGGCTGGGTTCTCTACTTCCTCTAATTCTCCCACTGGAAAAACTGGATGCTAATCAGATTAAGTTTAAGCGTAGCATCTATTTTTTGCCATTGCTATTTGGCAAAGCCTAAATCATAATCTAAACGAGCAGCTTGCCTTTCTTCTTCTTCTTTGTCCTAACATATATTAAAATAAGTGGGAGCTCTTGGTAAATGGGAATTGAATTCCACAGAAGTCATGGCCCAACATAACACAACATTCCAGAGAAGGTTGGCATCGGAGTTAGCTAAATGTCGGGCCGTTTTTCCTACTTAACATTTTTGGTCAGAGAAGAAAGGGAGTAGAAATAAATTAAAAGGAGAGAAAAATTCTTCATGGTCATAAAGGTTTCAATAGTTGAACATTGATAGTTTTAACAACCAAACCGACTCATAAAAGAATGTTTACTAATTAGGCTAGAAATGTGGTAGATAGGATATTAAAAAGAAGACACTTTAAAAATATGTAGCCAGTTCAATTTTTCTCCCATTAAGTAGGAAAAAACCTATTATATAATCTAACACACACACACACACACACACACACACACACACACACACACACACACACACACACACACGATCTGCTCTGCTCTGCTCTGCACCTCAGGGATGGGTAGAAGAGAAATGTGGGAAATGTTTCTTGTGGGAAGTATGTGTCTGCAGCCACTGAGGGTGATGGGTTTTGGAATTCAGATTTGGGGGGAACCTAGAGACTGTCTGAGCAGCTTTGTTAGGGTTCCAATATGAAGAAAAGGTACCTTCAGGGAAGTTGTCCTTACACTATAAAGATTATATTTGAGAACAGTGTGTTCCCTTTGGTCACAGAGAAATATCTGCTAAGACTTGATTGCCAGTGAATCCTGAAAGGCCCTAAATAAAGTCCTGCTTCCTTTCACCTTATTGACAAATGTTGATCCTCCCCTTCTGTCTGTGGCCAAGACTTACAACGGTAAGGCAGGCTTCCTCTGCGCACCTTCTCCTTGACTATATCACCAAATATTTAGTAGAGGAAATTTCAAATGGTCCATGGCAACATCTTTGAATCAGGTGCCACATTTTGTATTTAGAGTTATTCATTTATTTAGTGTGCATATTGTATGACTGTGTAGATGCACATATGTGCATAGTCATGTGTCTTCGTGTATGCATGCACACCTGTGAGCATGTCATTGCTTAAGAGTCATTAGCATTATTTTTTCCGGAAGTGTCTCCCATCGGCCTGAAGCTCAGCGGGTAGCCTAGCCTGGCTGGCCAGAAAGCTCCATGGCCTCCCTGTCTTTACCTCCCCAGCTCTGAGATTAAATGTGCACCACTATGTCTGGAAATTTTATGTGGGTTCCGGGGCTTAAACTCAGGCCTTCATGCCTCAGCAAGCCTTTCCCGACTAAACCATCTCTCTAGCTCCAGGTTTTGTTAGATGGCTTGTTTGCTTTTTGTTTTTTTATTTTTATAATGTTTAATTTCTCTCAATCAAACTCAAAAAATCAGACAAAAAAATTCAGGGGAGCCAAATCTTTACATCTAAGCCCTTAGGTTTTCTGTTTGGTTGTTTTACATCGAGCCTGAGTTATAATTGACATCATTACACACAGCACCTGAATGTATTTAAACATGTCTTACAATGCACTGGAGCCTTCATTAAGAAATGGGGAACAAAAGGATTGAATACTTACATACTGATTGAGTAGAAAAGAATAGTATATTGACAAAGAGCAAGTAAATGAGGCTGAGAGAGGATAGTTACATTAATGAAGCCTGGAGAGTTTCCTCAGCATCCATCTTGCGTTTAGGAATCCCATCTCCTGCTTTTAAAAACAATGTGGAAGGTCAGAGTGGCATTCTGTCCCGGATGTGCAGGGACCCTTAACTCAAAAGACAACATGCATCAGTGACACATTTGGGAAATATGGCTTGGCCCCAAAATCTATTCCTGTGGGTTGGAAATAGTAACAGCTTTGGAAGCATTTCAACAGCAGAGCTATTTATAATGATTTTTTTTTTTTCATCAAGAAATGAAAACTATGGAGCAAATAGTTTTGGGGGAAAACCCCTGCAGAGTTTTCTGTGCACAAAGAAGCAGAGACACCGACCGAGACGGCCAACTGAATTCTGGGCCATCCCTGCCAGTCTGGATTTATAGTCATTTCAGAAGGAAAACGTGGTCCAGACTTGCCCCAACCTCCCCTGGATCTCCAGGCAGTGATTCTGTAAAACCCCCTGAGAATTACAGAAAGTCCAGGGCTCAGGGCTGACTTTTGACCAGTTGAGTAATGGTCTCTCGACACGACAAAGGCAATCGAACATTTTAAGTGTCCCCTTGTGTTTCTAATGAGCATGTGTGTTCAGAGCAGTATTGTCCCATGTCACTGTGGAGCAACGGCTACAGAAGTGAGGTGGCACTCTCATGTCATGCTCTTGAACCACTTCAAATAAAGTAATAAAGCAAGATACACGGAAGTAAAAAGAGAAAACATTCCAAAGTCGGGACACAGGCTGAAGAGTTGGGTTGAAATGAAGTGTGTTGTCCCGTGGTCCTGGAGGCGGGGAGATCACAGAGAAGCAAGGATGACAGCCACATGTTCTATTCATTTGCTCCAAAGATGATGGAAACTGTCCAAACACTAACTCAGAAACACATTTTTAAATTGCTTTTCATCATGGTCAGTGAAGGAAAAGTCGGCCAACTGTTTAAGGAATAAAACTTTCGTTAAGCCCTAATCATTGTCCCTTATGTTTCCTCCCACGGTAGAGATCCCAGTGAAGCCCGTGGGAGGAAGAGCCCTGTCCTGTTTAAACCATCAGTGCTTGCATTACTGAAGACACACTTTTCTTTATGTTGACATCTAGGGCTCCAATGTTTTTGCAATGCAGCTTGTCACCATGTTCCAGGTTATATACTCTACCAAGGATGAATACATTTTGAAATTTTTGTCCTCAGAATCATTTGTCAGCACCAGTTCTCATTTTGTCCTCTTGTTTGAAATGATCCACTGAATGTCATTAGGTGAATTAATCCATTTTCCCCATTTTAATCTGCTTTTATTACAATTTATATAGCATTATGGTTTATAAATGCTTCCTCCTGGTATTGATATGGTACAGGTTTAGGAAATTATGAAAAATGAGCTGGTGGGGCAGATAAAGATAGATATATAAAATTTAAGCCTAGGGAGAACTTTAAACCTCTTATGAGCTTCCTACCGATGTAAATTTTATCAGCTGGCATTTTAAACTAAGGTAGCAAGAATAAACAAACTGAGACTATGACCTCATTAATACAGCAGAAGAAGAGCTGAGCATAACTGTCCAAATGTCCAGACACTGGATGCAGAGGGTCCGGCGCTCCTGACACGGGTCAAGACACTTGAAAGCAGACATGGGTTCCAGGAACACAGAAAGTCGTTCACCCATGTGCCACTGCCCATAATTTAAGGTGGCGGGTTGGGAGATGTTCTAGTGTAAGATCTCCACATTGCGCACAAGAGCACACGCTTTTAAGGTAGCAACATGAGAAAGCATCATGTGTGTTATCCATCAGACAAATATGGGTTCAAATTCATTTCTGATACCTCAACAGTGGACTAACCAGGTTAACCTTTTTTGAATTTTAATGTGAAAAGTGGAAATATAAGTACTGGTCCCCACAAGTATGCTTGAAAAATTTGGGTGGAATAAAAAAAAAAAACAGTGCTACAATATCAGCAAAGCTTTAAAAGTTAATTTAATGAAGAACCGACAGGAGCAGAGAGGTAGTTTGGTTCCGAACCCCAAGAATGCAGTTCTTGAAAATGACCCGAGGTGCGAGCATAAGGAGGGGACTCACCAGGTCAATTTTCCTGGGACTGGGGGAAGTGGTTCTCCATAGGGGAAGGATAGAACTTGTCCAGAAACTCTTACTTATTTGGAAGCATATTTATAGACATCAGATGATAAATATAAAGAGCCATCTTTCGGAATATAGGCAAATACGGTGCTACTAACGGGACTATACCAGGTGTAGAGTCCAAATACCTCTTTTAAGCATGTTCCCCCAGGGATCATCGGGAACTATTTCTTAAAGGTTCCACCACTTTCCAATAGCGCCATAAACTGGCATCTTATGTGCAGGGGTCTTTGGAAAGCATTTTGACCCAAATGCAAAGCAGAATCATCTAAATTGGAATGTGTCTGGTTGCTTCCTTATTATATTAACTATTTTGCCTTGTTTTGCTACCATTCCCTATAAACCCGATTCTTGTTGGGTTCCATTTTCAGTGATACTGTGTGCCTAATTCTTATCTTGCATGTCTGCTTGCTGTTTTTGGAGATGCTCTAGATAAGTGGCTTCAGGTTGCATAGGATTTGGCTCGCTTGTTTTCACCTAATAGTTTAGAATTTAATATTTATTGTCTACATCCATTATGTCATTAGAAGTTGTAAAGGTTTCTTTTTCTGGTTCTGAACAGCAATAAAAATATCAATAAGGGGCATAAAACAGCACAAAATAATCGGTTTTTGTGCACTCAGATAACAACCCCTTTGAAGATATAATGGAAAGAGACACCATTGAGAATAGCAGCAAAGAACACTGACAAAGAAATGTTCCAAGAAACTTATGTGAGATAAGCTCTAAAACACTCCTAAAGCATCAAGAGCAACCTTGGACAAATGGAAAGAACCCCAAGTTCTTGGACAGGTTGATATAACAAAAATGTGTGTGTGTGTGTGTGTGTGTGTGTGTGTGTAGGCAGAATCCAAAATTTGGATTATATCTCGTTTTCTTCCCCAGAATGGCTGGCTCCACACTTTGTAGCTATCTTGAATTCTCAAAACGACATCAACACTGAACCCGCTAAAAATGCAGTTTGTCTTGCTTCTCCCTAGACCTGTTGACTCAGACACTTGGAAAAAGAATCCATTGAGCCACATTGTGCTTACCTTCCAGATGATTTCACTGTGAGTTAGGTTTGAGAAACACCTCTCTAAGCTCAAATTTGACTTGCATTGGAGTCACCTACCGGCTTTCAGATCAGACTTGATCCTGCAGGTGTGGAGTCCTGCTCTAACTGCTAACAAGTTCCCCCTGGAAGCTGGTGTTGAGATTCTGACACTGCAAGGCGAAGCAAGACAAAGGCTAATCCATCTGTATCCAACTCACTCAAAACCAACCTGCCCTGTAACCTCTCCCATGCTCATTTTTGACTCAGGTATTAATGACAAATAGTTGTTTAGTATATGATTCCTCCCAATATTATGTTTACTTTAAATGGAATTTAACCCACAGCACTATGTTCTTTTCAGACATAATTTAACCAGAAAATAGTTTGAAAAATGCATTTCAAGCTTTGCTGGAGATATTTTGGAGAGCGAGACACTAATCCATGCTTATTAAACCATGACACGTGGGTTATGGTACTTCTTAGAACATAAGGAAGAAAATATCAAGGGAAAAGTAGGAGAGGATATTTGTATAAATTTTTGTGGATTTTTTTTTTTTTTTTAGTTCATACTATGTATTGTTTCAGGTTGCCCTCAAATTTAGTCAAATAACACAGTAAGAATTTACTTGCACATATGCTTTCCCTGGAGCAGAAGTCTGAACAGGTCACAGCCCCATATGGGGTAACTCAAATGGGTAGAAATGGCTTGTACTCATTTGGTGAGGGTCTTCCACTGAGAACCTTTCAAAGCTTCCTGGTTCTTTTTCATGCCGTGCCTGCTTTACTACGAGCAGACTTTCCGAAGGGTCTCTTCACTCTGTGGCTTGCCTGCTGATCTACGATGACTGGAACAATGGGGTCTGTCAGCTTCCTTCTCTCTTGCCCTCACCTACTGCACTCTCCTCTCCCTCTGATCCTTCCTCCACGCGTGTAACTTGGACTTCGTACATGGTGGCTGATGTTAGCAGATCATTGGACACTGCAAAAGGTCAATGAACAAGCTGTAGCGCCTTGTATTGATCCAGCCGTCGTGTTCTCTTGTGTTTTTGCTGCTGTTGTTGCCTACTTAGGTCTGAGAAGGGACCTTAGTCCATCTCTCATCTGTAGTTATTAATCCTATTTCATTTACCATGTGTGATGGTTAATGTTTGATGTCAACCTGACTAGATTAATTCTCATTTGGTAAATCCTTAATTTGGAGTACATCTATAAGGATGTTTCTGGACAGAACTAGTATTTGAATCAGTGGACTGGATATAGAAGTCCTCCCTCACCTAATGCAAGTGGGCACCATCCATTCTATTAATGGCTTGGAGAATACAAAATAGACAGATGCGTGATGTGTTTGCATTTCTCTCAACTCTCCCCTTAAGGAGCTTACTGTCTCTCCTCCTCATTCTCGTTTGTCCTTCTTCCTACTCTTCCTGAAAAGCTGGCACATCCATCTCCTGTCCTTTAAGACCAGACCTTCGGGTTCTCTGTCCCCTGGCCTCAAACTCATTTTTAACATCAGTATCTCTAGTTCCCAGGCCTTTGGACCTGAACAAACACTATTATCCACTTCCCTAATTCTTTAGCTTGAAAATGAACTGCTGTGAGACCATCCAGCCTCCATAGTTGTGTAAGCTATTTGCCACAGCAAATACCTTTTCATATATCTGTATATATGCATACAGATGCCTTTGATTCTGTTTTGAGGAAGAACCCTGGTTAACACCCAGATATTAGATTTTGTAAAAATGAGACCTATGTGTGCCAAAGCTGATCCAAACTTGAACTGGCTAGAATTATGTACCTCCAAGAAACAAAACAAAACTATGTGTGGTGATGTAGGTCTGCAACCCAGAACTCGGAAGGTGGAGCCAAGGAGATTAAAGGTCAACTTTGGTTACATGGTGACTTAGCAAGTTCAATGCCAATCTAAACTATATGACACAAACAAACAAACACAGCTATTATTTCTTCCTACCTATTCATTTAATGGTATCACATTTGCAACTTAAAGTTGCACCAATGCATATTTTCAAGTAGTTCTAATTAGGGCTTTTCCTCTGCCTGGAGACACAGGTCTGGTCATAAGTCACTATTCAAAAGCTAGATAGTATTGCAAGTATCACTTCATGTCTCAAACATTACCATGAATTCTCTGCAAACAATTATGTGGGTAGTTTTCAAAATCCCAAGGTCCTGTTCCAATAAGAAAAAATATATCGGGGTAAATGGCATGGGCCAGACACTGAGATTTTCAAAGCCTCAGATTATCGCAAAGTGTGGACAAAACTGAGATACACTGACAAACAGGGCTTTCAGGTCCAGCCTTAATGTTTTTCTTAAGAGTTTGATTGTAAAAGAGGCAGAGCCCAGTGTCACCCACAGAGAGACAGAATATCCTCTAGCCTGTACAACAGAGGACAGAGACGGGACCTGTCTTAGAAAACTTAGGAACACCAAAGCCTAAGGACAATAACACTATTATGCTACAGTGGGCATCTGCGATGTCCTTCAGAGGCCCAGGAAAGGTTTGACCTCCACTTTTTCGTGGTTTGGAGGTGGTGCTGGGAAGAGGTGAGGCATAGCAGGAGGACTTTAGGTTACTTAAGGCATTGCCCGAGTGGGGATGAGAGGCACAGCCCACCACTCTTCATCACTCTTCATTTCCATTGCTTCCTGAGGTGAGGCTTTGTTGTGCTTCAGAAGATGTGCTACCCTGCCACATGCCTGAAGTGGGGCCAGGCTGCCATGAATGCTAACTGCCAAAATTGTGAGCCAAGACAAACCTTATCCTTTCGGGAGCTGTCTTATCTCAAGTATTTGTTGTCATGGCAAAAAGTTAATGACAGTTAATAGTTGAAATACCTGAAATGACCCACGGGAGGAAAGGTATGACTTTTGTCTCATCTGGTGACTCCTAGAGTCTTAACCAGTTTTTATGGTAAATCACTGATTGTTGGGCTTTGAACTAGTGTACCACATTTTAAGTGGATAGCTTCATCAGTTTCCTACTAGATCTATACATACTTAGTGGTGCTTCCCATGTGTAAGAAGAAAATATTAGTGAGGTGGTAGTGGCCTGTGCCTTTAATCCCAGCACTCAGAAGGCAGAGGTAGGTTGATCTCCATGAGTTCAAAACCAGCCTTGTCTACAGGGTGAGTTCCAGGACAACCAGAGCTACACAGAGAGGCCCTATCTCAAAAAACAAAACAAAACAAAAAAAGAGAGAGAGAAGAAAATAGTATATACTTTTTTAAAACATAGCATGAGAACATATAAAATATGCAAAATAGGTAATCGAAGGATATAATATATGAAAATCTTTGTCTATCAAGACTTATTTTGTAATTCTTGCTAAATACTTTTTTCCATTTCTATTGGAAATAAATAATACGGATACATCCTAAAACTATGAGGCTTATTAATTGAGTCTGAAAAGAAAGCTGGGAACGCACCAAGAACCTTACATATTTGTGATTAGTTTTTCGTGGGATAATTAAATTAGACAAAATAAAGGCAAGCATCTTTGAATTTCTTACACCAACCCCTTGTTTGGGGAGGCATCACATCCTTTCCCACAGCACACTCTCCAGAGCAGGAGAGGGCAACTGCCCACGTTTGTCACTGTGGCTTCGGGAAATAAGAAGCTAGCAGAGGCAGTGAGCCTGGGCTTAGGTGGGACCTGAGATGTCTCCCAGGCACATCATCATCTCTAAGTCTAAAGGAAAGCTTCATAGCAGACACCGGGAGACAGTGCTGCTGCCTCCAGATGCCTCATTTCAGGGTGATGATCTCCCAGTTGCTCCTGTATAAACTTCCCTGGAAAGTCACCTGGGGCCATTGGCTGCTCCTTGCTTGGGAATTTCTCCTCCCATCATGGAAAAGGTCTCTCTTTCCTTGAAGAGCTCACAGCCTCATCTGAAGCTTTTAGAGCTGACACAAATGGCCCAGCGTTTGCTAATGGGTTAGTGGGGCTGACACTTTACCGGGAACTCCATCTCCCGTAGCTAGCGGCTCTTTTCTGAGCCCATTCCTTTTGGAAAGCCATTTATGCACACTCCCTAAGTTTGGGGTTCTTTCCAGAGAGCTCCACCTACGAGACAAACTGCCCTCACTTAAGACCATCTTGTCTCCCCACCTCTGCAGACCCGCACTCTCTGGACATCAAAGAACAGACACCAGTTTGCTCTCCCTGTCTCCACCCATCCCCTCCAAGGCTGTTGAGGGAACAGATAAGGCTCTTGAACTTGTTTACCTCTGCACAAAATGCCAGTCCACGGGAATCAGAGCAGGAGTCAGGAAGAGGACCTGACTCATCTCAGGGTGACCTGGTCAGAGTAGGAGGGTCAGTCAGCTCTTCTACTGACTAAGCAGAAAGTACAGGGTGCTGCCTCGCCAGCCTGGGTATCCTTGGATGAGGCATCTATAATCCTGGGTGTCTTGAGTGCAGAAAGCCTGTCAGGTAGAGGGTGGCAGAGATGTGTCCCAGTAATTCCCCTCACTCCCCAGCCTCCTGCAACTGAGCTGCTGTTGTACAGCTGCTGGCTCCACCTTTGTTTCAGCCTGAGAGATGCATGCTATCGGCTGCGTCCCACCGCCTTTCTGGGTCTCAGTAGACACTCAGTGGTGGGCAAACTCCTAGTCACGAAGGGCTAAGGAGAACCACTCGGTTTTTTTTTCCTGGTTGATTTATTCTTATTTTGACACCTCTGTCTTGTCTCATCTGTAATCTCTATATCCCTATATACAACACACACTCCCAGTACTGCTTCTCTGAAACTTGAAGACCGTGATGTGTGTGTGTGTGTGTGTGTGTGTGTGTGTGTGTGTGTGTGTATGTATGTATGTATGTATGTATATACATGTGCATGTACATATACATACACATATTTCTGTATTAACACTCTTGGCTAACAGGAGTATGTGTTTTCTCTCATACTGATAAGTTCTCCAATGGAAAGGGAGTGTCTAATAATTCAAATCATTTCTGACACTAATTGGAGTTAAGCATGTATCCCATGCAGGTTTAGAGCTAATTTCCCAAGAATGTTCCCTGACTTTGGATGCTGTTGGGATGAGTGACTGTGGATATCATTCACTAGCCGTAGGCTCCCAGGCTACTTACAACTTGTGCTGGGGGTGGGGGCAGCTACCAGTTAGAGGTGTCGTGATTCTGTCTTCACACTGGTGCATTCACCAGAGTGGCCCACATGACTCTGAAAGCACTGCACCTGTTACCTGTTTGGATTTTTCCAGTATATTTGGTATGTGTGTGTGCCAGCATGTGTGTGAGTGTACATACATGTATGTATGTGTATGAGTGTGTAGGTGAAGTGATTGTGTGAGTGTATGTATGTGTGCATATGCATGTGTGTATGTGTGTGTGGGTATGGGTATGGGTGGTGTGTGTCTGTATGAGTGTGTGTGGTGTGTATGTATATGAATGGTGTGTATCCTCTGATAGTCCAGGCAGTTTGGGAACATAAACTTTGTAGGTGACAAGTTCATGTTGTGATGACAAAAAGGCTGAACATTCCTGCCAGGATTAAATCAACAGCCCCTGTCTACTCTCTGGAGGTCAGAGCTGAAAGTTTCAACCTTGTTTATCACACGGGTGTTTCTGGCAGCCAGCCCCCATCTTCAGCTGTTTAGGAGTCCTGCCATTAGTAAAAGGACACATGGTAAGAATCTAAGGGTTCCCACCTTTGTACCAAGGACAGATATGAAGGCAAAAAAATATGTCTCATTATAAATCACAATCTTAAGGTTTTCTGGGGGTCTTGGACCTATAGGATTCTCCTGCAGCCTTTCATCAACTTTTAAGTTAGTGAAAACCTAAGATGAATTGTTCTTAAATCTGGGGATACGGAGAGCTAGTGCCATAAGGTATGGGCTACTGATGGATGTGGATACTGTGCCTTAAGCACTAATCTACTCAGAGATTTATGGGAATTTACAACATACAGACAGACACAGACATACACATTCATGGTAAAAATTACACAGTAGAGAGTAACACATTATTTCTGATAAGTATAAAATAAAACCACAATTTTATGCTAGGATTACTGTGGACTGTCTCCTAATTCTTGTATCAAGCCATTACCAATATTCTATAATATTTTTGATTTTTTTGAGACAGTTTCTCTGTGAAACAGTCCTGACTGTCCTGGCACTCACTTTGTAGACCAGGCTGGCCTAAAACTCACAGAAATCCATCCATCCTCTGCCTCCCCAGTACTGGGATTAAGGGTGCATGCCACTACTGCCCAGCTAAAATTATTATAGTGGATATAACCACAAAGGTAATGTCGTTAGGAGGTGACCTTTTGGGGGTCATTTGATGAGGGTGGAGCCTGCAGTATGGTCTGAGTGCCCTCAAAAAAGATATCCTTCTCACCATGTGATTCCCATTGGGGCCCAACATGTAGCTGGCACCATGCCCTGGACCCAGAATTTTAGTAGGGATCCATGAAAGTGATTTTCTATTTTAAAACCAGAAAAAAATTGAATTTTTAATTGAGAAACATGTTTTAACATACAATATCAATGTATTTGTCTTTACATCGATGTAGGCTTGTATGTGAGCCTTACATGATTGTCTTTTGGAAAGTAGAACTTGTCCTGTGAAGGTATAAGTGCCGTCGGCATACAGCAGTCCTGAGGCAGCCCTGCCCTCAGAGTCAGACCTCCATGATCTGGGGGAAATGGGGCAACCTCTTGTGTTTTAGACGTGATACTCTATCAGTTGGCAATGTTTGAGGATGGTGTTCTTCAGAGTAAAGGATGTTAAATGTTACAATCCCTTCCTTCTTGAAAGGTGTTGGATATACTTGTGAACGGGTTCCTGCTGGCCACTCTGCAGATGTCACTGTCACAGACCCCTCCCCCAGTACACAACAGATACTTGTGAAAAGCAGCAGACACCTCACCAGAGTCTGGGGACTGAGTTATAGAATCCTAGCGCTTACAGTAAGTAACTGTTGGACCTCCAGCCCTCCACCAACTCAGAGCATCTTTGTCCTCACTCGGCCTCAGTGCGGGCACATCTGGACACCGAACTCGGAGGCTTAAAACCGTTTCTCACTGTGTGGTCGTTGTCTGAAGAGGCTGAGATGGTAAGAAAGTGCAGAGGCTCAGGCTGTGGAGGGGACAGCAGGAGACTCTCAGAATGAGTGCGTGTACCGCTGGACATCCGAGCCTGCTGTTACTGGCTGATTCACACACCCTGGGCACTGCCCACGAGGATCATTGTTGTCTCTTCCTCTTGGGGAGTTTGTTCCAGTCCATCGTCTATCACCTTGTGGAGAGCGCTGTAGTGTTCACGGTCTTGGTGGAACGAATGTATCTCCGAAGCAGCCTCCCAGGCAGCAAAAGATGGCATGGGAAAGGGATCCGGCCTCTTGTTTTCAAAAAAGCATTTCAGGTTCCTCTCACTCAGCTTGTTGGCACATTCCAGGAGTTTGTTGTCCAATTTCTCCTTCTCCCTTTGTGCGTAGGTCTTCCAAAAACTCAGCTGCAGATAGCTGACTTTAGATTTGCAGCGTGCATAGCAAGTGGTCAGCAGAGAGAAAAAGGATGCTGAGCAAATCAGGCACCACCCTAGAATCTTAGGGAGAAAGAGAGATTGAGGGCACAGGAAAGCGAAATGGCATCTCAGAGAGCTGGGAAATACCACTGGAGAGTATACAACCACCTTAATACCAGTCATTAACTACCATCTCATTTAAGATGATTCATCTTTAAAGGCTTTTTGACAGCCAAAATAAAGTTGTCTCAATATCCACTCCCCCACTCAACATTGTTGCTATGCAAAGCAATAACCAGAAGGCTGACAAACAGAAGTAAGTTACCCAATAACTTACTACAAAAGTGCATGCAATGCTATTACTAGAAGAAAGAATTCTTTCTCCCATCCAAGTACTAACCAGGCCAAACCCTGCTTAGCTTCCGAGAGCAGACAAGATCGGGTGTGTTAAGGGTGGCATGGCCATAGACAAAAGAATTCTTTCTCAATGATTATGGTGGTCTTTTGAAGGAATGAGTGGTTTGTTAGCCAGGTGTTCAGGCATTCATCACCTGCATTCACACACTCCTGACCAAGTTTTCCCGTGGGACTTGGTGTGTAGAGAGCTGCAGTCACTCTATGGATCCCAAAATGTATTGCTCACAATCAAGAAAAAAAAAGTACATAATACAGTAATGCACAGAAACGTTAAGAATTTCAAGCCTTTCTAAATGTTGAGAGAGAGAAAAGGGGGAGAGGGTCACTTCAAAATTGGGGAATTATTTGTTCTTAATTTCTAAAATTAGGAAAAGCAAACTCTTTTCTACATGTGAATGATCCTATTGGGGCTTTAACATTAAAAGCAAAAGTCTATAGTTAACACATCTTCTAAATTTCGTTGCTCCGACTTAACTTTTCATAATTTGAATTCATTTTAGATTTAAGCAACTACCAGATTCCTTGAAAGCATCTTAAAGATGCTTTCAAGGATCCTTAGCAGATGGGTCCCACTGAGAACAAAAACAACAATCTGTAAATGGGTCCACTCAGATCATAAGAGAACCAAAATTAGCTTTAACCCAGTGGTTGCCAAACTGGATCAGAAGTGGGGTTACTGGAAGGGTCTCAGCCTACAGAAGTGCCATTTCTGAGTTTGCATTCCTCAGGCTGAACTATTTCTCCACCTACCTATCTTCTCACTACGGGTGTTGCCTGTACCTTGGCATCTATTGTGAAATTACGGTTACCCATCCCAGAAGTTATTTGGGGGGAACCCGAAGAAACGATGCCGGGTAAGAAGCATGAATTACATCTATTTGCAAGCATCTCTTTCTGTTCTGTGATAACAAGTGAGGCACAGTCAGGGCCATGTGAGGGTCCTCCTGCTCTCCTTCAGTCACCGGTGGGCTTGTGGCTCACTACCTCAGACCTCCTTTCTTTCAGTAGCCGTTCTTCCTTGTGACTGGGCCTCCTGTGTAGAAGGGACCCACCTCCACCCGAGCTAATCCTGATGAGTTAGAATCTATCTGATGAGCTTCAGACTCTCTGCGCAGTCTCAGCACTGAACATGTCTTACCCGACTGCTGAGTCTGTTCTGCTCCCAGACTCATAGCACTTAGAATTCCAACCAGAATGCAGTGACTGTGCCTGGCCCAGCCCCTAGTTGTATCTTATTTGTCTCTTTCTCCAAACCCTGCCTGTTTTCTCTTTACCTTGGGATACTTAATACTTTTCTAGAAGCGTTATGCCTCTTTATGCCCATTATCTCTAAATAACTTTCCACAGTAGGTGTCACCATCTCCCACTGTGAGAAAGCTGGGGTTCAGCGTTCTGTATGGCAGAGTTGGGGAGTGGCAGCACCACCATTCAAAACCAGCTGACTCCGGGGCTGAGCCCTTCCCACGACTCCCTCCCTCCGTTCCACCATCCTCAGAACAGAGAGTCACCCAGCTGCGTTTCTTGTTCCTCTACCCCACCCATGAATGAATGCACTTTTCCACCTCCGCCCCCATGCCCAATTACTGTTTGGACCATGAGATACCTGCTGCCACCTGCACCTCATGGCCAGCACCTGCAATTGCTACATCTCCCCTCATCCACATCTTCCCAGCATCCTCCTGCCGGCCTCAACCCCAAGTCCTCATTCCGCTGAAAAGTCAACAAGTCACTGTGGCCAAGCTAAGGTATAACCAGATGTGCCTATTCTCTTTGAGCTTATATTTAAAGAAGAGTTTACACCGTGATGAGTGCTTGCAGTTGGCGCTGGCTGAATGGATCCTGGTGCCGGCCTGTGGAGGTAACCCTTGTGTCATTTACACTATCATAACATCAGTAATTAATACCTTCCTTCAACAAAAGATGGAAGGTGCTTGGGAGCCTGACGTGTCCTGTCTAACCTATGCTTTGTGCATTAAACAAAGGAGTTTATTTAGGGGCATTCTTTGACTTATTAGTTTATTATGAATACAATTTTATTATCAACAATTTTAGAGGCCAACTTTGGTTTGACAAGCTTGTTGTAAGGGAAATTCTTGCTAAAAAGGTAAAATTACAGTGTGTGTGCCTTCATCTAGAAACCAACCGTCTTCCTGAGAAATAATCTACTCCCACCTACTGCCTTTTCTTTTTCCTTTTTTTTTTTTTTTTCTCTTTTTTTTTTTTTTTTTTTTTTTTGCCTCAGAAATAAGAAGCCAACTTCATCTTAGGGCCAGGCAGGTCTCTGTGTCTGCATCGAGATCTGTGTTCATATGTCTGGCAAGATGACAAGTTACCTCCTTGTACTGATTAGTTGGAACTATAAATTACTTCTCTCAAGTAAAATGATGCCCCAAACCAAACTCTGCACTTCTGAAGTGTGGCTAGAACGTCTTCAGCTGTACAGCACACAGGGTAAAAACATGACCCCTCTAGAGAATGTGGTCACTCTTCACCAAGGCCATTTGAAGACTGCTCAGTCGCACCTCATCTGGGAACCTCTCCATCCCTCTGCACGCAAGTAGCAGCGGCCATGGTGGTCACTCAAGGAAATCCTTGCTACCACATGCTACTTTGAGAAGTAGTAGCTGATTTTGCTCATCTGTATTTCAGTGGATGAAGAAGATGTGTCTGTGTTTTCTGAGAAACCAGCTTGAAACTTGACAATCGATAGAAGGTGGCAATGCTTAATTACAGCTCAGGGTCAGCATACAGAGTGTGATGTTGGTGGCTTTGAGTTCTGAATTATTTACAAAGTCAACCCAGGGAGAGGGTTTTGAGCACTTAAATATTCACATATGCATAACCCAGTGGGTATTTTCTTTTTGGAAATGGAGACTACAGGATCCAATCAGCAATTGTACTGAGCCATCCTGTCCCTAAAAAGCTTTTCCTGAGACTGTCTTAATGCTACATCGTGTTCCAGTTTCTACTTAGTGTCATGTTCTGGCAAGACTCAGACTCTGGCCTGGCCGACAGGAAGACAGAAAGGAGTCTCCGAGCTCATACTGGGAGCAAAGAGTCACATTTGTCCTTACCTGAGACTGGGCTTGTAGGGACAGTTTCACCTCCTCATTGTCGGTGGGTGCCATGCTACTTCTGCCACAGGACACTTTGTACAGCTCTTCCCGGCACTCTTTGGGCTTGCCCTTGCAAATCAGCTCCAAAAGCCCCGTGCTTCTTGTCCCGCTCATAGCGCATTCGTAAAACGTCCCATTAAGCAAAGCCACAGAGAGCCACATCACTGGGGCCACCAATGAACTCAATGTGATGTGGCCCAGGACGTAGAAGAAGCGGCAGCAGCGTCTCCTGGGGAAGATTTTCCTGGGGTTTATACAGCATCCAGTGAAGAGCCTCCACGCCTTGTTATTCAGAAAGAATCCAAGGATCAGTAACACCCAGGCAGGGGCAAAGAGGAAAACCAGCCCATAGGCTGTATTCTCAGTGCTGCAGGGGCACTTAAAGGCCACGAGTGAGAAGAGACGCTCGCTTCCCAGGGTCAGCAAAGCCATGAAGCTGTAGCCAATGGCAGTTTTTTGGTTAAGAAAGAATTTTAAAATGCTCTGAAAAGCATCCATGTTGGAGACACGTTGGAGAAGCGTTTGCCTTGGTTGCAGCACAGCGACTGTGGCTGTGGCTGTAGAGGGTGGGGCTCTTTTCAAACAACAGTCCTCCTCTGTCTGCATCCAGCCAGATAAGGAAAACAATGTCATTCCCCAGGAATGTTCATTTCCCAACAACGTTCAGATAATGCCTCCTACTGGTGAACGCTGACACTTGGGGGCAGCCAAAACACCCAACATTAAAAGCGAAGAGAGCAGGTTCCTTTTCATATTCTTTCCGTGTGCTTTTGATTACAAATAGAAAATTCTCACCCAAATTATAGTACAGAAATGTTCCAGTGGGGGCGGGGGTGGGGATGAGGGGTGGGTGGGCTCAGCACTAGTAGACATGGGTTTCAGCCACTGACTGGTAGCCAAATTCAGTCTCCAAACGCAGCATTTCACGAGAGGTTTCTTGGCTTGCTCTGTGCCCTAAGATTTGGTAGACAGGGTTCTGGCTTCCTGAAAGGGCGTGCATAACGACTTGAAACACCGTTTAGGATTGGGATCATTGGAATTTATAAGGGAAGTCTAGTAACTAACTGAGCTTTTCGGGAAAAGGAGAAGTCCTCATTTCTCTTCATGTAAGTTCTTGATTGTATCATGATCATTTTGACGCAAAGGAAATCCTTCTAACGCTGATGTGCAGTCTACATTAGGATGTCTTCTGGCCTCCCGACTGCCCACAGAAGGTAGACGTATACCTTTCCCGAAACTCAGCAAGGTGTTTCACGCCAAGACACGTTTACCGTCTAAAGTGTCTCTGCCCTTTCTCCACCCCAGTTTCTCCGCTTGACAAAATGCTAGCTCACTCCATGCCCGTGTATTTTAGGTCTAAGCATGGAGTCAAGCGCAAACTGGAAACTCATTCAGTAGTTTGAATGCAGTGGCTACTGAATTTGCACTGTGGGAGAGACAGGCAGTCCTCCATGAGAGCCTATTAAATGAACCAATCAACAAATGAATGAATTTTTGTACTTCAAATTATAAATAATTTAAGGAAATTGCTTCCATTTCTCTTACGCTGCTCTTAATTTTAAAATTAAGTTAATTAAGGCCTTTGAATGATGGCAACACATCAAGCTAACAAATCTCCATTAATAAAAGCTTTGAAAGCTGGGCCTAGGTGTTTCGTGAAAAGAAATTGCCTTGGCTTAGGTTGCTGTCACTTTTACTTCTCTAAATGCCAGATTATACGTTTGTGAAAACTTAACACTTCACGAGAAATAGTGGGGCCAGTGAGATGACTGCGGAGGGGGGGAGGGAGGGGAGAAGGTAATTTCTGGGAAGCCTGAGAATCGAGTTTTATCCTTAGATCCGGCAATGGTGGCACAGGGGAGCCAGCTCCTCCTTGTCCTCTGTGAGCCGAGTACATACATGCCCACAAACAAACAAACAAACAAACAAACAGATAAATGTAAAATAATGTTTCAAAAGGAAGTGAGCCCTTGGATGCTTACGATCTGCTTAAAAACGAAGGCAGAAAGAAACGAAGGCAATAGTGAAGGAGAGTGTCTAAGGTTCCTTCTATTTCTGTGTTGCAGGGTTCTTGGAGTCCTATGCCACAGCAGACACATTTCACAACCATGTTATCAAGTACTTATGTTGTTCTCACCACCACTCCTTCTCCTACTCGAAGACTCGACATGTACAGTATGACACACAGTTTGTGTGTCCAAAAACACATTCTTGTGTCTAATCTGCCCCATAGCACCCTCTTCTCAGACCCGTGCCTTCCTATTATGGAACATACACCCCAGACCCATTGTAACTCTGAATTGTGTGGTTTGCCATGATCAGTGTGGTATGTAATGCTGTGTTGATGAATAATCTTCTTGTTTCTTGCCATCCTAAGCTCTATGTGTTTTCTCCAAAGGTTTTTGGAAATAATACCTTTTATAAACCACATCGTTCCACAAAGCCTAGCACTTTAGGATATTCTCTAAGAATAAAAGATACTTTAAGAGTCTCCCGTGGCATAAGGCCAATTAACTGCAAAGAAAATTGTGTACACAAGCATCCTGGCTGCCGACTCCACCTGGCACGTTGACCATGTGCTGTGACACCTGGGGTTCGGTCATCTGAATAGACTTTCGCTTCAGACTAAGGCTGTCTTGCTCTCTCTTTCTCAGGTTGCTTTCAAGATGTACTTGGGAATCACACCTGGCGTAACCTGTCACAATTCAAGCAGAAATGCCTTTTCCCTGATTCTAGACAAGAATCCTCTGGCAGAGTTCGTAGAAGAGCTGCCTGCTGGACGGCCTGAGCTGTGCTACTGCAACTTACTCTGCGGGGTCATCAGAGGGGCCCTGGAGATGGTAAGGAGCGCGTTTCATCTTGTTATGCATGTCAGCCATCAGTGTTGTCCTCAAAGTGCAACGCCTCAAAGCAATGCACAGTCTCTAAAGATGGAACATCCAGGACTGAGTGAGGCCTGTTACCTCGAGCCTGTCACCTTGGCTTCTTGGGAGGTAAAGTAGGAGGATCAGAAATGTAAGTCCAAGGCCAAGTTTGTGCTATCTAAAGCAGATTCAGCCCCATTCCTGGACAATTCAGTAGACTCCCCATTAATTTTTTTTAATGAGATGGAAGACTGGGGATTTTTTACCCAAGAGAAAGAAATCTGGGAGATGGCTCAGCGTGTGCTGTTACGTCTGACAACCCGAATTCAGTCTGCAGAACCCATAGCATGCGTAAAATCCACATCACATAAGGACTGAGCTGACTCCTGGAAGTTGTGACTTTCATTTGCAGTCTGTGGTAGATGTGTCTGTGGGAGCATGCACACACTAAATTAATTAATGCAAAGGAAAGACGCCAGAGTAGGCCACGTGCTTGGGGCTGACGATGGCCTCTCACTGATTCATTTTCATGGAGCCTCAGCTGTGGCCTCTGCAGACTTGCTGGTGCTAGACAAACTGGGTACACACACACACAGTCTCAGGGTCTTGCAGGTCACGGTGTGGAAGCTTAAGAAAGTTCCTTGCCCCGTAGACCTCTTAGTAGATCTAATCACAGCATGGCAGTCTGAGCTGCTAACCTTGGTGCTCTATGGGAAGGGAATAGCTAAGGGCGTATGTCAGAGGAGGGGCAGGCCGATGCAGGTCAGTTCTGAGGCTGACTTCCACGCCCAAGTTATCCCTTGGTTTAACTGAGACAGTTCTTAGCATCTGTAAGGTGCCCAGGGCTGACCCTGCAAAGATGGACAAGAAAGTTGCTGCCACGAAGAATCTCCTATGTGGTTCAGGAAGTCATGAGCAAACAAGCATGATAAAGGGCTAGAGGGGACCCAGGAAAATCCATACAGTGCCGATGGAGACTATGAACTGGCTTTTTGAAGGGACAACAGTAGTGGTAGTTAGATGAAAGCCTTTGTAAAGAAAGCGGGGGGGGGGGGATCATATTTCAGATAGAGGATCAGAATGTTCAAAGGCTGCTCAAAATGAAAGGACCAGAAACTCAAATTAGTTCAGAAGGACTGGCGGAAAGACTGGGAGAGGGTTTGCCATGCATGGCAAGGTCTTACATGTTTTCATGATAACATGGTAGGCCCGGACATTCAGTCTTCCACACTGAAAGTATCAGCGTAGATGCAGATTTGTATCCAAGGGAATGAGAATCTGAAGTTTGTGTTCTGGAAATTCCACTCCCTTGTCAATCAGAGGAGGGTATCCACGGAAGGGAGAATGCTAAAGAGGAAGAGGAGAACCGGTGTGAAGCTGATGCTGGTGACCTCAGCTAAAACCAGTCGACATCCCTGACAATAGTCGTCGAGAGGCAACTCACTGGGCCAGTAACTGTCAGGGCAGGGCAGGCAAAACTCAGATGTCAGCTGGCTGAGAGGGACAAAATTGAAAAACAACCTTCAGATTTCTGAACAACCTGTAGGGACAGTTACAATATCAACCCACAGATCAAGGCTAAAAGGGTTGGAATTGACAAGGAAGGAGCTCAGTTTGGAACGTGCTAATGCTGAGATGTTTAATAAACACACGGTGAGGATTTCACTTATTTATGGACAAGGTCTCACTATGTAACACAGGCTGGCCTCAAACTCGTGATCCTTCCGCCTCAGCCTCAGAGTTCTGGGATTACAGGTGTTTGCCAGTATGCCTTGCCCAAGATGTTTATGTGGCCTGCAGACTATCACTGACGAGGTGTCAGAATTGACAGAAATACCTAAGGAGATTCTGTATAACAGGAACAGAACATGGTTAGAACTCTAGGAAACAGCACAAGAGTATGAAGTCAAGCAGAGCACCCAAAGACTACAGAGGGTAATGACAGGCAGTAGTCAGAAGTAGGGAACTGATAGAGAGCGGTGGGTTCCGGAAACCAAGAGACAGAGTATTTCAAGAAGACTAGTGAGACCATTCAACAACATAGTTAACCCTGTAGACAGAGTTTTTCCATTGGGACCACCAACTCCCAAATAAACACACAGAGACTTATTATTAATTATAAACGCGTGGGTGATAGCTTAGGCTTGTTACTAACTAGCTTTCACATCTTAAATTAACCCATATTCCTTATCTGCACTCTACCACATGGCAGTACCTTTTCTCAGCCCAGCACGTTCACCTCCTGCTTCCTCTGGGTCTGGCTGAAGACTCCTTTGATTCACTCTTCTTCCCCACATCCTCTCTGCCCCCAAATTCCTTCCTAGCTATTGGCCACTCAGCATTTTATTAAACCAATCAGAAGGCATCTTGGCAAAGACACATCTGTTATGAGCACTTTCCCACCAGCTTGGTCCCACAGCTACGTCAGTCCCAAAATAACAGAGACACTGTATTAATTACAAAAACTATTGTCTGGTTACTAGCGTTTCTTATTGGCTAGCTCTGTCTTAAATATTAATCCATAATCACTAATATGTATTTCTACATGGTCTTATCTTACCGAGAACACCAGACTGGAGTCCTCTCTTCCTGAGATCACATCATGACTCTCTCTGTTTCCCAGAACCCTCCACCACTCCTAGTTCCACCTATCTTGCTTTCCTACAGGCAAACAAGGCTTTATTCATTAACCAATGAGAGAAACATATTTACAGAATGACATCTCCCATCACACATCTTCACCGTGTACAAGAAGATTATTCCATAACTTAACCTCTTTTACCAGCACATTGGAGAAGACCTTGGTAGAGGCTGTAAGGAAGGAAAGATGAGGGAGAAAAGAATCTGTCAGACTGGTGAGGCTGCAGCAGCTGACAAAGAGGCAATAGCCAACAGCCAAAAGTCTTGTTTTTCTAAAATCTTCTCCATTAGGATGGTGAGGCCACTCTTAACCATTATAAACCTGTTTGTTGATCTTCTCAATAATTTTATTTGTGGAAGTTAAGGAAGGGATAAAGAAACCAATACACCTAAAGTGTAAAACAATGGAGATAATTTCATGTATCTTCTTGCAGATCCTTCATGTTGTAGCACCCTAGATTGTGTTAGATTTGATCTGCATCAGTAGGCATTATATCAACAAAAGGGAAGAGAAGAATTGTAGGCTACACTGAAAATGGTAACCACATAACTAAAACAAAAATAAGATAAAATAGTCTCTAGCTTTCACAGATAATTCTTGATCATACGTGCTGATGATAACTGTTAGAAGTCATGCAGTCTCACGTGTCCAAAGAGCTTCAGAAGAGAGTGTGTGTGCTTCTTTAATGGATTTTCTGTTATATATTTTCTAAGTCATAAAAATACATGGGGGAAAAATTCAGAGATTAATTATAGGCCTTGTATTTCAAAGTACAGTCCACTCTCTTTCATTGGATGGTGAATATAGTAGTTTGAATGTAATTAGTTCTCATAAGCCTATAGGGTGTGACATTATTAGGAGGTGTGGCTTTGTTGGAGTAGGTGTGGCCTTGTTGGAAGACAAGTGTGCAACTGTGGGGGCGGGCTTTTAGGTCTCCTTCGCTCAAGCTTCACTCAGCGTGACACACAGTCTACTTCCTGTTGCCTGCAAGATATAAAACTCTCAGCTACTTCTCCAGCACCATGTCTGTCTGCATGCCACCATGTCCCACCATGATGATAATGGACCTAACCTCTGAACTGTAAGCTATCACCTCAATGAAATGTTTTCCTTTATAAGAGTTGGCATGATCACAATGCCTCTTCACAGCAATAGAAATCCATCCTAATTAATAGAAATTCTAACTAAGACAGTGGGTATCACAAGGCAAGGGCTTTGTATTCTCTATGAACAAGACAATTTGACACTTGGAAGCCTGTGGTTCAGAAAATCCAGGCTCATTGCCTAGGAGTTCTTTATCTGGGAGGGGTGAGTCAGGTAAGGTTCAATAAATATTAATTAATTGCCTGCTAGACCCAAGAGTTTTTCACTTACTACTTTCTTCTACCAGCTACCCTCACTTATTTATCTTCTTTATCCCAATGACTAAAAATAACTCTGATCAGATACTCTATTGAAAATAGGTCAGCAATACTGTGTTGTTCTTACATGAACACATTGTAATGAATAGAGACATAAACCCTTGGGCTTACTTCATTGTCTGGGAAATGGAAAATGCTTTCAAGTTGAAAAGAAGGCCTAGCCATCAAATATTCATGTCTGTAACTCAATATCTAATCTTATATTTATAATGTATTTAGTCAGTATTTTTCAAAGCTCTCAAAGTCATGGGCAATTGCTAAATGTTGTTAGAATAAGTGATTATATTGTTTAGCTAATGACAGAATGCTTTATGGCAAGTCTACTTGAGAAGAATCTTACAAGGACCCATTTCTCCTCTGAAGTTCTGCTTGGCCAAGCATCCAGACTGAGGACTATCTGTGAGTCAGGAACTTGCATCCTTCCTGAGACGGGTAGACAAGTCTGGGTCACTCCTGGACCTATTGTCCTTCCTCCAGAGCTCACACCACAACAATGACATGTGGCCAAGATCTCTCTGGAGAGCACGGTCCAAGGTTCTTTATTGGTAAAAGCATGTTAATTATTAAAAAGGAAAGACAAAAAAAATATTTCATAAGCTTGTTTTTCTCTTTCTTCTCTCCTAGGTTCATTTGGCTGCTGATGTTACATTCTTGCAAGACAGACTAAAAGGCGACAGTGTGACAGAAATTGGAATAACATTCCTAAAAAAGCTGGACGAGAGAAAATATAGACGGAAAAAATGAAGAGTAGCATGCAGAGTGTTATGTGTGGTTAGCTGGCCAGAGAGTATTAGCTAAACACATAGCCACAGAAGTTTTGCTTTGCTTGATGGCGCAGGCTTTGACAGGCTTATACATGTTGCTGTGTATCACACATTTTAAGGATTTCAGATGCACACAACTCCTTATAAAACAGCAAGCATGAATTACACATATTACCCAATCCAGCTTCAGCCAGTCTACCCATCCAACGACCCATGGCAATAGGGGGAAAAAGAGGTGCCACTCTTAGGTCATTCTCTTTTCGATGGATGGAATGATATAGCATTGGAGAGAGGGACAGACACAGCCAGGTGGTGGCGCATGCCTTTAATCCCACCACTTGGGAGGCAGAGGCAGGCGGATCTCTGTGAGTTAGGGCCAGTCTGGTCTACAGAGCAAGTTCTAGAACAGCCAGGACCACACAGAAAAACTGTCTCAAAGAATAAAAAAAAAGAAAAGAAAAGAAAAAGTTGTGTACATACCTATATTTGCAACAGTTCTTGTGGTTTTTTCTAAATGATGACTATGGTTTTTCTCATATACTGTCTTGGCTTATGGCTTCATCCACTCTCTAGTTATAACCACCCAGCCCAGCTATTTATATGGATGTCAATTCAGAAGCATTTAAAACTTTAGTTAACTTTAATTCATTTAGCTTTCAATTTTACTTTCTCTAATTTGGAAATAGCTGGTATTGACCAAATATCATCAGTGACTTCTGACATTTGACTGGTAGAACCCATGGAGATCAAATCTGAAAGCCTTGTACTTGAACCAGAATACTCTAGCTCTCTTGAATAATGTTCTGGGCCCTGGAGCATGTCACCATTTGATTATTTGTTCTCTCCTGCTCTGCCAACCTAGCCATAAAGCCTACCACCCTAAGGGCAGGTTTACCTGCTATTCTCAGAGACATTGCAGAGGGAGCCGCTGATGGCACCAGAAGTATCACTGAGTATCTGGGCGTTGAATTTATTCTACTGAAGTTGACTCATATACCTACAGAATGGCTTGCATGTGTTTACTGCTTTACCCTGAAGACTATGAGACTTCTGGACCTCACATATATAGTTTTAAATCATCTCTTCCTCCTCCTCTCCTTTCCTCTTTTATGAGATGTCACATTACCCAGCTTGTACTTCAGTCCTGGTTCTCCCATTTCGACTTTCCGAGTGCTGGGATCTCAAGCATCATGCTCCAGCTAATTTAAAATTTTCCAATACCCACATTAAATTAGTGTAAAGAAATCAGTGACATTCATTTTAATAATAAATTTCATTTGTATTTATTATCCCAGATTATAAGATTTAGCATGGATATTTTACAGTCCTTAAAATCCACTTTATTTAGTACATATCAATTCAAGCTTTGATCAAAACAGATTCTTATTGAATGGAAAAAAGTTAAAAACAAGGAAAGGACAAGACTGCTCCTTGCTGTGGAGGAGGAGGAGGCTTATTATAGATATGTGGGAGAGCATGGCCAGAGACAGGGACATCTGTGGGAGTCCAGAGTGGACGTGATCCTCAGCCGTTTGAGGAGAGGTGAGGAGGGGAAGGAAAGCCAGGAGAACCAAGTGCAGCAGCCAGGGGGGCCCAAAGGGCCCTGGTAACCAAAATGCCTGCGGGAAGGGCAGCCAAGCCCCTGGGTTGAGGAAGTTCAGGGTAGGGGCAGGGTGTGCCCGTCCGGAGGGTTCTGTAGCAGGTAGGGACTGAGGGGTGCTGGGACCTGGTGCCAGGTTGTCTTTGATGTATTCTATAGGCACCGCATCTCCCCAGCTAAGACCACAAGCCTCAGAGGAGAGACTGTCTGAACTGGCCTTCGCCTGTATTCAGATTGATGACTACCTGTATTATCAGCAGAGAGTCTCCATCTAACCCTGATGGAAGCAGATGGGGAGATCCACGGTGGAAGAGAGGCAGGGGTGATAATACAGGCAAAGGGGTCAAGACCATTTGGGGATACCCACCACAACAGCTGACCTGAGCTAGTGGGAAATCACTGACACTGGACTGACAGCAGGGGGCCCTGCACAGGACCAAACTAAGCCCTCTGAGTGTGGGTGACAGCAGTGTGGCTTGGGCAGTGTGTGGGGCCACTGGCAGTGGACCAGGATTTATCCCTAGTGCTCGAACTGGCTTTTTGGAGCCCATTCTCTTTAGAAGGATACCTTGCTTAGCCTGGATACAGGGGGAGTAAAGTGCCAGACTTCGTTGACTCCCGTTGACTCCCATTGACTCCCGTTGACTCCCCGTGGGAAACTTTACCCTCCCGGAGGAGTAGACGAGGTGGGGTGGGGGAAGGGAGGCTGGGGAGCACGAGGAGGGGAGGGAGTGGGAACTGGGATTGGCAAGGCACCTCAGCCATTTGCCCCAGGTTAAAGACCTAACACTTGCGGTCTTTGCAAAGCCAAAAGCAAAGAAGAGCTTCGGATGAGTGTCAGAGGAGTGTTGTTCAGATGGCCCCCAGGTTGCTGTCTGCGTTCTTTCCCATAGGGCCTGCTTACTGTGTGCAGTTCCGGGTGGGGCCTGGGATGGGTGGGGCCGGGGATGGCAGGGAGGACAGAGGGGTGGTGGGATCTTCCCCTGCACTTTGGGCTCTTATCTCTTGCCTTCTGGAGTTTCCTGCTTTCCTCATTTAGTTATTGGAAGTCCAGATACTACCAGCAGCCAGCCTGTTGGAAATGGATGGAAAGTTCCCTGCTGACTTGGTCATGAGAGGTGAAGTAGAAATATGGAAAAACAAGTGTATACCGTGTGAGAACAGTGAAGACGGTGCAACCAAAGAGAGCAACAAACAATTTTTGTGTTTTTTAAACAAACACAAAAATTGGTTAACTATTTACTGACGTACTAATGCTGAGTGTCACTATTATTCACTGCTTCAGCTGGGATTATAGATTTGGGGCAGTCATGGTATTTCATTGATTCATCACCCAGCTGTGGAAGCTAATTAACATCTTCTCAATAATACCGAAGGGGCCAGCGATAGAGTCAATTTCCCCTGCCGTGGAACATGGTACAGCAAGAGACCATCTAAAATCACTTAAGAAGGAGACAAATTTACTTACGTCACTTACATGTTTGTTGTCTTGTGTGTCTCTGTGTGTGATATGCATGTGTGTGTACTCAGTTGCATGTGGGGACCTGCAGTTGACAATGGAGTCTTCCCTAACCACTTCCCACGTTATTCATAGAAACAGGGAGTCTCGACTGAACCCAGAGCGTGGGGGTGCTAGTCCATCTAGCCAGCTTTTTCTGCCTCTGCCTTCTGAGTGTTAGGATCGCTGGCAGGCCTCTCTGCCCATCCTGTCTCCATGCTTACACAACAAATTCTTTACACACTGAGCCTTCTCGCCTTCTTCCCAGCTCCCATATTTCATTAAAAAGAAAAAATCCATCTAGTCACTGCAGTTCCTCTGTCTACAAACCTTCCAGAATTTTAGCCGAACATGATCAATAGTCAACCCAGAGTATCTACGGAAACCGTCAGTTGACAGGTGTGGTGATACCTGGCGCTACACACAAAATACAGCCATGTGTTATCTGAGGAAATATTCAGTTTCACACAGTGCACAGTGTCACCTTGCTATTGAAAACAGCCACAGCCACAACAGTTAGAAACAAAACAGTATTTTCCAAATTCCGATACAAAAAAGAGTGTTCTGTCCTGGGTACCACACATCAGGTACCTGGACTGCTCTGCGTACAGAATCCACATCAGAGGGGGAGGGAGTCCAAACCAAGTAAAAAGTTGCAAGGCCTTCCCAAACATTAGATGTCGTGAGACAATTTCTTGTTTTCCCATAAACCCAGCCCCATCTTTCCTCACTAAGTTCACCACCATTCAAGAGTCAGTAAGTAAAGAATGGAGCGCAGAAGGCTAAGATTCCCATCAGACGTGTGGAGGGAGGGGTCCTGGAAGCATGATGGCAAATTACAAAGGAGTGATGAGAGGGGTTAGTTGTTAGGTTCCAGGCCTGCCCCAGCCAGCCAGCCTTCAGCAACTCAGCATCAGCAGCCGTGCCATCCCAGCTGCCATCCACCCCACCATCATGGCCCCTCCCTGTCTCTCTCTGTCTCTCTTTCTCTCTGTTTTTTTCTCTCTCTTCACCTCTCTTACCCCAGTCCAAGTTGGCTGATGGGAGATGTCATTCTGTAAATATGTTTCTCGCATTGGTTAGTGAATAAAGCACTGTTGGCCAATAGGAAAGCAAGATAGGCAGGACTAGGAGACAAGGAGGAGAGAGGAAGTAGTAGGGAGAGTCAAGATGGAGGACGGAGAGAGAGAAAAGAACGCCAGCCCCTCTCTCGAGACCATGTGGAAGTACTTAGATTAATAGAAATGGGTTAATAGTTAAGACAGAGCTAGCCGATAAGAAACTAGTAACAGGCCAACAGAATTATATCTAATACAAAGTCTCTGTGTATTATTTGGTGCTGGTGCAGCAGTGGGGCCAGACCGACTGGTGGGGAAAAAACATGCTTGTTTTTTCACTCAACACCCCCAAATAAATCTCTGCAGTGATATCTGTTGGGTGGTATGACCTCTGTGGCTTTCCTTGACCCTGATATGCCAAGGTACTCTTCTGCCATAGAAACCCTAACATCAGTCACCACAGAAGACTCAAAAGGGTAGGAAAAAAAATGATCTTGGAACTGGTAATGAGGTCTTTGCCTCAGAGCAGCTTCAGGACGTTGATGGATGCAGGGTGCTCTTTATAGAGCTAGAGCATCAGTGGGGGATGCGACTTTATTTTTTAAGAAAAGGAAACTGGCTATAGATGGAAAGAGACAGGATATTCTGCCTAAAGTTCTGCTGCTTGTCCTGTTATTGCCATAAGGATGTGGGCATTTGAACATATTCATGAGGGAGAATGGAGGCCAGAGCAGTTGTGAGGAGATGGACCTAGGGGAGGATGCTGATCACTTGAGAGAAGCCTAACTTGGAGCTTCAGAAAGAGTGCCCCTTCTGGAAATGGCTCCATGACACCGAGTGGTCATGGCATGGACAACATCTGAGCCTCAGGGCTCAGATCATGAGCATTGGTCACGTGGGTCTCCAACAGAAAAGTCTCAAGGAGTTTGTGGGGATGGAGATGACTAGAGACTGAATGAAAGTACACTGATGTGAAGGAAGGCTGGTGACCTTGGCTTTACCATCCCCAAAGCAGCAAACTGCCTTCGTGTTGAAAGCCACACACACACTCACACTTCAAGGGATGGGAGGAACACATATGTCTTCTGCTCCACTGAGCCATACTCCACTTTGGTACCCACACAACTGGGGTGGTGTCTTCACTGGACACATCTAGATGATCATGGGCGCATTTCCCATCTGAAGGAGACGGAGACAGTGCTGTGATGTGTGCTGTCTGAAGGAGCTCTTTGGAGCACACATCAGATTGTGGGTATGAATTTTTCTCAGTGTCTCTGGTGTTCTGGAAACAATTATAGGCAGAGAAGATCTCCCAGGAAAGCTACAGAAAGCAATGCAACTGACACAGTGAAGATGGCGACTTTAGCCTTTGTCACTCTGACGACAACTTACAGGAGGAAAGCATAACCGGGCTCACAGTTTCAGGGTCTAAATGGAGTTCTTGATTGGTCTAAGTAATAAAAACCCAGAGTCAATTATAGAGGAAAATGATGAGAGATCAGAGAGAAGGAGCAAGCCACCAGCACACCCTACCTCCTTAGCATCTCAGCAGACAAGAGAGCAAGGTCCTGTTTCTACCTGCTTATGTCTGTTTCTGCCCAGCTACCTCACTTCCTGTCTGCCTGACTGAGGTAGTCATGCTAAGGGTGGAGTCCAAGGCCTTGCTGGGCAAGCATTCTACTACCGTGCTACAACCCCAGCCACTGTTGTTACAAGATGGTTAAAAACTGGAAGAGAAAAGATCCTCATCCCAAGCTGCAGCCTTGATATGTCTATCTATGGCTGCCTAAGATATTCTTCATTTTAATTAAAAAGAACTCCAGTCCAAAACAACATTCTTTCTAACCCAACCAACAGGTTGAAAACTGCCTTATAAGTTGTTGTAAAGACCTGGTGTGTAGAGCCGCTCAGGAGAATGGGGGACAAAGTTCCCAAATGTGCTGCTGTGGTGTAGACAGCTTCAGAGCTATTCTTTACTAAGAATGCAAAGTCTCCAATCCCAGGGTATTTCTATGCATGCCTCATCCAGCTATCTCCTAACAAAGAGTTGTTCCCTACATTGTCTAAAGTTAAAGGTATTTGTCATAGTTGACCCAAGTCTTGATGATATTTCTGGTAGCTAACTTTGAGAGGCAAAAACATTTTTTTGCCTCTCAAGTCAATTTTGGCTTGGAGACACATGGATGGACCGTGTAATTAGAAAAGTCTTTCCAATTTTTTGATAGAAGACTCAATATAGAAAAAGCTGCAAAGATAAAGGTTCCAAATGAAAAATAGTCTTGGGATTACATAAATCATCTTTCTTTTCAACCAATAAGGTCTTTGTGATACACAAAAGTTCTTCCTACATGCACTTACTGCTTATCTTGGTTACTAGCACCAGGGAAATAACTCCCTATTCCCAACCTTTCCGAAAACACACCATCATCTTGTTAACTGTGTTATGTGTGATAATTGTCTTGTGGCTTTTTTTTGTTTACTTGTTTGGTTTTTCAATACAAGATCTCACAATGTAGTCTTAGCTGTCTTAGAGCTAACTCTGTAGACCAAGCTGGCCTCCTGCTTCTACCTCCTGAGTGCGAGGATTAAAGGTGTGTGCCATCGTGTTTGACTTGTGGTTTGTTAAGATATTGTATTCCACAAAAAACTATTAAATAGTTTTGGAAAACTGAGACATTTGTACTTTCCTTCATATTTATTCACAGCAGAGTGAATAAATGGAAAGAAAGGGCAAAAATGTACGCACACAACTATCCATTTGTACTAATTAAAATACAAATAGACAAATGTTTATCTATACATTAGTGATTGGGAAAACTATAGGAGAGCTACAAATGAAGCATTATACTACTATAGTTGTGATGATTTTCATAATACGTTAAGTAACAAAATAACGTAGATAAAATATGCATCACAGACATGGAAGATTAAATTACAAACACTTCTTACATGTTTATTCTTTGAGGGGATAGGGAAATGGTTCAGGCAGCAAACTACTTGACCTTGTCACAAAAACATGAGAGCCTGAGTTTGGATCCCTAACACCCACATAAAAAACTGAGTGTTGTGACACCCATGAGCTGGAAAGTGACACCCGATGCTAACCTCTGGCCTCCACACTCACATGCATGGAATCCAAGCACATATATTTCCTCACCTATGCAGACATCACACACATGCACACAACAGAAACAGTCAGTGATGAGACTGGAAAGATCAGATCTTGTGAGCTTTTCGTAGGAACGTAAACAGAGGTCTGCAGTGGTTCACACTGTGCTGGCTCCTTAGCAAGTTAGTGATAGGAATACCTGTCATCCATCGCTTCACTGCAGTGAAATACAAAAGCACGGGAAAGCAGTCTTGAAAGGATCTTTGTGTGTCCGTGTTTGTAGCTGCATTGTTTGTTACACCCGAATGTGGAATCAGTCCAAGTGTCCATCAGTGGATGGAGGTTAAGGCGTATGTTTTAATATGTATGGATTTGTCTACAAGGGACTTTACTCAGCCTGAAAGAAAGACATTCTGGCACATGCTAACACATGGATGGACCCCGAGGACATTAGAAGAAGAAGGTTCACTGTGAAAACAGTGCGATGGAAATATGTATTAAAAGATGATCAGGATTATAAATCTCATGTTACAGAAATTTTACCACAATGTAAAAATTTAAAAATAATGTGTTTAGGCTCAATAATAAAGGATTGATTAAGTAAACAAAAGATATTTAAGGTATATCCCAATTTTTTAATATACAGTTTTATATAAATACCTTTATGACACACACTGAGTAAAATGCTGTCTGTGTTCTAAGATAATAGAGAATTACTCATATGCAATGATAGTGGTGTACACACACACAGACACACACACAGACACAGACACACAGACACACACACACAGACACATACACACAGACACACACACACACACAGACACACACAGACACATACACACAGACACACACACACACACACAGACACACACACACAGACACACACACACACACACACACACACAGATGAAATGATGTTGAAGACATGCCTGGAAATAATCTAGCAGGAGAGGAAAGAGTGGCACCACAGATAAGAAAGACTGATGATTGTTGACACTGACATGTAAACACTGGACATGATTATAAACGGGGTTTGGGTTTATTGTTACCATTATTGTTTTGCTTCTGTTTATTCTTAATCTTCCCTTTGAAAATCCTTGTTTAAAAATACTGAATGGTGTTTAGACTATTTAACAATTGTTAAATCTATGCTTATGGTAGGTTAATTATATTCTATTTTTTCCATGTTGACACAATAGTGAGAGAGTTTAAAACAAAATCCTTCACGAATGATCCCTATACATGTGGCTTATTTGATAGCATCAACTGCTTCCCCATTGTCCACAGGGAAGTATTGGTCCCTTGTTTCACAAATGAAGCTGCCTGCTCCCCGCCTTTCTCTCTAGTCTATACCGAGTACCGAGTAGCGCGCAAGGAAGGCCGGGAGATGTTGATTCCTGAGTGCATAATGCTGGCCCTACCTCCTTGACTTCACACGTTGTGAAATGCTCGTCCTTCTGGGCAGAAGTAAAGATGCAAGCTCGCAAAGTGCTTACACAGCTCAGGTCCCATGCCTTCTCTCACTGCCCATTCTCAGGCAGTGTATGTCTTGCCTTGCTTCATCCAGGCGATGTGGTGCTGCTCCCTGAGAATGGACGGTCTGTTTCTCTGACGTGCATGCGCATGCGTTGGCTTTTCATGCACCCATTGCGTCATTGGTCTTTCCTGACCCCTAACACTGTGCTCATATAATGAATGTATGGGAAACACACTAGCTTCATGAGGAATCTTCAGCTGAAGTAATGTCTGTTTTATAGATACAATGACCATACCAGAAGGCCTCTTGAGAGGACTGGGCATTGCTGAAGATGTCAGGCAGTGATGGGAGCACTGACATCCTTCCAGATTCTTCCATATCTTTCAGAGGGTATTTTACCAATAACCCTCTTTCTTCCTTCCTTTCTTTCTTTTTTTCTTTCTTTCTTCCTTCCTTCCTTCCTTCCTTCCTTCCTTCCTTCCTTCCTTTCTTTCTTTCCTCTTTAAAATGAATTTATGAAAATAGTTTAAGGACGAAGATAAGACCATGTGCCTTATTCCTCTCCCTCCCTGGCCTCCATGACTGCCACCCCACCATGATTCCCTGTAGGGTTCCACCTACTGAATCAAGCCAATTTTTCTGCTATGATGTTTCTGAATTATCATGCCCATGTTTGTCTTTTGTTGGAACTTCTGTGGGATGCCCTATTTTTCAACTCTTGCATAGAAAAGATGAGGGCTTTCTCACACAATCCCCATCTCAACCGCACACACACAGAAACTTGCCAGCCCCATCTCCTCTACTAGAGGAGAGTTTGAAGACCTTGTCATCTATTTTACCCTTTTCTCGTCAGTTTAACTGAGCTGCTCAGCCCAGCACACTCATGAGGGAGGGCGTTAATGTCCACCTCTTGCATGAGAGAATTTCAAAGACTTTGGGAGTACATTTAAAAGCAACCACAATTGAGATCTTAGTGGTTTCCTAAGGAGCATTATTGCAACTTTTTTTGTGTTTCAGGCCTCCTATCTGGGCTGAACTTATGGACAGGATGGTTCTTCTGCCTTGTAATTCCTCTAAGACACTTCCTTTCAACTATTATCTGAGGGGCTTTCCGCTCTGTCTTCCATGGAGCGCCTGTTTCTTTGCGCCAGTCCCTTGCCCTTCTTAGTGTACCGCTTTTTCTACAAGACAGTGGACTCTGCTGTGGTCAGAATAAGCAGGAGATAACGCTTGTGAAAACAGCACCACCCATCTTCCAGCCGCTTTTCAGAACGCAGTACTGTTTGGGTCTCTATCCTCAGTCGGTTCTATTTGTCTGGTAAAATTGAGGACTTTGCCCATTGTCTTAATGTCCTGAAGCTGTACCATGTTACACTGGATATTTGTCCATCCACTTACTCTGACCACAGTCTCAAAGTCCAAACCTTTTTCCATTTGGAGAAAACTTGTAATTCGTGTCTTCAATGGCGTATTTCCCATTTCCCAGATTCTCCCAGAATCATATCAGAAGGACATTGGGCTCCTGGAGTGCTCCCTAACTTTATTCACTATTGCTGCTTTTCTATTTATCTTAATGTGCCATGTCAAGGGATTTCCCCTCCACCTGCCAAACCTGTCTTCAGTATGCTTGATTCCATCCGCTACCATCTTATTAGTTTCCAAGTATTGTTCTGTTCTTTACATGTTTTAACAGATTAAATGTATGTGTGTGTCTGTGTATGCATATATATATATATACATTTTATAACTCTGATGTTATTAATAGGGTTTTTAAAGCTATATTTAAAATGGGTTGTATCTGTTACTTCCAGTAACTTTTTTTTCTGTTTGTTTTGGCATGTCTTTTCTCAAATTTCTGGAGTTTTTTGGTTTTTCACTTATTTTAAAATTTAAAATTACATTAATTTATTGTGAGTGTTTATATGTGTGTGCATGTGTACACCCGCGCTCATGCGCAGGTGTCACCGCCCTTGTGTGGAGGTCGGAAAATAACTTTTAGTAGTTAGTCTTTCCACCCTGTGGGAACCCAGAGATCAAACTCAGGTTGCCAGATTTGGGAGCAAACATGTCTCCTGCTGAGCCACCTGAATGGTCCAGATATCTGCTTATACTGAATAAAATAAGAAAGTGGTGGATGCTGTCGACTGTGTATCTCAACACAGATAAATATGAGTCCCACACTGTGTCATTTTTATTAAAAATAGTTTCATTTGATCAGTCAAGTCCGAAGTGACTCTTACCACAAACTACCTAGAGAATAAGACAATTTGGGAAGGGGCTAGCATTTTACAGGCATGGTGAGGGGAAGAAACAAAGCATCTGAGTAGATGCATTGCAGTTAACTCCCACTCATTCACTATCACGCCCTGCTTCCAGCTGTCCCTGCCTCTCTCCTTGGTTAGAAGTCTTTCCTAAATGCATCCAGAGACTGAAATCCCATCCTCTGTTAGGAAGTGAAGAAGCAGCTGTTCCACTGTGGAGAGTGGCAGCAGGTGACAGACAGGTGACAATTTCTGGGGAAGATACCCTTTCAACTGAAATGGCAGTCCAGCCCCATTGCTAGAGGCCAGGTGCTGTCCGCTCCTGAGCAGATTTGCAGACTCTGTGGTGCAATCACGCAGCTCATGGCCCCACTCTGGCTCCGGTTCCCAACTCCTCGGGTCTGCCCCGACAGTAAGCACCTACTATGCGCTCTGTAGCATTGTCCTCCATCCAGGCCAGGCTTCCTTTTCTTCTCCCCTCGTTGCTGGCTATTTCATGCCAATGGAAAAGCACCTTTTGCTTTCATCTTGTCATGACTGAATATATCCTTTCAAGTTATAATTTTATTTGGAAGCTCCTCTTTTGAAGGCCTGTCATTGGTAGGGATCATTTAATTTTATCTTGATTCTCTTTTCACAGGAAGGCAATCACTTGTTAAGGCAGTTACCGGAAAGCGTAGAGACCTCACTTGTGGCCTGGTTCCAAGAGGGCAAGGACAGAGGGAGTGGAAGGGAGAGAATGCCAGTGTGAGAGCTCAAATTGGGACAGGAATACTGAGGCTCCAGAATTGAAGACAATGCCGGCAACCACTAGCTGGGATGGGTGTGTCAGTGAACCTGTGAAATCCTGTTAGCAAGATCGGTGGCAAGCAGACTGAAAAGATAAGAAGAGATGTGACCTCATTAAAGTCCGTCCTCTGAGCTCCAGCATTATTGAATAACAGTTGTCCCAGCAAGAAGTCCTGAGCAGAGCTGGGAATCCAGCAAGAAGTTAGGGTTGTTTTGATTTTTAAGGGGAAGCACATAAGGATTTGATTTCACGCTCTGCTCTTTCTGAGTGCACTTGAGTATCTTTGAAGAAACCTGTACACATGGTGACACAGTGGCCGGAGTCCCCCTGTCCCACTCCATGCTCCCCACTCTTGCCTTCCTCACCTCACCTCTGAGAATTCAGCTGCTTCCTATTAACTGGCAACTCTGCTGTGCCCCGAGGTGGGGCTACAATACACAGAACACACATATGCGTGCCTCGTGCCACGTGCCACGGAAGACTAGTGACCCATCTATGCAGCTGTAGGGAAGCCCTCTTCCCTGCTGGTTAAGGCTTCCCAGGTGTGGCTGATTTGGGGAGGAGTAGCCCTGTAAATAACTCGGTCGGTGAGAGAGCCCAGTAAATTCATTGGTTCCCTGGAGTGAGTTGTAGTGGAATTGTACCTCAGTTTGCCATTGTGACCTTAGGAAAAGGAGTAGATGTGACATATGTTCATTCTGGAAAGGAATTTTTGCAACAGAAAGAGGGAGAACAGGGAAAGGAGGGAAGAGGAATAGGGAAGGCGGGGAGGGGACATGGAGAGGAGGGGAGGGGTGAGAAGGGAAGGGGAAGAGAGGAGAGGAAATGGGAGGGGAGGGGAGGGGAAGAGAGGGGAGGGGAGGAGGGGAAGAGAGGGGAGAGGAAGGGAGAGTAAGGGAAGGAAGAAGAAGAGTCAGTCATGGGAGCTAAAAAGTGTTGGGAAGTTCCATCCAACCCTGCTCCTCCCATTCCAGACCCCGCCCCTGCATCCTTGGCTCCACCCCCGGAAGGCATTTAAAGCCCCCTCCCCCTGGTTCTTTCTTGTGGTTTCTCTTCTTTCTTTGGAAACTCCCGGGAATGCTTTGCACAGATTAAACCTGGATTTACTAATCTGGCCTAATCTGATTCATTACATCAGTGGAGAGACTTAATACTGGAGTACAGAGCCCTTTCAAGAAGCTGTATTAGAATTAAGTTGGCAGCTAGCCAAAGAAATTCAAAGAACTTTCTAATTCTGTCTTCTTAGGGGTCATGGGCTCAAAATATTTTTGTGAGGGTTCTCAGGCATCAGATGGCCATCATAAAAGTCATTAATTCTGACAGTAATCAGGCTATTTTTTTTTTTAACATATATCAGTGCTCTCCAAAAGCTACCAAGTAAGTCGGACATTCCCGATCCCTAATTTTTATCCCTCCGTTTTTCCGGAATTGCATTTATGGCTAGCAGCCTTGGTTGATAGAGCAACGTCTCCTCAGGTGAGATGCAGGCTACTTTCTACCTCCTGTAAAGTGATGGTATCTCCAGGTAGTGTCCTCTCCAGCACCACGACCTACAGTGTGCCCAAGCGTCTTGTTAGCTTGTAAGTTATCTCCAAGGAACTCAAGGGTAAGGAGGCCCCTTGCTAATGCCATCCCTGTGCTGTTTGCTCCACCAGAGCTGACAACAGCCTCATCGCTGGCCCAGAAATTTCATCTCTTCTGCAAGCTTCCACTATTCTGCAAGGGGCATATATACATATATATATATATATATATATATATGTACATATATATATATATGTATATATATATGTACATATATATATATATATATATATATATATATATATATCATATTGGTTGTTGCTGTGACAACATGCCTGAAGAAGCAAGTTCAGGAAGGAAAAGGTTGGGTTGGCTGTCCGTTCAGCACAGCAGGGAAGTCAGACATCAGGAACTTGAAGAAATTGAGTACACTACATTCACAGGCAGGAGCAGAGACAGTGAATGCTGGTGCTCAGTCTCTTGCTCCCTTTTATGGAGTCTGGAGCCTAGGCTCACTCAAAGGTGACACCCAGAGTTGAGGTTCCCACCTCAGTTCTAGAAACTCTTTCACAAAGCACGAGACTTGTTTCCATGGTGATTCTAAGTCTCCATAATGTTACAGTATTAAGCATCATAGTAGGTAAAGATGGAATTCCAGACTTGACATCAAAGTATCCAGAGAAAACAGAATGAATTGAGTGGAGAAGTGTGACCAAGCCTCACAGACTCACATTCTGATGATACACAGATGTGGAAGAGTATCCAGATTGCCACACGAGACAACTAGAAAGAAAAGGACAGTCAGGAAAGGGGGCAGGTGGTTAAAATACTTCAACAGCAGGGCAAATGGGCTCTAGCTCTGTTTACTAAACCCAGAGTTGCATCAGCCCTGTGCATATGCAGATACAATCTCTCCACTTGGGCAAAAGTAAAGGTTTCTAGTTTGTAATTCGAGGCCGAGACATAGCACGGTAGAAAGAGCTAATGAGGTTGGGCATGGTGGTTGCAAACCTTTTATACCAGCCTCATCTACAGAGCTATTTCAAGGACAAGCAGGGCTACGCGGAGTGCAATTATGCTCAAGCTCTATCAGCAAGCCGCTTGTCACAAATTAGAATCCCCTGAGTAGGGAACCTCACATTAGGAATTGCCCCGGGATTCCTTTAATTAACATAATCGGGCCCTGCCCACTGTGGGAGGTGCCATCCCTAGGCTGGTCGGCCTAGGATGAATAGGAAAACAGGTTGAGGACATCAGCTGAAGCAAGCCGGTAAGCGGGGCTCTCCATGGTCTGTGCTTTAGTTCTTGCCTCCAGCTTCTGCCCTGGCGTCCCTTATCATGAATTGTGATGTACACGTGCACACCAAATAATTCCGTTCCTCCCTGGACTGCTGCTGACCAGTGTCTATCCAGCAACAGAAACCAAATGAAATAAGAGGAAAACTGTCCCAGCCGCATGACCCGTTTGCTTAAGGGGCGGGTTCTGAATAATAATGGGTCAACAGGAAACCCACCACTGAAATCCTCAGCCCATGAGAGCCTCCCAGTTGTGAATGCTGGCCTGCTGGCCGGCCAGCCACTAGCTGTACTTCCATGCTGCAAATTCTACCCATTTGCAACCCTGTGTGAAGTTCGCAGATTCTTTGTTAGCGACAGCCATGCCCTACAAGTCCCCTTTTGCCCACAAGTGACAAGCTGAGCTTCCTGTTTTGGAAACTGAGTAGCAGTCTCTTCCTCCGCCGCAGGAGCTCAGCCTCTACATTTGCTGGTGTCAACAATTTGTATCTCCGTCAAAGTCAAAGCGCCAGAAGCAGACACCTGCACTGGGAAGACTGCCACAGTTGGCAGCTGACAAAATAAGCATCAGCTGTTGCCCAAAGAGGATCTCTCTGTCCTTTGTTGTCCAGAGGATTATTTACCACAAGACACCTGGGAGATAAGATGTAGTATATTGGGAAACAGGGTTTTCCAGTTGTTGCTCAGTCAGAAGCACTTGGGACACAGTTGTCGCATCAGGTGTTCCCTGGGGACTTGCAGTGTTTATCGGCTGATATTTTTAGCCATGGTTTGGGGTGGAGATCATGCTCCATCTATGGTTTCTGAACTGTATTACCTTGCCTAGCACTCATCACAATGGAGAGTCCTCTCTTGCAATAATCTTTCAGCAAGTTTTAACCACAGACAGTCTCTCTCCCGTATCTCTCTTAAGACTAAAGTTTCGGGACAGCATGAAGCTAGTGATAATGAAAGTTCATCTGTTAAGTCGGCAGACATACAACAAGTCAGGACATGCATCTTGAGTCCATGGCGGGCAAGCCTAGAGGACTGGTGTGTCTTGCCCAATGACAATGACCATGTCCTCACCAGGAAATAATCCTGTTGTGTCTTGGTCATGTAATGTTTATTCAAAGTAGTCTTAGCTATCTTAGCTGCTGTTTCAAAGTGGAATGTGAAGTATTGAGCCTAACTGAGAGCACCTCGGTCTCTGCTCACGGGCACACATGGCTAGGAAGGGAACTATGAGTTAATAACAAAATCAGCCAAGGAGTCCCACTAGGTCAGACCCCAGCTACTGTTTTATCTCCACTGCCCATATGACCTTTCATGCTCATCCTATCTAATTTTCAAATCCTCAGTCTTGAGTGTGAATAATGTGTTTTGTGGGTAGCCCACGAACTTGTCAAAAATGAACCCAGGTTACAGATATAAAACTGCTTGGTTGACTGTATATCTCAACAACCATGCAGAACTCCAAGTATTGTCTAATTACACAGTTATCCCTGAATCCAAAGATCAAAAGTGTATAAGGATTTTTCCACTTTCTTTTTCTTTCTTTCTTTCTTCCTTTCTTTCTTTCTTTCTTTCTTTCTTTCTTCCTTTCTTTCTTTCTTTCTCTCTTTCTTTCTCCCTTCCTTCCTTCCTTTATTGTTTGTTTTGTTTGTTGAGAAAGGGTTTGTGTGTGTGTGTGTGTGAGTGTGTGTGTGTGTGTGTGTGAGTGAGTGTGTGTGTGAGTGTGTGTGTGAGTGTGTGTGTGAGTGAGTGTGTGTGTGAGTGTGTGTGTGAGTGAGTGTGTGTGTGAGTGTGTATGTGAGTGTGTGTGTGTGAGTGTGTGTGTGAGTGAGTGTGTGTGTGTGAGTGAGTGTGTGTGTGTGAGTGTGTGTGAGTGAGTGTGTGTGAGTGTGTGTGTGAGTGTGTATGTGTGTGTGAGTGTGTGTGAGTGTGTGTGTGTCTGTGTGTGTGTGTGTGTGTGAGTGTGTGTGTGAGTGAGTGTGTGTGTGAGTGAGTGTGTGTGTGTGTGTGTCTGTGTATGTGTGTCTGTGTGTGTGTGAGTGAGTGTGTGTGTGTGAGTGTGTGAGTGTGAGTGTGTGTGAGTGTGTGTGTGAGTGTGTGTGTGTGTGTGTGAGTGAGTGTGTGTGAGTGTGTGTGAGTGTGTGTGTGAGTGTGTGTGTGAGTGAGTGTGTGTGTGAGTGAGTGTGTGTGAGTGTGTGTGTGTGAGTGTGTGTGTGTGTGTGTGTGTGTGTGTGTGTGTGTGTAGCCCTGGCTGCCCTGGAACTCTCTCAGTAGACCAGGATGGCCTCAAACTCAAAGATCACCTACCTCTGCCTCCCCAGAGCTAGGATTGAAGGCATGCACCACCACCACCCAGTTAAGAAATGTTTCCAATTTTCTACATCTTAACTTCCAGAAGTAAGTCCATTTGATAATTTAGTGTTTATGCATTTTATGAGCATGTGTGTTTGCAAATGTATACATAAAATAAGAGAACCTACACTACTAACCCTAAGAATTGTGTAGTAACTTTTTGTTGAGGTGAACTGTAGTGTACTGACGTGGTGAGATTAGATTGTGTACAAAGAGTTACAGATCAGCATTTCAGAGGTGATACTGGCCTGAGGTCCCCTCTGAGAAGCACATGTTACAAAGGAATGAGGTGTTTTATCTCATGGTTTTCTCCCATTATAGTATTTTTATCTTAAATATATTTTTCAAACTTTCTAAATTCCAGGAGAAAATGTGGAGTACTCGCCAAAACCGTGGAGAAAATGAAACACATCTGAAAGGTCTGAACACACAAAACAAAGCTGGAAAATGAAACAAAGAATGAGAAATGAAACTAGACATGGTCTGATTTCAAAAATACACCCTTTGGGGGAGGAAAAGGCCCTGTCATGTAGTTTATCCTGCCAAGTTTCTTGTTAAACATGACTCTCCAGAGCAGGACATCCACCCCTGATGACTAATGGGAAAAAAAAAAATGGCCAACAGAACTTTCCAGGGAGGGAAAAGAACTAAATCTGGTGAATGCTTAATTGCTTTACAATTTAGAGATTTCACGTTTTTAAAAATACAGGAAGAAGCTATAAGTCTTGGGGGATGGGCAGAAATGATAAGCTAAGGAAAGGTAAGTGTTCTCAAAAGATCTTCCGGTCTCGCTGAGTAGGATTCTGTAGCTGCTTTCACAGAATTTTCGATGTCTGCCCATCAGCTATCCAGCTGTGTCTATGAATAAAGCACATTTTCCCTGTTTTGATCACCAAGTTCATTCCTCTCTGTTTCTGCTTGAGAGACAACCTCTTTGCCTCCACCACCTCCACTTTGGCTAATAAGCTGTAATGTGTGTGTGTGTGTGTGTGTGTGTGTGTGTGTGTGTGTGGCGCACACACACACACACACACACACACACACACACACACCACTAGGCTAAAATCCAAATCTTGGGCTGAAAAACAAATCTCAGTTCTAAGGTGCTGCACAATCTGTCCCTTCCTTGTTTTCCCTGGTATCTGTATATCCTGGGCAGGCAGTGCTACCCCCACCCAGTCCCCCACCCCTGCCTTCCACACACTGCCATCTGATTGGCATGCTGTGCTCACCTGCTACCTTACACTCCAGCTTCTCACAGCTTCTCCCAAACCCCGAAGTCTCCCACTCTAAACCAGATCACAACTGCGTTTTTTAGTTATTTGGACGACAAGGGGTTCTTATCTTGCTTCCATGTTCTTTTGAAAGTGTATGATGACTAGATATGGGGGGTCATAGTACTATCCTGTCTCTGAAAAAAGCTATGTTCCTATTTTATGTGTCAGGTCTTTGCCTGCATGCATGCATGCATGTACATAGTGGTACAATGCCCAAAGAGGTTGGAAGGTTGCATCAGATGCCCTGGGACTGAAGTTATGAGCCAATACATATATGGGTGCCGAGCACAGAAGCTGGAACCCCACAAGAGCTGCAAAAGCTCTTAGCACTGAGCCATCCCTTCAGCCCTTAGCCTCTTTTTGCTACGTGTACTTTAAATTTACCATAGTGGGTAGTTTTTTAGTTTCTCCTGACCTTAAAAATGAATGCAGCACAGGTAGGCAAATCTTTCTTGTTTGTTTTGTTTGAGACAGGATCACAACCTGTCTGCCCTGGAATTTGGGGTGCCCTCAAATTCAGAAACCTGCTTACCTCTGCTTCCTGAGTGGTAGGGTTAAGGGTGTGTCCTACCACACCCAGCCTTTGACCTTAGGAAGGAGAAAAGAAACATTGCCTACAGCTTCCTTTTTCATGATTAATTTTCATATAGAAACCATATTAGAATCATAAATGTCATAGTACTTGAACAGTCGCAGTAAACCTGACTGGAAATAAAGTGTGCTCTCCACTATAGCACAAAGCAAGCTATAATGGCATAAGGATAGGTTTCTAATACTCTGTCTTTGGCAAATAACAACAAAACCCCAACCTTGAAATTAACATCAAATAATGTAACAGAAAGATCCGAAGTTCAATTATTCCTTCATAGATGGCTCTTATTTGACACAAACCTAGAATAAAGGTATAAAACTTTTAATCTATATTGTTACTTTGGGTAGATTATTTTCTCTCAGTTTTTTTTGTTGTTGTTTGTTTGTTTTTTTAACAATGAACACAAGAAAAACAATGGTCAAACATATGTTCCAGTTTTAGATCTAAAAGTCTCACAATTTGGAAGAAAGCAATCAGCCATAAAACATACTAATGTTTATTTTTATATAAAGCAACAGTTCAAAATGATTCTTTCCTGTTCTTTTGTAAGATCACACCCCATGGGTGGTGGCCATTCCTGAAGCATCTACAAAGCCAAGGACAGGGACCACTGCATCTCCTTCCACAGAGCGAAGACTGCCACTCATGTCCTTTCTGTTCACGTACTTGTGCAGCATACTGTAGAACTGGTTCTTGGGATTGAATGTGTACAGTGCAGAGATTTGCTGCCAGGCTTTACTGCTTGGGGTGCTGCAATCTTTTGGATTTGTACACTCAAAGAAACACCTAACATTCTCTTTTGCCAGCTGGGTCGCATGCTCCGTGGCTTCACTTTGGAGGATCTGCTTCTCCTTTTCCAAATATATTTCCCAGAACTTTAGCTGCAGATAACTAACCGGAGAGAGACATCGAGTGACAGACTTCATAACCAGAAGTAAAATGATGACAGCTGCTATCAGGACCCAGCCCAGCACCTACAGAAAACACAACAGGATGCCAACTTAGTGACCTTTGACATTAGACAAATTTAAGAGCCTGGGATAAAGTCTAAACAATTATTTACCAGCTTTGATGATGTGCAAGTTGTGTCTTAAGACCTTTAGAATAAGGAGAGTTAGTGACACTCCCCAGTGCATCAACTGTCTTGAAAAGCTAACCCAAGTCCAAGTCATATCCAGTGCCCAAGAAGGAGCTCACACGTCACTCCCCGAGAACTAAAATGTGGGGTTCGGTGGATCCAAAGAAAGGAGAATCCATTCTGAAGAGCCCCGGACTTCCTAAGTTCGTGGATAGTGTGGGTGGTGGGTTTGGGCCTGGCATGACGGGTTCTATTGTAAAAAAAAAAAAAAAAAAAAAAAACCGCTTCTAGTTTCCCTCGGATGTGGAACTTCACCCGGCCTGAGTTATTTGCTGCACAGTGGAAGGGAACACTTCCCCTGCGTGATGCAGAAAGTACCAGTCCAGGTGAGCTTATTCTGACTCCTACAGCGCCGGCTACTGGACGAATGCCTCCCCCTTTCCCTGCTATTTAAATATTCTCTGCCGCTGATCTAGAGAAAACCCACAGACTTCTTGGTCGCCTCTCTGTGTCTCCCCATCGCGCCCAGAGTCTGACCTGAGACTGAGCCTTGAGCTGACTCAGGATGTCCTGCATCTCCGCTTCCTGCTTCTTGCAGGGAACCAGCGGTAGCTTGGCGGCGCAGCTGGGGTCGCGTCCCTTGCACAGGTGCCTGGCCATGGGCGCGCTCCCGCTGACAGCACACTGGTAGAAGGAGCCCCCGAGCAGCGCCACCGCCACCCAGGTGAGGGGCGCGAGCGCGGCGGCCGCGCTGATCTGCGCGCACACGAACGCGCGGCGCAACCCCGAGCTGGATCGCGCGCTCGCGCTCCGGGAGCAGCAGCCAGTGAGCAGGCGCCAGGTGCGCGTGCTGAGCGCGTAGCCCAGGAGGAAGAGAGCCAGCGCTGGCACCAGCAGGAACACCAGGCCATAGGGCAGATTCCAGGTGGCGCTGCAGGGACACTGGAACACCACCTGGGAGAAGATCTTCTCCCCACCCGCGGTCAGCAGGGTCACCAAGCCGTAGCCCAGGGCGTTGCGGTGCTTGCTGTGCAGGTCCAGCACTGCCTTGAACTTCTCCATGGATTCTGCTCACCCCGGGCACCCCGCGAGTCCAGCTATGCTCTATGTGCCGGGAGGGTTGAATGAGCCGGGTCTGGGACTTGACACCCTGCTTTGAAGCAACTTTAGAAAGGGGAAGAGGGGTCCTCAGCCCTTTCCGGGTTTCACTTTTCTTTTTCAACCAAGCCAGCTCTGGCAGAGGCCCACAAATACGCCCCTATTTCCGGACCCACTCCCCATCCCAAGGCTGTAGGGAGCAGAAGAAGCCCTGAGTGAGAGGTTTTTTGACACAGGCAGGCTGTCGAGGACTCCTAGACCAAGTGGTCCATGATAAAGTGGCAAAGCCATATGGGTCAGAACCAAGAGTATTGGCAAAGCTTTCCTTGACCGTACGAGTACGCACGTTTATAAACAGTTGATCAGTGCGTGCAAAGAGTAGAAAATGCAGCTTTCTCCTGTAAGTTTACAGTTTGTGAATGCTGGCCTACAGAGGTGGCTTTCCCGTCTGACACCTCCCGGTGCTGGACCTAATATACAAGCTAAGGTTTGGGGAGAACCCCACCTGATCCCAGCTTCATGGCCTGGGTGTCTGTGTGCCTGTCACGTCTTCATTTCCTCTCAGCCTCTACCCAGCCTTCCAGGATCCGAGCTGCAAAGGGCAGGGCAGAAGGCAGAGGCTGAAGACAAGGCAGAAGACACTGCTGGCCTCTACCACAAGAAAACTATTGTTCTGCTGCCTCCAAGGCAACACGACCTCTTACAATGTAGCCAGTTAATCAAAACAAGAAAGTTACCAAGTTTCCCTCTATTCATCAATCCTAATTCCAAACCCAACACCCAATTACAAAAAAGCACAGCGTTTACAGGAAGTACAGACACACTTTCCCATTTTCCTTCATATGCTAAACCACAGCAAAAACTGTGAATGAAGTCAAATCCCAGTTCTTCTATATGTGGCTCCCACTGGACTACAGGGGTGCCAGGTTAGTTCATGCTGACTGCCCACCTGTCTCTCTCTCTCTCTCTCTCTCTCTCTCTCTCTCTCTCCCTCCCCCCCAAAGGCTGAATGTACTGTTAATTTACCTTAGTGTAATGGATATTTTTCACAGGTATACTACAACACTGACTTCCAGGGATGTCAAATTATTACTTCATGACTACAGATCATCAGCACACAGGAGGGTGTATGGCTACTCAAGAGACTCTGGGCTTGGTGTGCTAGCCTTTAATGAGAGCACTGGGGAGGCAGAGGCAGGTGGATATCTGTGAGTTCAAAACCAGCCTGGTCTATATCTGGAGTTCCAAGGCAGCCAGGGCTTCGCAGACAGATTCTGTTTCTAAACAAAACAAACAATAGCAACAACAACAAAAACCAAAACAGAACACTCGTTGAACCAAAGCCTTTCAAGGTGAAGCCACATCTAGCATACCCCATGTCTTCACTCTTCACGTGAAAGTTCTTTGAAAGTTCTTCGGATACAAACTGTAATCAAGGCTGTGACATTGAACTCTGCTATTTCCCGGCTCCCAAATGAAGTGAGGGAAAAGGAGAAAGACCACAACTCTGCTCTGTCTCTGTGTGCGTTGCTACTCTCTAAAACTCAGCATCTTCATTTGTCAAAGAGGAGTAGTAGTGGCTGGCTCATGATTACTGTGATACATTGGGCAGGAGATGAGTAAAACTACATTTGGGGCATGTAGTTGAAAGACTGACCAATCCAACGATGTCTACATCTCCAAGAATATACAAACAATTAACTTCATCATGTATTATTTCAGGCTTCATATGTGTGCTCAGTTTTAGACCAAAAGATATATGCAGATACTTGATGACCATGAACTACCCTGAATAATTCATGTGGCTTTTAGCTGGCCACAAGGAGGACATCCACATAGAGTCTTAGTGGAGGGTCCCAATAAAGTGGCTGCTCTTGATGGCCACACCAGGCTGGCTTTGTTTCATTTGACAAGTGGCAATAGCATGGACCTCAAAGGGGATTTTTGAAATGGGTCAAGAAACATTCTTGTCTTGTCTTCTTGCCTTCCTAGTTCCACACACCACTATCACCCGTGACTCTAATCTAGCACAAACACTCAAGAGTTGTGTGACAAGATGCCCCTCTTTCAATGTATGGTTAGAAGAAAGTCAGGCCAGGATTTTACTGTCCTGCAGCCTCACTGGGGCTGCCGACTCTGTATGTTTGAAGGTAATCTGGTCAGCTGTGACTCTCCTCTCTCTAGTCTGAATCTTCTAAAATGTCTTCCTTCCCAGAAGTCTTGGCTAATTTTCTTCTCATTGCTCATGTTTTGTTTTTGTTCTTCATCCACCATTTGCATATGCCATCAAAGACGAACCTGGCTCTGTTCACAACCTTCATGCAGATGGCTTTGTTCCAGGTTTCCTTAATAAAACCTAATGAAAATGACGTTTTCCAGCCTGACTAATCCTTATTCTTATATTTCTGCCATCCAAGTACTAACCAAGGCAAACCCAAAATACCTTCTGAGATTAGACAAGATCCCCATCCCAACCATGTTTCTTATGCCAAGAAGGGCTAGCCTTTTCCTGACTACTTCCTATAAGGGCCAACTGTGAGATTTCCCACCGTTGTAAAATAGTCTATCCTCCACCAAAGCTCAAAACCACTCAGAATATCTCCCTCCTTCAGCTGTACCCTCTACCATCTGTTTTCGTCCTTTTGTTTATTCAACTTTAATGGAGGTGGCGGGTAACTTTCTACCCTCTGGCTCTTGTCAATGATCCGAATTTTCTTTCCCACATAAACTGTCTGCTTCCTTCTCCAAGTATATTAATTTGTTAACCGTTTCATTAGTTAGTTCATCTCCCCAGTCAGGCATTCGTTAAAGTGATTAATAAGCATACAGGCTATGCTTGGCTCCTTTAGGAAGTAGCTGATTCTGTTAGATACAAGAAGATCAAGATGGAAGGTTCTCATGCCACTCCTAATAGTAAAGCAGAAAGAACATAGAAAATGAGGTTGTTCTAAAGAATAGACAGAGGGACAAAGTGGAGTGACCAGGAGTGTGCTGCAAATCCTGGGATGAAATGGCAAGTCATATACAAGCAATGATCCTGCGAGCCTGGCTGTAAAGAGGAGCAGGGCAGTGGGATGTGAGAGGCGCGAAGCGCGGTGGCGCATCACGAGGACAAGGCTGCAGGTGGAAGGAAGGTCGGGGTTAGGGTTTTATAGAGCAGAACATTCACTTGAAATTCTGCCCAGAAACAGCCTGAGTTGCAAGAACTTAGAGCTGGGTCAGCTTGTGTCTGTAAAAGCCATCCCCACCCCCTCTCCCCACTTCCTCTGTGCTCACAGATCAATCTCCTGGGGAATGATGACCATGCTAGACCCGCAAGTTTCTACAGCCGTGGAGGGTTCTGGTCCTGCCTCAAGTTTCTCCTCTGAACACCTCAAGAACACCTCTGACTCTGTGAGTGGCTTTAGTTACAGGTCTTTCGAATATAATCCAGCTCTCTATACCCAGGAATATTCTAGAGAATACTGCTCAGAAATTAAACCCTCAGTGGACGTGGACTCACATAAAACAGCAGCGTCTAAAAGGACTTTGGGCAAATCTATGATTTGAACACAGTCTTCTAAAAAAACAAGCTTCTGCGCAAAGCCAATGGTGGCATGTTTGACTTTATTTGTGTATTTTTTTCTCCTCAGCTATCATGAGCAATGCCAGGGATGGGTTTCAGATCACCACAATTTCCGGGGAAAGAAAGCAAGAGAAACTTGAAAGAAACCACAGCACTGTGACTGTGAAAGCGGCAGCTGTACCTCCTTCTCATTGCAGTGCACTAGCCTCAGGAGAGAGCTCAGGGCATTCTTGTGGATGACCTAGAATATGTTTGCTGAGAAAGCCCTAATATGAAAGAGAATGTCTGTGTGCCTATTAGAGAACGTGTGTTCATTTAGCATATATAAAATAAGGAGCATATCTGAAGATTATTGGGATGGAGACACTGTAAGGATTCAGGCATTATGCTGGCCTGCCCCTGTCACCCGGCAGAATGCACTCAGGCAGTGTCCTGGTCAGCCCAGGGTTCCATGAGTACTAGTCTGCAGGCAGGAGTAAAGGACCCATTTAAAAGTCAGACTCCGCCCACATATGCTCGCCTTTGCTTTCTCTCTCTCTCTCTCTCTCTCTCTCTCTCTCTCTCTCTCTCTCTCTCTCTCTCTCTCTCTCTCTCTCTCTCTCTCTCTCTCTCTCTCTCTCTCTCTCTCTCTCTCTCTCTCTGTTTTCGGTTGTACACCAGCTACCCCTTTTCCTCCCCACCCCCCTCTTCTGTACCTGGTGCCTCTATGTGTCTTCCCTCCTCCCTCACTCCCCTTTCTAAGTAAACTCCTCATTTAAGCTCAATCTGCCGGGACCACCTCCCCGCCCCCTCCAGCCTTTTATCTTATAACTGTAACTAAAGAACAACAGACACAATTCCTATGTTATATAACTCATCTGTTTTAGGTATACACTCCCACATTTCACTCTGTCCTCCAAATTGAACATTCCATCCCCACAGCTGACTACCAGCATTTCCATCACATAGAACTTCAATGGAACTTCATAGTCACCCCTACTGCTCGCCTCTCCCCAACTTACCCTCCAATTTCACATTCCCAGGGCCTCTCAACGAGTGCTGTTCTCTTACTGCATTGCCTAATCCGGATATTTCCCATCTTTCTAGCTTTAGTCATATGGGGTTTGCCCAGCATCTCTACCATCTGTACCTCTGGTAATCACTCTTCTTCTAAGGCATCAAGAGCAACACACGGAACCCTTTTCTGCCTCAATGGCTTTGGAAACAAATCTTCCTCTGCCTGGAAATTCCCCTTTGTTGCTTCTTTCTCATTCTTAATTTTTATCTCAAGTTTCACATCCTCAAAAGGAGTCCTTGCTCTGTGTTGGAAAGGGTTAGACAACAACAGCATCCCAACTGGTCACTGGTGAGAGATGTCATTCTGTAAATATGTTTCTCTTATTGGTTAATGAATAAAGCACTGTTGGCCAATAGGAAGGCAAGATAGGCGGGACTAGGTGATGAAGGGCAAAAGGCCCTCTTGGGCTTTCTCCTCCCCTTTGTGGTCAGAGCTATTGCCTGTTTCCTTCAGCCCTCAGCTCAAGCCCTTTTGTAGAGTTCACACCTGTGCGAGCATGCTACTTATCTCAGAGTCGGACACCTCCAAATGTCAACAGGTGACTAACAGTGACAGCCTAGCCACAGAGGGACAGTGCAGCATTCAGAAGGCAGAGCCCTGGGAAGGTTCCAGGTGCAGATAAACAGCTACCTGAATACCCACCCCCACTGCCCTCACCAGTCGCCAGTGGGGGCTGGTGAAGCTTGAGGCATGGGCAGGACCAGGAACCTCCCATGACTTCCTGCTTTGAGCCTGTCTGCTTCTGCTTCGTTTGCTCAGCCCAAGTGTCTGTCCCATTGGCTTCCTTGTTTTTCTTCTACCTCCCCCAACTCAGTCACCCAGAGATGGTTGCTCATTTGTACTCAAGCTGTAGAAAGTAACCAAAGAACAATAACTATGTTGTTGTTCTTTATTTTTAGATTAAAAAAAACAAATAAAACAACAGCAAGCCAGGTTTTATTTTCCGTCCTGGAAGCAATGAGCCCAGAGGGGAGAGGTTCTACTCCCGGCTCAGCCAGATGGTATAGGACGCTACTTGGTAGCATCACACCGGGCAGTGCTTTCTTTATTAAGCTAATCCAAATTGGGCTACACCGGCACTCTTCTGTCTGTCTTCCAGGCTTCCGGACTGTTGATCCAAGGCTCCTTTCAGGCTCTCTGCCTGCTCCTACCGCTAATATTGCTAACCACCAAAGTTCAAGCCTTGCCTGTTTGAGCTCTTCTTGGTCCCATCACTATCCGTGCCAACTTGGGCAAGCAAGTGAATCTTCCTATGCCTGAGTTTTCTCATCTATAAAATGAAAACACACTTATCTGGTCCACTGGACCATGGGGACCAAATGCGTTCATACATGCAATATACGTGTAATAGTTCTGGCACATAATAAATGTTCAAGTGTATCGCACTTCATCAGAACTCTTCACCATGACCTAGACTATGTGTTAGCATGCCCACATCTTCCTCCCCACCACCTCCCCTTCCAAAGTTCTGTCATTTCCAGGGGCTTAGTGTATATTTCCACTTACACATATATCGATTACCTCACACCTTCAATAGTGTTCGTATTACCCCCAAACCTTATTCGTTCTCAGAATTTTCATGCCAGTTAAGGTTATTAGGTTTTCAACCTAGAAAACTTAGTTGCTGGTGGGTACCACTCCGTTTCCTATGCAGTTTAATTCTGTCTCGGGACTACTCTTTCAGATTGGCTATCTCCTCTTCATGTATGGAGCAGACTCTCATTCCCTCACCCCACTGCAGCTCACAATACCTAGTTCTATCTATCAACAGTAACTTGTTGAGAAATGATGATGAGTCATTGCTGGCAGAGATGGAAAATGGTACAGTTGCTTTGGGAGACTCTTTGGCAGTTTCTTACAAGCTGGAATATTCTTACCTTATTATCCAGTATTTGTAACTCTTTGGTACCTACCCAAAGTAGGCAAGAGTGTAGGTCTAGCAGAAAACCTACACACGGATGTTTATGGCAGCTGTAGTCATAATTCCCCAAGATTGTAAACAATGAATAGCACCTAGGATACCAAGCTGTTCTTCAGCAAACAAAACAATGTGGTAATTCAGACAATGGAATATTATTCAACTCTTTTTAAAAAATGTTGTCAAGACATAAAAGGCATGGTGAAATTGTGTGTACTTAATATCATTTAAGTGACGGAAGCCTATCTGAACAGGTTCTATATGGTACAGTTCTGTGACCCGCTGGGAAAAGCTAAACTGTGGTGAAGGGTTGAGTGTTTGATGAGGAGTAGAAGGAGAGTTGAGTATACAGAATACAGAAAGAAATGTAGCCAATGCCGATCTGGTTCTGACCTAACACCGTAGCTACTGTGGATGAGAGGGGCTTGACTTGGAGCTCAGCGTAGAGTGGATGTTTAGTAAGCATGAAGTTCTGGGTTCAAGCCCCAGAACCAAAGAGGGTGTGGGGAACAAAGCAAAAAGAAGAAAAGCAAAAGGAAATAACAGGAAATAATGAGGAAGAAATAACAATTCTGGATGATACGACAAGGGTAAGTGCAGGCCATGATAAATTTGTCCAAACCTGTGGATGGGACTATTGAAAACTAGGAGACTATGCACGTGGGCCTCAGGAGCACGTGGGACAGCCCATTACTTTCCTCTGAATTTTCAATGAACCTAAAGTAAACTCTCTCTCTCTCTCTCTCTCTCTCTCTCTCTCTCTCTCTCTCTCTCTCTCTCTCTCTCCTCCCTCACTCTCAAGCAGGGAATGTATAACTTAGAAATGATTATTGACATGTGAACAGGATACAGAGTATGAAAATGCATGGCAGTATTGTTCACAACAATTGGCAAGTAAATAATAACTGGTAATATACATAAGAACTAGTGAGGAAATCAAATAACAAATATCCAAACAACAGGATATAGTATTGAGACAATTGGGCACTATACAGCAATGTCAATCAATAAATATTACGGTAGCAACAATTAACAAAGACAAATCTTTAAAATGTCATGTTTAATAATAAAGTTAAACCTCCAAAATATGTTTGGTGTGATTTCATTTATAAACAGTTTTAAACGTCTCAATGGTAAATTCTATTTTTGAAATCCTATCTATGTATTGTATCATGGTAAAACTATGCAGAAAAACAAAGTCAAAGTCAAGAATCAGGACAGCACTTTCCATCCTTAGGACCTGAATGCAATGTGATTTGGAACAATGCAGGAATATAAGCATCGTTATATTTATAAACCGCTGTGAGAATCACAGGGATATGCTGACTTAAACCTGTGCTTTGTGCTCTATGTCTTAGCATTTGCCACAGCTACACGTTTTATAGGACAAGAAAGAGAAAGGAAGCCAGTGGCACCGCTTTCCAGTCAGATAGGGCACCAAGGGTCTGCTCAGTCTAACATCTACACTCATCCCAGGCACCTGGCTCCCAGCGCCCCTTGCCCGAAGACTCCCCACGCCTCTTTAACACACTTCTCTGTCTACTTTCTTGTTGCCGTAGATGGTGTCGCTGTCCTCCTCTTGGCAAACTCCCCTTTCATACAACACTCAGCCCAGCCCATGCCTTCACCCAGGACATCCCCACGCTCCCAGTCCCAATGCTTTCTTTGCTCCCATGCAATTTACCAAGGAATAACAGGCCATTATCTCTCACTGTGACCACTAACCCTCCTGCCTTTGTCTGTGCCTGATACATTCTGGGTGCTCTCAGAGCTCAGAACTCTTCTCAAGTCTCCTCTCTTGCTACAGAGCAGTGGGGCTGTCCTGAGCCCTCCTCTCTCACACCGTAAGGGCAACAGCGTGGGTGGCCATCACATGCTAACAGAGCCACCCAGCCCATGCTGCCCGGGCTTGGTGAGGGCTAAAATGATATCCTCTAAGGAGTGGAACACAGTGATAAAAAGGAGAGGTTCAGGTTTTTTGTTCTTCTCGGGCTGAGCTAGAGGGCGCTGATGTTAACATTTGATGCCCTCACTAATCAAGAACCAGAATGGGATGTTTAGTAAGCAAAATACTGGAGCTTTTGATTTAATGAAAAAGGTAATATCATTCACATTTTATGTTTATCACGTATTTGAGTATATTGAATACTTTGAGCACTTCCTAGTATTAGTTCGCTACACAGTGGAAAAACAAAGAGAAAAATCTTTGGAGACCTACCGTGCTTTGAAGTAGGAAGGTTGGACCAGGTCACCTATGGGGTCACCTACAATTCTAGCATTCTGTGATAGCCACTCCTAGCTCGTTAAAGGGAAGGCTCATAAAAGAATGCAACTCTGTTCTCTACAGCAACAAAGATAATCCTGCAGGGCATTGTGTGAAACGACCCAGGACGGGCTCACAAAGGCAAGTGCACGTAGGGGGGAACTGAAAGGCTGTTTTTACAGAAGTTGATGGAGGAAAGGGGAACATAACACACGCCAAGCTGTTAGTGAGAACGAGCTCTGGAATTCTACCCAACAGTGGGCAGCTCTGATTATTTCTAAGTGCTAGAAGAGAGGACCGGGTGCTCCCAACACAAAGAACCTCCAAATGCCCAAGATGCTGGAAATGCTGACTGGTTAGACATCACCATCACACAGTGTACACATGCCCAGCAATGGCATGCTGTGCCCTATACAAATGTACAACTCTGGCGTGTCAGTGAAGACGATAAAACTGAAGGATAAACCAGGAAATTGGGGGGAGGTGGTGGCGGGGCGGTTGCAAGGGCCGAGTGTGGATATGAAGGGACCAGGAGATGATGGGATCCTGATGCATGGCGTGTAGCGGAGGGGTTGGCAATGGTAGCAGGCCCTATCCCTCGGGCATGAACTGGCTTTTTAGAATCCTCTCTCTGTGGTGGGACACCTTGCTCAGTCTTGATACAGGGGGGAGGGTCCATCCTCAACTTGGTATGCCAGAGTTTGCTGACTCTCCAAGGAAGTCCTTACCTCGGCTGAGGATTAGATGGGAGGGGGGATAGGTATGCAAAATAAAAAATAACTTTTTTAAATAAAAAAGATGCATGATGTGAAAGGCACAATGAATAAATAAAAGAAAGTTGAAAGTTAAAAAAAAAAACAAACAAACAGGAAAGACCATGGGGAATAAACAAATCAAAACACCCAAATTGTGGAAATATTCAATTCAATGAAAAGTTTTGTTGTTGTTGTTGTTTGAATAGCTAATCAAAACAAAGTTGTGGCTTCATTTTTCCTCCTTTGTAATCCTATTTTAACAAAACAAAGTGAGTGGTAGATGCTTGGCTGTCTGCCAAAGTGTACTGAGCGTGGAAAATGGCTGGCCCGTCTGTGTCTCCACAGCTTCCATTAAGAACCCCCGCCAAATCTTGCCATCCTGGGAGCTAAGATGAGTTTCGTATATAGTATTAGCCAATTAAACGTGTTGCACTTTTACAATGACTCCATTCATGTCAATCACTTGAAAACCACAAGCATTTATGACCTAAGGGCCATAGCTGGAGAAGAGCAAGCATTACATTAAGATGAGGAGACAGATTAGGAGATTAGGACATCGGTTTATGTTTGTGAAGGTCAAAGGTTTTTTGGGTCTTTTTTGGTTTTTTTTTTGTTTTTTTTTTTTTTTTTTTTTTCTGAGTCGGAGTTTGAATGCAAGATACAACTAGGGGGAAACCCCGGAGTCTAACTTACGCTGATGGTATTTCATTTATATCTCCCACGGGCTGCGCTGCGGCATTCTAAACTCTGGCACATAGTAGCAGTAACTTCTCATTGTGAAAATTCCCCTACAGTATCTTTAATAAACATGTGATCTACTTTGCCCAAGAAGTTGTATGTTAGGGTTTACACCATTAGATGTTTAAAATGTTGTAGTGATAATTTCATGTTTTCCATATAACTATACATAGCTCGGTATTTTTAAATAGTTAGTATGTGGTATTTTGTGTACTCCAAATAAATAATATTCATGTATTATTTTGAGATTCATACCATAGCCTGCAGTCATTGCTAGCTTCCCGTTTGTCACAAGGGGCTGTAAGTCACAGTCCTTCTAGCCCTTAGGAAGTTAGTGTTGTTACCGTTGTCACCAAGGGTGCTTAATGATGACACAAATCCGTACTGAGCATATCTTTCCTATTTTAACCTATTTTTATAAAAATAAGCCTCGCATACGGACACCTTATAAACTATTTTAAAAAGCAAACTTATTTTGCAGAATTACTAAATAATCCTTTCTTCCTCTGGCATCTAAATCTAAATTAATTTTTTAAAATAAGAAAAGACGTCTTAGTAGCGAGTTTACAAAGATCCTCTCACCAGGTAGACTATAAGGGCCCTTCAACCCCAGGGCAATGCAGAAATAGCATTTAGCAACAGAGAAAACACACAGTCACACATGCATGACATCCTTCTTGCCACATGCCTTTTCAGGAAATTTATGAACTCGAGAAGGTGTGGCTGGAAATCCAGCTGTACAACCCTGCTTGCCATGTGGCTGCCTGCTTCTCCACGCCCATGGTACGTAGATCTGTGTTCTCCGGGAGTCTTTCAGGCTTGCACAAGTCTGGAACTCCAGAGGTACTTGCCCAGGCAGCTCCTGGTGTTTGGGAGCAGTGGGTGGACAGCCTGTGGTTTCCAACACCACACGTGTGCAAGTGCATTTATAAGCGCACAGGGGCAGTATTCAACAATTAAGACTCCAACTTTGATTTTAGAAATTCTAGGAGAATTCTCAGCCAGGTGGTGGTGGGGACATCTCTAACCCCAGTGCTCAGGAGGCAGAGGCATGAGGACCTCTCAGTTTGAGGCTACTCTGGTCTACAGAGCAAGTTCCAGGACAGCCAGGGTGACTCAGTAAAACTCTGCACCCCCCCCCAACCAAAAAAAAAAAAATCAAAAGAAGAAGAAAAGAACTCTCAAAATTCTAATTAATGACATGAGTTTATCCTTCTGTTGTTAGATCCCTTCTTTGGAGAATGAAGTGATGGTGTTTAAACAGAAAGGCAAAATGAAAGCTATTGCTGAAAGCTCCTAATGCTGAACCAACAGTGATGAGTGACAGGCCGAAAGGCGGGAGACAAGATCCCTGCTCACAAAAACGAATTTCAGACATCCCACTATCTGTTTCTTCAGCAGAAAGAGTGCCCCAGCCATTTCAAGCTTTTTGTTCAGAAAATGATTCCTGTAAGCCCAGACTATTGCTCATTGTTTCATTTGGAATGCGCCAGGCGTGACTGCAATGTTTTTAGAAGCTCTTGTGTCAACCCAATCTACCTTAATCCAAAACCTCAAGAACCCATTCCAAATCATTAGTGTTTGCTTTGGGCCAAAACTCGGAGACATCCATCACAGCGCCCTCCCCCCCACACCAGCCTCTATACGCACTGGGGAGTGGCACCCTGTGGTCTGCCTCTTCCTCCCTCCCTCCCTCCCTCCCTCCCTCCCTCCCTCCCTCCCTCCCTCCCTTCCTTCCTTCCTTTCTCTCTCCCTCTCTCTTTCCTTTCTTTCTTTCTTTCTTTCTTTCTTTCTTTCTTCCCTTCTTTATCTCTCCCCTTCCCTCCTCTCTCTCTGTTTTTGTCTCTGTCTCTCTGTCTCTCTGTCTCTGTCTCTCTCTCTCTCACACACACACATTCTGGTGGTTTTCAAGACAAAGTTTTTCTGTATAACAGCCCTGGCTGTTCTGAAACTCACTTTGTAGAGCAGGGTGGCCTTGAACTCACAAAGACCCAGCTGCCTCTGCCTCCCTGGTGCTGGGATTAAAAGCATGTGACACTATGACTAAAACAAACAAAAAGGATTTATTTTTATTTTCTGAGTTTGGGTTTTGCTTGTATGTGCACTGCATATGTACCTGGTACTCAGAGGCTAGATGAGGAAGCTGGATCTCTCAGAACCAGTGTTTCTGAGTTTTTCTGTGACTGCTGGGAACTGAATCTGGGTTCTCTACAAGAGCAGCAAGTGCTCTCAACCACTAAGCCACCCCTCAGCCCTTGCATTATTTCTTTTGAAAGTTAACCTGGTCTCCCTTTCCAGCATCTTTTCTTCTTTACTCTCCATTACCCACCCAATACTCCAACCATTCCAACCTAAGGTCAATCCCTGGAGAAGGCACTCTGAAAAGAGAAATGACAGATCAATCCGGGCAATTTCCTGTGGTTAAGGGACAGCCAGGGGAGTGAAGCACAGACACAAAGGAAGCCATATTCTTGGATGACAGGCAGGACTCAGACACACACATCATGACTGATCTTGACTCATCCTTTGTCTGGTCAACACTCCTACAATGTACCCATACTTGCAGTCACACATTTTGCCTACGAGCTGTCAAAGAGCTAATTGTCTTGTAATTAGAGTATGGAAATAACCTCTAATCCTCCCACTGGTCCATCTACAATTAAAGCCGTAATTGTCTTCCTATAATGCAAGCCTTGCCATTTAAAGAGAAAATGCCTTAGTGTCTGCCCATTGCTCACAGTAAATTCCAGTCAGAGTGGTACCCGCCCCTAGTGTGTGACTGTGGAACATGGAGTGGTGTGCATGGTCTGAATGTCCCCTCCAAACCACTTGCTGAAATGTTACTGCCGTCATGACAGCTTTGAGAGGAAGGAGCCTGTACAAGTAGGTCAGTTATTAAAGATGCAGTGTGGCCCTTTCCTAAGATGCCCCATCTCTTTTATCCATTTGCTAGCTTTGGTCACGTCCAATTGCAGCAACAAAGTCCTTATGGTGCGTGGCATCAGGATCTCTGCTTTCCCAGCTCACGGACTGTGAGTCAAAGGATATATATTGGCTATAACTTGCACAATCTATAGAATTACATTAAATTAAGCGCAAACCAGACTAACATGTGGGGGCATATCAAAGCTACTTCAGGTTTTCAAAGCAGGAGGGTGTGTGAAAATCATCCAACATATACAATTACCATACCATGAGGGTTCTCCGGCTCTCAGTAATGCGTTTATAGCATATTCCTGTTATGCTGAGTCGCCAAAAAGGTTAAGGAGCCCTGGCTACAGAATAAAGTTCAAAGTCCTTAGCAACACTTTAACGGCTGTCATCTACATTACAGCAGCTGGGACTAGTAGCAAGAGTCTTCTGATTTCAATTTCATAATCTACATATTTTCAACCCTTTGAGGTCAAACTCGGGGGGTATACCTCATAACCCAAGTCTCCACTTTTCTCTCTGATGTTCCCATCCATCTCCCTTTATCCATTCTACACCAGTCAGGCCTTATCCTGTAATGATAGCCATGTTAATCTTGTTTTACAATTCTAAGTAAACACGTGGGCTTAGACTAAAAATTATTAATAGTGTGTGTCCTTGTGTGTGTGTGTTTGTGATACACGTTCATGTATACGTGTTCCGAGGCCACCAGATGACATCAGGCATCCTGTTCTATTTCCTTCCACTTGAGTTTTGAGACAGGGTCTCTGTACTGGACCTGGAACTCACCCTTTTGGCTAGAGTAGGGATGGCTGGCAAACTCTGGGGACCCACCTGCTCCTCCGTCCTCTGTGTGGAAGTTATAGGTGCACAGGCCACTGTGCATAGTAGCCTTTGAGAGTGCTTGGGATTCAAACTTACGTCCTAAAGTGAAACAGCAAGCACTTTACCCACGTGGCTGTCTCCCTAGCCTGACTTCCGACTCTTTTCTGAGATAGATTCTATTTACATATCCTTAGCTGTTCTGGTACTCACTATATAGACCAGGCTGGCCTCAAACTCACAGAGATCCACCTGCCTCTGCCTCCACGGTGCTGGGATTAGAGGGGGGCACCAGTCACATCCGGTGACATTAACGATTATATCCAAAGAATGTGTTCACAGTATCACCATGGATGCTTAAAAGCTGACCAGCTATAAACACAGTGCTATGCTACATTCATCACACAGTCTAACTCCATGCTAACTCATATTTCCTTGAAGGCTGGGACCCAAAGTTCTGCTCGGTCCTGAACAAGAGCTCATAGATCAGTCACAAACTTGACACATTCCTTTCACCCTGAGCAGTGCTGGTGCAGAGTACTCAGTTTCAAGGGGCTCCAGCATCGCCTGGCTTAGTTGAAGATACAAAGGGTTCCTTAGTTTGACCCAAATATACAGCATCCCTGATATAAAACATGTCCCCTTTTAAAATGAAATACCAAAGAATGCCACCATTCATTAGAAGAGGAAAACCCAAAAGATGCAATATTAACATTTTTTTTTAAAGTTATTTCAAAAGTGAGGGCATGTTCTGGCTAAACAGGATCATGCAATGGGGACTAATGCATTGTCTAGTCCGAACCTAATTTAAAAGGAAAGCTATGTTTGGCTTTCGCTTGCATTTTCCATCTTTGTTACAAACTACGCCTGTGCTTTGGAGCTGAGGTCGGGTTTTCTTGGTAACCTCAAAGCGTAACCCCATCCCCGTTAAATTCCCTTTTTATCATTTCAGACAATTTACCTTACTGAATGAGAAAGAGTAGGGGAGGAATGTTGAGTGAGGGTTAGGTAAACGGAGAGTCTGTCACACAAAGCAAGTATAAATCCCAGTAAGAGCAAATGAGGGACAAACGGAACCTTGTTCTTCTGAAAACACTACTCTTCGAACCGTGTGTAATGACATCCTCTCTAGAGATGCCCCGAGAGGGACAAACTACTTCCTCGGAAGTTAGTTTCCAGGCTTTGAATATAAGAAGACTAGCGATGCTAAAAGTCAAGTTCAGGTTTTCCTGTGTGAAACATTCAAATTGGAGACAGGGAAAGTGCTCACAGGAGTTACTCTGGGTTTGCCTTGGCTCCTGATGTTTCTATGAACAGAAAGGCCGAGGAAGAGACAGGACCGCTATCATGCTTAGCTCCACATATCACTGAGCATGTCCTTATTCTAAAACGTTTGCCTAGTGCATTCCCCACTTTCAAGGGAGGAATATATCAGAACTCAGATATACTATTTGTAAGATGATTTATACTTTTTGTCCAAGTGTAATGTTTTCTTCTGCTCAAGCAGAAGCCGAGGACTACATACCCAGCATCCTATGCTGCTATTAGCTCCTGGACCTGCACATAATTACAGAAACCTTGTTTACTCAGATTCTGTGTCAAATGCTCAAAATATGCTTAAACAGGAATAATATGAACAGTGAAATTATGTTTTTTGAAAATCAAGTAAGTTTAATGAGTGCATACCCAAATGAAGGACCTCTCTCAAATGATTTTGAAAAATGTAAATGCACTTTGAATTTAATGGAAAAACTGAAGAAGCACACCAGAGGAGGGGAAAATCATAATTATGATTGGTTTATTTAGCAAAATAAATTCAAAGAAAGCTTTCTAATAAAAATATAAGGATCACACCAAAACTTTAGCCCCATGTTCTTTGGTATTGAGAGTCAAGATATAAAATAGTTTATTTTGAAAACTTTACTATTGGGTCTACAAACATTTTATATAGAAGGGAAAAATAATTAACTGTAATTATGTTATTTATCAAAAATCCAATGAATGTATAAAGCCACAAATCCCATGCCTGAATTGACCAACATAAAAGAAACGTTCATTTGTAGATGATTCCCATGGGAAAAAAAAACAAAACAAAAACCTTCCAGTTCCTTTATGATGGTATACCATTATTTTATCGTGTTATTTGAACAGCTTCCAGGTCCTACTATAACAGTTCCCATCATTCATTCATATTTTGAAAGCCTGTGTTTCACGGAATTATGTGTTTCAGTATGTTCCATAATACAGTACCTGGAAGCTTCTAATGACATTAAGTTAATGATAATAAAACCCAATTCTGTATAAATCATTTTTGTTTATATTATGGGAAATATGACATAAAGAACAGGCATTTTTGTCTCTGACAATAGGAACTGGTTATTCGGCAAAGCCAAACATTCACGGAGATCCTAGGGAATAGCCAAGGCTATTCTTACACCTTACATACATCCTTTGTGGGTCCAATGTGGAGTTCTCCACACCCCCTGCTTTTCCATGTGAAAACGTCGACCCTTAAATTTGTCAAGATGAATCTGGGAGAGAAATTATAACAAACTGGGAAAAATATTTTTGTTTTGCACGCACCCTCATAAAATGGCTCACAGCTTTGGTGTTAGCATTGTGATTGAGAACAGGAGGAATACAACCACAATAAGACACAGATATCTATTAGGAGGACTGCATAAAGACACCTTTGGCCATGGAGGCTCTGAGCCCTCTGGAAATAAGTCAGTTGCATCGCCAGCATGACAAAGAAGATGGCAATGTTCAGAATCAAGAAGAGTCTGGTGTATGAGGCTGACAGTGATGGGACTCCGTTGCGACCTGTCACCATCCGTACCTGTCCAAAGCCACCTTTCACGGAACCCCCACTTTTATGTTTTTCATACGTGACATCAGCAAAATCCAAAAGGTCATTCATTTCTTCATCTTCATCTACGGGCAGTTCTTTCTGTGCCAAGATCTGAGCTTTCTGTCGAACCTTCTTCTCATTGACTTCAATTTGTGCAAAAATATCCAGGGCGGCATCCGCAAACTTGTAACGCTTGCCCGCCCTCCTGCTTTTCTTCGACTTGCCTTGCTGCTGCCGCTGTTGTTGGGATATGGCAAAAATCCTGTCAATGGCTTCCTCTGTCTGTCTCTTATCTGAGAACCTGAGCAGGCGCTCAGCAGTCTTCCTAAAGCTAGCTGTGTTCTGGACTCGAGACAGGATCTGCTTCTCGAGCAGCTGGAACACTGGCTTAAAATGCTGTAGGTTGTGTTCCACGATAGCAGCATAATCTTTCACTTCGGGGACAGCAGTGCTCTTGATGGCCGAACTCTGGTCAAACAGAATTTTCTGATGGTCTGCAATGACCTGAGCAAAGGCAGACTGCCCTGTGCTCTCACCTGTCCACAGGTAAGTGGCATAGGCATGTTCATTGGTAGCTACGAAAACATCTAGCCGCTGAGGGTCTCCGTGGATGCTAAAGCTCTGGACATCCACAGACGGCCCGATGAAGAGGTAAGCTGCCCTGGTGATGGGACTTCGCAGGTGCATGGTGACATTCACATAATTTGTCCCATTGTAGGGATAGCCCCGAGGATATGTCACTGAGGCAAAGGTTGCTTTTTCACTATAGCCAGTATCATCCATCCAGTACATTTTATAGAGGCCATCTCGCTGCCGGATGAAAGCTCCGTGGACCCCGTCTACCACGGTCTCCTCAAAAGGAACATCCACATTGTGGAAGAAACTTGCCGCTGTCTCCAGGGGACTCTCCTCTCCCAGATGTATCTGGTCAACAAGGAGGAGAAGCTGTGGGTGCAGGAGGATCAGGTTCCGCTGAATGTTCTTCAGGTTGAGCAGGGGGTTGTAAGCGCCTATGCCTTCTCCCCGGATGAAAACAACCCCATCTTTCTCCTCTGCTGCAACTACTTTCCCCTGGCAGCTGGCTGCCAGGTCATGCTTGTATTTTGACCATTTTGATGAACAATCTTCTGTGACCTGACCCTCCCAGGGGAAAAAGCAAGTCTTAGACACAGCTGGAGAAAACATGAGGACGTTGTTGAAGAAAGTGTACTTTGGTCCGTAGAGGGCCTCAGTAATGAAAGGCACACCATTGGGTGCGAAAGTGAAAGAGTTTTGGTCAGGATGCTCATGTCCTGCATTAAAATTCCTCCACCCCTTGATCCAATCTTTATATTTGTTTCTGTGGACTATGTCATATATTGCACGCCCCCCAAGTTTTCCCGACTTGAAGGAGAGGAACGATCTATTAATTTCTGCAGGCAGGGCACTTCCGTAAGTCACAACACCCCAGTCTTCGAAATAATGTAGGGTTGGGGTGCCAAAATCCGGAGGTGGGACTGACTTCAAGCTGGCATCATACCTGAAGAGGTTAAGTTTTGAAAAATTAAATGGTTTTCTGATGTAAGTAAATAGAACTCACTAGTATTAGGATGCCACATGGTAATGTGGCTGCAAACGTAATCTACGGGTGCCACCCAGAGCAGGGCAGCATATCGGGGACATGTCACAAACACACACAGATCAGCATGCACAAGGGTGTGTACTGGGGGTTTCAAGGACAAGTGATCCTGGGCTGGTGTCAGAAACAATTTCTGCCACTAACCTCTGCTTGGATCTTTTTCACTTGCAATTTCAGAGTTGCCACCCAAATTGCTGGGGCTCATAGATTTAAAACTTCTGGTCAGCAGGCTCCTACTCCAGAGAACTCCCTCCACATTGGGCTGTGGATCCTAACATCTAGCCGGACTGTAGTTTTGCTGGTCCGGTCCCACCACGCCAGCCCCAATTAACACACAGAGACTCTGTATTTGATATAATGCTGTTGGCCAGTTACTAATTTCTTATCTGCTAGTTCTGTCTTAAATATTAACCCGTTTCTATTAATCTAAGTACTTCCACATGGTCTTATCTTACTGGAGAGAGTGGCTGGTGTTCTACTCTTTCCGTCCTCCATCTTGGAACTCCTCCCTACTCCTTCTGAAATCCTCCTTGTCTCCTCACCTATCTTGCTTTCCTATTGGCCAACAGCGCTTTATTCATTAACCAATAAGAGAAACATATTTACAGAATGACATCTCCCATCATTAGACCTGCACTAAAGAGCTACTCTATAGGAGCTGATGTTCAACCTGCAGTCTGTGCCCCTGGCAGACTATTTTCCTCTAAAAGTGTAAAGCGGGGTAGGACTTCACAGTGGAGACACAACCCACTGTGTGATTAGTACTAAAAAGTATAAATTGGTCAAATTACAAGGGACTAATACTGGGAACATTTAAAACTGTGGCTGCAGCTGAGCCCAGAACCAAACGTGTTGTTTTGTTTAATCTGAAGATGGATCATACTTCTGAGATAAGAAATGCCTTATTTTTATTTATGTTTAATGTTCATTACTGGAATATGATGCTTAACACAAAATGTCACGATGGTTAAGCACACAGATGATTATTTTCGATGAGCTAGGACAACTGCCTTGCGAAGATCACCTTATGTGATGCTCCAGGAAGAGGAGATGAAGTCATTCCTAGCTCGTTCATGCTTTTGCCCAGTGAACAGTCACTGTGGTTGACTTGGTCTCACTGATGCTCGGCTTTTTTCCATTTCTCGGTGTCAGGACATCAGAAAACCTCTCTGTATTGAGGTCTAGTGCAATATTTGCATAGTGAAGATAACTTAACAAATATACATGAAGCTGAATGACCCTTTCCCCAGCTCTTGGTAGGTTTGATATTTTACAAAGGCAGATCTAAACTTTAGATGTAGCATTAATCTAAGTCCTAAAGCTAGCGTTCTAGAACTCTCTCTGGTGCCTTTTCATGGGAAAGTGAAAATACAGTCATGTAATTACTGCACACCCCTGAGAGGAGCAAAGAAATACTTGTAATCATATCTTTAATTCATCTGTGAAAGGAGTTTCACATTGCCTATTAAATAACAGGTAGTTACTGCTTTAATTTTTTTTTTCTCCTTGTTTAAATGTCAGGGGGAAAGGAATAAAGTCAAGAAAATTCTACAAAAAGCTGATTTGGGGGCTAAATGCAAATGTCAATAGCTTTGAAAAACCCAACCATTAACTGTCACCTTGATTTTAACTTATTTGAGGCCAAAATACTTGGCAACACTTAAAAAACAAATGAGGCCCAAGTTTCTTCTAGGCTTAAAAGATTACAACAAAAAGAATTACATGGTCTTTTTATTATCAAAGTGAAACTGTCAAACACAGAGGAGACTTTGGAACAGTTGTGAAGCCTGGGAACAGGCATGCCATTATTAGAGGATTATAATACTCAATTTACCAAGACAAAATAAACTATTCTACTACTTGGGGGGGGGGTGATCATCAGATTAACCTGGTCAAAATTGTGAGTTTTCTCCTTCTACAATTAAAAAAATGAATGACATGGAATCTAAGCAAAGCAGGTTCATCTATGAAACAGCCCAAGCTTAAGACATCTTTAACGTAAGAAAACCAAGAATGCAAATGGCAATTAGATCATCAACATCAAGAACTGTTTCTAACAAAGGTTTAGACAGTGATAATAGTTGAATTAAAGGTATATTTTTCTTAGGTGAAGGGTTTTTTGTTGGTTTTATAGAAAAACATAGTGCATAGCATGAACCCAGGTTCCATTTCACTGGAAAGCCAGCTCAGCGTGTCTTACCAGAGGAATTCTGTGTGTAGAGTGCACCAGCGCTGCCCTTTGGACGGTGTGCCTGGACCTTCAACCACGCGGTTCTTTCTGATTTGGTCAGCTAGCCAGTTTCCACTGCCATTACGCATGACAAATTTATCCAGGAACACTAATTGGCTTTCTGGGCCATAAAACCAGTTGTAATTTGAGTCTGCAATGGCCACAGTTCTTTGAAACCCTGTGGAAAGAAGTTGGACAAGACTGAGTTTCAAACTGTTTATTCCTATAAAGGTCCAACCAATGATTGTCAAGCTTGTTTTAAAATTATAGCAAATAGTATGCGAAACGGTGATGTCTGTATCCTACGCTACACCAATTTATCATAATCACCGGGAAAGTTGTCTACTGTGTGCGGGCTTGGATCTGTTATACAACAACCTGCTGTTGGTAACAGATGTGGTTCACCTCTTACTATGTACACATTACCCTCTTCCTTACTCTCCAATGTCCATGCTATGAATGATGAGGCTTGCATCTAGGACAGACACCATCTTCTGCAGGTGTGGTCCTGATGCTGGAAAGGCACTAGGCTTTTCTGCAGCTCAACTTGCATTCTAGGCCAAGGTCAGAAAGTAGGTGCTTCAATTTAATAGGCTTCCAATAAGGTAACACTTATTTTGCCTATAAGGGTGAAGACAAAAACTGAATTCTCAGTAAAGCTTCTGTTGATACAAACTGCTAGAATTTACAAGAGAAAAGCAAAACAAACAAACAAAAAAAAAAGCAAGGATCATGAAGACAGGTATCATTAATGGAGTTATGGAAGAAAATCAAAAGCAAATTCAGGTATCATCAGAGCAGAAAGGAAGAAAACCCTGTGCCAGACAAGAACAATCATTGCTATAATATCAGCCATAACCAAGAGAGAGAATAGAGTTGAGAATGGATTGAAGAATAAAATAAAAACAGAATCTCTTTTAAAATGCTACCATGAATGTATTTATAGCTAATAATTTGAATTCCAACAGCCTTATAAGCAATCTTCTAACATAATTATATTACAAAATATGGTATGTCAAAACTCATACTACAAGTTCCTTAAAATCAGAGGACATCTTCCTCTTTAAATCTTAGATTGCCCATTACAATGCCTGGCTTAGAGGTAAGTTTGATGCATTGAGAAATACAAATAGCCAAGTCCCCTCTTTTGTTTTTCTTTTTGTTTTTTTTTGTTTTTTTTTCAAGACAGAGTTTCTCTGTGTGGCTTTGAAGTCTGTCCTGGAACTGGCTCTGTAGATCAGGCTGGCCTCAAACTCAACTCACAGAGATCCACCTGCCTCTGCCTCCTGAGTGCTGGGATTAAAGGCGTGCACCACCGCCACCTGACATAAGTCCCCTCTTCAATGCATTCTACTGCCTTGACCAGCTTAGGAAATGACCACACATAATCTTACCCCCCAGGCCCTGAGGGGACTTGCTGTTAGATGTCAGCTCAAATTACAAATTAACTCTTCAAGGTCCCCTACACTAGTGGACAATTCTCAATTATCAAGAAGAACCACAAAATACACTTCTAAGTCTAAGAATAAGCCATAGAGTTTCTCAGGGTGTATCTACACTGCATATTTAAATGACTAGTAGCTATGCACTTGTGTATAGCTACTTTGTGTATGTGTAGGTATCTTTGTATATGTGCTTATGCAATGTGAATGCAGATATGCACGTGACATGGTGTTTTCAAGGATGTCAGAGGACAATCTCAGGTGTCAGTTCTCACCATGTACCCTATTTTAGGGAGGATCTCTTACTGTTCACCACTGTGTATACCAGGCTAGTTGGCCCACAATGTTGCAAAGCATTATCCTGTCTCTGCCTCCCGTTTCTCCACGTCAGTGTTGACATCACAGTTGTATACTACTGGCTCTGGCTTTACACGGGTTCCAGGAATGCAATTCAAACTCAGGTCCTCACAAGCATCTTACCCCGAGCCATCTCTTGGTGCATTAATGGATGATTATTCTAATAAATGGGAGTCTGTCCATATGCACACACACAGAGCAAAAAATTCAAAGATTGGGATTTTATTTGTGAGCCTAGCTTTTAACAGCGGAGCCACCTCTCTAGCCCTGGATTCTGGGTTGCATTATAGGATCACTGTCTTAGTTTTCTTTCCTGTTGCTGTGATAAAGTTGCCTGACCAAAGGAACTTAATGGAGAAAGAGCTTATTTCTGGTTAACCCTATTGCTTGAAAAAGGTAGCAGGAACTCAAAGTGGCTCGTCACATTCACAGTCAGGAGCAGAGCAGTGAGTACGTGCATGTATATGAGCACTCGGGTAGCTTTCTCAAATCATGTGGCTCAGAATCCCCTTCCTAGGGGATGGTGTCACCCACAGGGAACAAATAATGTAATCAAGACAAACTCCCATAGACATGCCCACACGCCATCCCAATTTAGATAATCCTTCATTGAGACACCCTTACCATTGTATCGAGCTGACAATCAGAACGGCTATGGTTTCGATATGAAATGTCTACTGTAGGTTCATGTGTTTGAGCACTCAGTCCCCAGCTGGTGTCAGTGTTTGGAACAGTTATGGAACCTTTAGAAGGCGGGGACTTGCAGGAAGAGGTACAACGCTGGGGACAGGTTTTGAGGCTTTATAGCCTGGCCCAGTTTCCCTCAGATGCAATTCGACCAGCCAGCTTCCCCCTCCTGCTCTCCATCTTTTCTGCCATTGATCCCTCTGGGATTATCGTAAGCCACAAATTATTATTATAATTTTTAATTATAAGCCAAACTCATCTTCTTCGGAAGTTGTTTTTTTTGTCAGGGTTTTGGTTTTTGTTTCTTTCTTTCTTTGGTTGAGTTTTTGTTTCTATCATATAACAGAAAAGAAACTAGAAAATTAACCATCAGAATCATCAAAAATTGTATTTCCCAAGGGAAAAAAAAATCCACCCTGATGAAAATATATTTCCTAAATTTTCTGATCTTGGTCCTGTTTTAGAAAATGGGAGGATTATAAAGATGTCTTAGGAATGAATAAGTTATCAAATCATATAAATAGGTACACAATGGCATGGCAGTATGTAGCTAAAGTCTTAAAAAGCATTTTTTGTTTTTTATATTCTATACCATTTACTTCAATAAAATATTTAATCAGATATGTACATCATGGTATTTTACTATAGTTTAACCTTTTTTTTTATTTAGAGGGTTAGGAATCAATTATAACCAGGGTCTTGTGTGTTTAGCAAGCATTTTACTACTGCACTATACTTTGGCTTCACAAAACACACAAAGACAATACTAAGCTTCAAATACAAAATGTGCATATAATCTACTATTCATTTCAATTCTGTAGAGTTGGAATGAAAAAACTTAAGAGGCCAATCTACAATAGGTTTAAGCATGGATGTCAGAAAAAGACCTGAAGTACAATCTTTAATGTTTGTATCTCGTTTAGGTTCATGAAAATGAGTTTAAGGCTATTAAGTTTAAATCTATAACGAAAGTACTGTAGATCAAACTATAGTTGATCCATTATGTTCCAATCTTTATAATACTGAAACTGTCAGTCTTCATGCTAGTTCCCGAATGTCTGACTTGCGCGTAGTTGTTGAATTTTTCTTGGCTGGAAAATGAAACTTTCATCTCAGTAGACAAGCCCACCCACCCCACCCCACCCGAGCTCCTTTTTTTGTCTATTTTAGCTCATAGTCACATTAAAAGATGGAGTAATGTTTTCCCTCTTCTCCATACCTGGCAAGATGGTCCTATACATAAAGGCAAAGTGTTGCTTGAGCCATGGATGGCCAAAGTGGTTGATGTCAAAATGCCTCTGAACGAGAAACACGTACTGGAACAGAGACCTAGTGGTGTAGCTGCCATAGGCAACGCCTTCGTAGAGGGAGCCATCTGTCACCTCCCGCAGCAAGACCAGAGACTTCTCCATGATGGTCAGAACTTGCTTGGTCCACAAGTAGGCCTCCTGAAGGTACCCTGAGGGTGGAAATAATAACTAGGGGATGAACAGAACGTGGATAAAAACATGGCCAAGCAAAGCTCAGCCAAACAGCATGACAAATCTCAATTTGTCAACGCGATAAACTACATCTTGTTCTAGTTTGTGAGGAGTCCATGATATAGGCTAAGATGTTTTCCAATACAGGTCACTTACTAATTAAATGAGCATAAACTCTTAAGTAAGGATCAAGTAATTTTCCAATTTTTATTAAACTAAAGTAACACAAGCATCTGCATAACGACTTGCATTTAACTTTGGTATAAGTTGTTCTAAAAACTTCTTGAAAATATTCTTTTGAAAGTTCATCACTTTGTGAAATTTCCAATGTTCATAATAACCTGGGAAAAAATGCTATACGTGTTAAAGATACTTCTCTCAATTTGTCCCTTCACGGAATATGACTCGCGGAATATGACTCACGAAATATGATTGACTCTTATCCTCCTGAGGTTTTAGATTCCACCGAATGACCAGGTCGAAATCTAACAGTGAGCCCACTCAGCTGGGGATCCTGACTGGGCGAGCCGTACAACTCTGCTCAAGTATTCCTTCACATGACCTCATTGTTCGATTTTCCACTGAGACTGTGCTTGCACAATCTTTGGATGGAGAAACGTGGGCTTTCTAGAATACTTGCACTTAGGTAACAGTAACGCCTCATGTTATAATCGGCCCAGCACTGAACAGAACCTTACTTAATCCTTTCGACAATCCAGCTATCCCTTACTGTCCCCAGACCACAGAAAAGTTGGCTTATTTGAGACCTTGGTACATGACTCAGAATGACCAGAACTCTGGTCTGAACCTGGGGCTTGAAGCCTTCCTTGTTTTCACAATGCCAGGATAAGGGTGAGCTTCTAATAGGGCTGGAACAAGCAAGTGTGTCATGATGGTATTACCACACCACCACAGGCTTCCAGGCACTGGGCTACCTGGTAGGGTCAGCAGTGTCCCAGGTCCCAGCATTCCTGATCCTAACTCAGGTCCCAAGCTAAGTAAGCCATGTCCTCAGGCGCTGAGGACTATCCTGCTCCCATTGTTACAGAAGTGACTATTGTAGTCTGGCTCTTGCTCTCACTCAGCTCCCTCCTCCTATCCTTTCTCACCATCTGGGTTTAAAACTTCAGTCCCTTTTCTCCCCTCTGTCCTTGTCCTCCATCTCCAGCCAGACAGCAACAAGGTTGACAAACAATTAAAGCCTGGACACCCTTTTACAGATATCACACTACCTGGCTTTCCCTAGATAGTGTCTTTCTCCAGATAGTGTCTGGAGACAAAATACCCTGCAAACTGGAAAACAAGTCATTCAGTACAAGATTCTAGTCTTGGGGGGTGGGGGGGAAGCTTTTCCCGAGACTTAAGTAAAGTGATGGTTGGCTGACAAAACAGAGAGAGAGCTGGGTATGGAAAATCTAAATAATGTTTATTCATTAATTATTTTTCTCTCATTCTTTTTCCTCCTTTCTCTCCTTCCTTCTTCTCTTTTTAGAACTGAACCTACAGGCTTGCCCATACTAGGAAGACTCTATCACTAGCTAACATTCCTAGCCATATAAAATGCTCCCAATAGGCAATATAAATAGGCCTTAAACTGTTCTAGATTTCCAATTAAACATATTCCAATAATTCACTGTGATATTAGAGATTCTTTCCTTAAAGTCTTAGTCACAGATTTCCACAGGGGTCCTAACTAGAGTTACAAGAACAAGGTGGTCAAACAAGTGATGTACTAACACTAAGTAACTACACAGACCATGAAAACTGCTTCTAACTCTGACCAGAATTATCTAGACTGGGTGTTCCAACGGGTCCTTTATGTGTATGTTTCAGGGGTGTGTGTGAGGGATGGCAGTTATATCTGGTTCATGCTTGTGCATATGCATTTCAAATTTAAAACCTGCTAGGCTTTAAAAACTTCCATTTATTCTAGGTTGAAAATATTCTACTGTCAGAATTCCCTAGAAGAATGAATGTTCATCACTAATCCTGTGTCTTTTTGTGAGTATTTAAAATGAGCCATGAAGACAAGGAAGGCTTCAAGCCCCAGTTCAGACCAGAGTTCTGGTCATTCTGAGTCATGTATCAAGGTCTCAAATAAAGGGGTGTGGCCTGGGACAGTGATGGGCCAGCATTAGAAAACCTGCTGGCTAGTATCACTAGCTAAAGTTTAAGACGTTATGCGTCCTTAGTTACGCAGAGATTCCATGGATACTCCTTCATCTGTGGTTTAATTGGGATCCAAGTGTAAACATACACATACGGATAGTCAGAAAAATGCTTGTGCTTCCCCTGTGGTGGCTGGGACTGACACTGGCTTAGGCAATGTCCTGGCTGTGAAAGGGTCACACACACACACACACACACACACACTCACACACACCTTGGTTCATCAGCACGAGGCTCCCGGTCAGCAAGGCCATGCAGTTAGTGGGCTGATGATTGTGCAGGTACTGGAAGCCCCACCCTCTCCTGTATGAAGTTTCATACATGTAGCTGGAGGCGTTGGCAATCACTTCGAGAAATGTCTCCTGTTGCGTCTTGCTCAGGTAGTTGTATAAGAAGTCATAGGCAGTGGCAAACCCCACCAGGGAGTGCGCAAGTGGGACTTCATCCCAAGGAGCATCTTTTACCAACCTGTAAAGAAAGGTAATCAGAGACTGAGTGAGGGTCTCACCACTTCCACCATGTTCTTCATAAAGCATACAAATGAGAAGATAAGCCAAGAGGTCCTAGGACGCAGAAGGGACCGTAGACTCCAGCACAAGGCTGGGCCCATGTGCAGATGACAGAGTTAAAACACACGTCTCCCTCCTCCCAGGATTCTGGTCACACCTAGACTTTTAAGAATTTTTTGCTGTTGTTTAGCTTTTCTGTTCTTGAGAGGTGGGAGACACTTAGGCATATAAAGAACAGAACATGTAATGACAAGGCAGCTCGGTGCTCAACCCTCCTTCCTAGGAGCGGTTTTAAGGGTGCCTTGTGTACAGATACCATTTCCCTTGGCGGCTGGTCAGCATGAACTGTGGTGACGTAAACACCACAGTCTGGACAGAACGACAAGGTCAGCGAAGGAAGAGTGGCTAAAGCCCCGATGAGGCTGACGTGGAGACGAGAAGCGATCTTGGTGATGAGGCCTTACCTGGTCACCCTGTCAGAATGTCAGCGCTCCTCCGAAAGAAGTTTACACGCCCCTGCTTTTCTGGGAAGTGTGTGTGTGTGTGTGTGTGTGTGTGTGTGTGTGTGTGTGTGTGTGTGCGCGTGTGTGTGCGTGGTATGTATGTGTATGTGTGTGGTGTGCCTGTGTGTGTGTGCGTGCGCGCATGTGTGTGCCTGTGTGTGTGTGCATGTGTGTGTGTGTGCATGTGTGTGTGTGTGTGTGCGTGCATGTGTGATGTGTGTGTGCGTGCGTGTGTGATGTGTGTGTGCGCATGTGTGCATGGTGCGTGTGTGTGTGTGTGTGTGTGTGTGTGTGTGTGTGTGTGTGTACGCGCGCGCACGTGTGTCCCATACTAGAATTTGGGACTTAAAAGGGGTCTTTTCTGTTCCATTTCACAATGGCTCTCCAAGCACAGGACTGTGTGTGGCACACAGATGACTCTCAATAGTTTTGGAAAGGAAGGGGAAATGGAGGGACTGATGTACCAAACCAGGCCACACTGCTTACAACAATTATGTGGTCTTTATGAAACCAGGCATTTGGCAGGATCTCTCTACATCTATAATACTCATTAGCTATCCTGGCACCACAGCCTGAAAAGATGAGTTTCTTATTCATTTGCTCACATTAAAAAACGATGCTCTTTTGTGGCACTGCAATGCTTGCAAACAGATTCCTGAGTCTAGAAACAAAAGTAAGACGATGCTGCTGTCAGGGAGTTGGGAACAAGTGACTGGAGGCCCTGTCAGGCCACGTTATTTACGTTATTTGTGCCCAGCTCTGTGTCATCGGCACTATTGTCAGTAGCTTGCTATCAGCAGCCAAGCCCTTACACACCTGTGTAAACCGATTTTATTGTCACAAACAGAATGTGGGATATAATTCCTAACCTTTGAAAAGTGTTGCAGATCTAATTTCTTTCACGTTTTCTATGTCCTGGATGTTCAGTTTGCTCTTTTCAAGCAGTTTCCAACTCCACAAAGCATGTCCGGTTCATCCCAGCGTCATTTTAAAAGCTGGCCTGTAATAGCTGTGTATCTAGAAGTTTATCTAAATCCTTCCCCTAACAGCCTTATCCAGTCTCAGCTACAGGGAAGAGAGATAAAACTGTACTTTTATGGTCATGGAAATTAAAAGAAATTTGCTCTCAGCCCATGGATGAAGCAAGAAAAAAACCTCTTATTCAGTGTGATCTGAGAAGTTGCTAATCAATTTACTGAAAACTCTAAGTGGGTGAGTCATTAAGAAAATAAGCAAACATTTGTTAATTTTCTTTCACCTTATAGCAGTGGTCCTCCACCTTCCTAATGCTGTGACCGTTTAACACAATTATTCCTGTTGTGGTTGGTGACCCCCCCAACCAGAAAATTACGTTTGTTCTATTTCATAACTGCAATTATGCTACGTTTTTTTCTTGTGCAGGAGACAGTGTGAAAATTGTAAATATCTGATATACCAGATATCTGATATACACCCCACTCCACTCCTGGCCAAAGGGGTCAGGACCCACAGGCTGAGAACCACGGCCTTACAGTATGTTTATATGTATACACATTCACCAATCTAGAACCACGACCTTACAGTATGTTTATATGTATACACATTCACCAATCTGCAGAGGTAAGTTCAAGCCCATGACTTGAATATGGATGTCTGGATCCATCCATATTCAAGCATCCGTCTGGTTGCTCCTCCCTGCAAAGCACTCATAGGCCGTGCCACAATTTCCTGCTCTGCTGTCTTTATGCAACAGGGAGAAACTAAAGACCTTGTGAAGGAGAGCAGATCCCTCCCAGATGCCCAAGTGTCCCCATATCAGGCACAGCTCTCACCTACACTAGACAATGATAGCAATGCTTTGAGAAAAACGTTTTCCCAGCTGGCTTTGGAGACATTACTCTTTCTGAACTCACATTTCAGCTGTTAAGGGTTTTATATCACCAAACTGTCAGGGGTATCGGTGACCCTTCAGTAGCCAGCTACAAAAAAGGAGCCAGCTGGTGCCAGCTCAGTGCCCTTAACATTCTCCTGACAAAATCAGCAAGAACACAAAAGATCCATTTTTATATTGTGCAGCTAAATGTGTCAGACTGTAAACAAACACCAGTAAATACTCAAAATAACAACAGCATGACAACTACACAACCACTCAAGGGCAAAAAGGCCCCTTTAAGGGCAACAGACTTGAGTATAAAAGAATTAAAGGTCTGTGGATTTCATGCTGCCACTGACGTTTATGGAACTAGAGTGCTTCTGTTGTAGAAACAAAGACGAATCCCCATAAATATCGGAGGAGATTACTCAAGCACTTTCCACATCTGTGAAGCTTTGTCTCTTCAGGCGCATCAGCTTAGACAGCAAGGTTTGTAAGAAAGGAAAGCCAGCACCTCCCCTTCCTCTATGATGGCTTTTAGATTATTTCCTAAACATCTTTATTACTACTGTCACTAGAGCTCCATGGTAGAATGCTTTCCTGGCATGTGTGAGCCTGGGTTCAAGCAAAAAACAAACAAACAAAAAACCAAAAAAAAAAAAAAACAAAGGAAGAAAAAAAGGCGTAAGTATCTTTCCAGACTTTAAACGACTAATAAGACCAAATTTTTATTACAACAATTTTACATGCATAGGTCACTTCCACTATAAAATGCTTTCTGAATTACTTATCATGCACAGAAGACAGTAGCTGATAATCTATGAAGTTTTTACTGCTTCAAATTTGACAAGTTACTTGATTAAATACCAATAAAAGGAAGTTTGATAATAATGTTTTTATGTATATTTCCTAGATCTAACTCTAAAATGTCAAAACTATGCCAGTTTTAATTTTTTCATACAGTTTTCATTGATGTAGATAATAGATAAAATACAATTATCTAGAAAATATCAATATTTAGTATTTGAAGACTCACAGATACATATTGATTAGATTTTCCTAGTGTGGTCTTAGCTTGGGCTGCTGTAACAAAATGGCTTAAACAGCCAAAATGCCACTTTATAAAGTTCTGTAACACAAAGTCTGAGGTCAGTGAGCCAGCATGATTAGGTGTTTCAGGGAACTCTCTCCCTGCTGGATGGGTACCAGGCCCCTATCTGTTTCTGTGTCTCAGAAGGCTTTTTCTGGGCTTCTGAACAAATGCATCAGGTCAAAAGAGAACGTTCAAGTGTCTGTTCTCATAAGAGCACCAATCTTATCATGAAGGGCCCACATCCACAACCTCTTCTAGGCCAGCTACCTTTGGAAAAGCCACATCTTCAACCACATTGGGGAATGATCTTCAGCAAGAAAATTTTGGGGTGGGGGGGCATAATCTAAGTCATAGCAACTGTTTATTTCATTTATATAACTACCATTAACACAAATGCTTAAAATAAAGGAACTTAGGTATTTCAGTTATGATTTTGTCAACACAGGTAATGTTTGTTAGTCAAGTATATATAAGAGATAAATATGGGTTTCCCTCCCTCACATCTGTGTCAGCATATGCTGTTATTAGCATTCTTTTATCTCTTTCTTTTCTTTTTTCTTTTTTCTTTTTTTTAAGATTTATTTATTTGAGCTAAAGAGATGCCTTAGCATCTAGATGTACCGAGAACCTATCACTACACTACACCTTCAAGGCAAAAGTGATTTTACAGATGTGCTTAAGGACTGTGTATCTGTAGTATACATTGAAATGTTATATAAAAACAAGATCTCTGTATGGATGATTTAACCAATTACCCAAGTATCATGCCAACAAAAACATCAAGGAAACTATGAACACACACACACACACACACACACATAGACCAATATGCAAACACATTACATGTACTCTTTCCTGCCAGATGCCTGGGCCCCGCTGCAGCTTCAGCTCCCAAATAACACATGAGATGCTATATTAATTATAAAGCTGTTGGCCATTGACTACAGCTTCTTATTGGCTAGCTCTGTCGTAATTACTAACCCATTTCTATAAATCTAAGTGTTTCCAAATGGCCTTATCTTACAGGCGAAAAGCATTGCATCTCTCTGTGCCTACAATTCCCAGGATCCTCCTCATCTCCTCGACACACCTATCTTGCTTCCCTATTGGCCAACAGTGCCAACCAATAAGAGAAACAAAGTATGAACTATAGTGCAATTAAAAAGATACAAGAACTTTTTTAAGACAACACACCTGTGGAAGAATGTGAGGGCCTGGTGTGGACATTTGAAGCCTCAAAGCTCTCCCCCAGTAACACACCTCATCCAGTCAGGCCACACCTAATCCTTCCTAGACAGTTCCACCCACTAGGCACCCCGTATTCTATGACATGAGCCTACGGGGCCATTCTCACCCAAACGCATTCCTCACCCCCTCCCTGATAGGCTTGTAGCGGTGTCACAATACAAATGCATTTAGTCCAATTCCAAAAGTCTCCGTAGCCTACTAAATGAGCGCATGGGGCTACTCTCAGTCAAGCCACCACAATTATTTAAATTTTCTCCACACTCATTTCATGATATATACATATACATGTATATGCACATACTTATAATGCCAATTTTGCTTTTCATTATAAATCATTTCTTAAAGGCCTGAAGAGAAATCTGATACCCTGTAGGTAGCTATGTCCTTCAGGGACATGGTTTACAGAGTTTCCCTGGAGAGAGCCCGCTCCTTGGGAGATGCTGGACTGAAACTGGACTGAAACCGATGCTGTCTTGACAGAGGGTCTGGAGTGTATTGGGGGTCCACCACGAGACCATCAGGAAGGAGCCTAGGAAACCCGAAAGTTCAAAATGTCCCGAGCAGAGAGCATTGTAGCAGCCATGCTACGATCCTAATGGGGCGAAGGTCTAGAGATTGAAATAAAAGACAAGACGCGGGTCATTTGTGCAGCTGGAATACTGAGTGCCATTTACTGATGGGAAGGAGCAGGCTTATCTACCGACTCACAGCACAGTGGAAAACAATCAAGGGTCAAGCGTGCAAGTTCTCGGGCTTAGTTCCTCCCCAGCAGATGTGTGTTAGCAAATAAGAAGAGCACCAAGAACTACTCTGGTGTAAGATGTTCCAGCTGAGACTGCAGAAAGTTCCAGCCAACAGCTCAGGCTTGCTCAAGGTGTCCCAGGGGTCTATGTAGGGCCCTACAGAACATATGCTGAGTGGTGGTACACATGCAAACACACTGCCTGTGTTCAGCAGCCAACTTAAAGATTCATTTATCTCCTGTGCCAAAAACAAAACAAGGAGGACATCCTTTGCCTCCAAACAATTTTTTTTTTTGCTTAGAAGCACTTTACATTAGAAATAAATAATAAAATTATGTTTGTAGCAGCACTGTATTCCAATATTGTTAATTTATTTTATAGCCTGGGTCATAATTGCAAAAAGTACATCTATCTATCTATCTATCTATCTATCTATCTATCTATCTATCTATTTATCTATCACTTTAGCTAGCTAGAACTTTCCTTTGTGAATCATTTGAAAATGTTTTGGGGGGCTAGAGAGATGGCTCAGAGGTTAAGAGCACTGGCTACTTTTCCAGAGGTTCTGAGTTCAAGTTCCAGCAACAACATGGTGGCTCACAACCCTCTGTAATGAGATCTGGTGCCCTCTTCTGGTATGTAGGCAGAACACAATATGTATGTATGTATGTATGTATGTATGTATGTATGTATGTATGTATGCATGCATGCATGTAAGTATATATATGTATGTATGTATGCATGCATGCATGTATATATTGGATTATGTTATTTCATGTTGTGACAAAACATAATAAACTTAAAAATTATGAAAACTATGAGCAAATTTGTGAGCTATATTCAAAACCTGGGGTGGGGGGGAACAAAAACAAAAAAAAAAACTTTCCCAATTTTTTAATCTAAAGGTACCTAAGATGTAGATCTAATTATACAAAAACAGAAGTTGACTTCTTTGTTGAATGAAATAACTTTCTCTCATCATCTCTGACCATGTGATATGACATCAGATCTCCAAATCAGCAGGGTATTGGTGTCCCAAGCCTTTAATCTCAGCACTCCGGAGGCAGAGGCAGGTGAATCTCTTTGAGTTTGAGGCCAGCCTGATCTACAGAGCTAGTTCCAGGACAAGCTCCAAAACAATACAGAGAAACCCTGCTTCAAAAAACAAAAACAAACAAGAACAACCAAAAAATCTCCACATCAACAGTCAACTAAAGTAGAGGACTTCACATGGTTTTTAAAGAATCGACCAATGCAAGGCTCTGGGCTCAGGCTCTAGCAATTAAAAACAAAAAACCAAAAAGACAAAAAACAAAACAAAAACACTTCATACGAGACTGGAGTTAATATATGATCGTAGTTGTATGTGTGGGTTTTATTTATTCTGTCTTTCCCCTTCTCCGGATTCTTTTTCTTATGGTAGTGGATTCCCACCAGTGAGTGCTGACTGCACTAACAAATGCTCACTGCACTGTTCCCAGCTCAAATCACTACCTGCGGCTCAGGCCTTTTCCTTCTGCATCTGATAGATCCCCTAACCCATGATCCCTCTGTGAAGACAGCATGATGTCTCCTTCTGCCTTTAACTCCAGAAAAGGACCTGGGCTGCAGTGCCTGACTTCTCATTCTCCCAGCTGTCCCTCACTAGGGACTTAACTGCAGTAGAACAACGTTCTTTAAATCTGACCACTGAACTTCCCTTCTAAACTCTTTTCTCCATCCACAAGAATTGTGCGTAGTGTATTTAAAGGCATATTTCCTATTTCATCTTTTCTCCTGGTGACAACTATATGTAGGTATGCAGAAACACACACACACACACACACACACACACAGAGAGAGAGAGAGAGAGAGAGAGAGAGAGAGAGAGACAGAGACAGAGACAGAGACAGAGAGGGAGGGAGGGAGGGAGGGAGGGAGAGAGAGAGAACTGGACAGTGTCTGTATATCCCCAGGCATGTTAAAGCTCAGTGTATCCAAAGCCTGTTCCCAGAATACTCCAGCAGCTCCAAGTATTATAAGCTCAGTGACAAGCCCTATCATTCCCCCAGCATCTGAAAAGCAAATTTAAGAGAAAAATCTGAAAAATCCTTTGCTCCTAATGGGTCACAGATACAATTATCTGTTCTCATCAATGTTACCTCCTTGTAATGGGAACGGCCATTTCTTCCCTATACAGGGATCTTACCGGAATAAACTTTCCAGCTTGACCTCTGTCACCTACTCCTATATGTGAGCAGAGGCTCTGCTTAAAACAGATTGCTACAAGAGAAAACACCAGCTACATCTGTCTCAGAAACAAAGATCGGCAACAAAGTGGGAAGAAAATAGGGGGTGCAGAGGGAACTGCATTGAAGGCTTAGGTGAAAACCAGCAAAGATGGGGCTGAGTACAGCTCAGAGGTAGAATGCTTGCCTGCAGAGCCCACGGTTACGTCCCCACCACCTACCCCCAACACGCACTCACACCCCAGGAAAAAGGGAAGACTGAGGCCGGATGTGGTGGCGTGCACTGGCAATGGCAGCCCTTAGTGGCTATGGCAGAAGAATCCCTCCAGGAGTTCAAGATGACACTAGCAGACAGTGAGACAGCTCACCCCACCCCCAAAGCACAGACAGCGAGACAGCTCACCCCACCCCCAAAGCAAAGCAAAGAATGTGTAAGACTTCACCTGGATGAACTAGATGGAGGCAGGGCAAGATGATCATAGAAGGCTCTCTCCCTCCCTCCCTCCCTTTCTCCCTTTCCCTCCCCACCCTCTCTCTCCCTCCCCCTCCCTCTCCCTCCCCTCTCCCTCCCTCTCCCCACCCTCTCTCTCCCTTCCCCTCCCTCCCTCCATCCCCCTCCCCCTCCCTCCCCTCTCCCTCCTTCCCCCTCTCCCCTCCCTCCCTCCTTCCCTCCCTCCCACCCTCGTTCTCTCCCTCCCTCCCTCCCTCCCCACTCTCTTTCTCTCCCTCCCTCCCTCCCCACCCTCTCTCTCCCTCCCTTCCTCCCTCCCTCTCCTTCTCCCTATCCCTCTCTCTCTCCCTCCCTCCCTTCCTCCCTCCCTCTTTCCCTCTCCCTCTCCTTATCCCTTTCTCTCTCTCTTGCTCCCTCCCTCTCTCTCCCTATCCCTCTCTCTCTATGTCTCTCTCTCTCCCCCTCTCTTTCCCTTTCTCCCTCTCCCTCTCCCTCTCTCTGGTAGAGGGGCTGTGACTGAGATCCCCATTTCTTGACTTGTATTGTAGCTGCCTCACACATTGTTCACTTGGTGTTTTATTTGCAGTAAAAACATCACATGCGCACACACACACACACACACACACACACACACACACACACACACACACACAGTCCCTGGAGCTCAGCTCTCTGCAAAGATCCACAGACCCTGACCCTCTCTGTGTAACTCCAGTATGAACATCTCTTCCCACAGCACGGCTGGTCAGTTTCTGCCCACAACAACTGCTGACTCTCCTTTACAATGCTGAGTAGGGACCTCAAAACTCTTCCAAACAATCCTTTTTTTTTAAACACCACCCCCACCCCCACAGTCTTGGAGTCTTCTGTAGAAAACCTTTCAGTTTGGTCAGCTATTGCAATTGCGAAGAGCATACTTGTAACTGTAGTGTTTCATTAACTCATTAAGTCCTCTAAACTACATATGAGATAGACATAATATTTTTCTCCAACTTATAGCAATATGCTCACTGTTAGAACACAGGCAGTCTGCTCCTGCAGTCCTGGGCCTTCACTGCAACGGCATACGAACAACCTCCCACTGCCCAACACCACTAACCGCTCTCTTCAAAGACAGGAAAAGGTGGCTTAAAGTGCACACACCAAAGCTTTGCAATGGGGTCACGTATATAACATGATGGACTCCCAGGTCCAAGGGCTCTGGGAAGACACCGGGAGGACAGTTCTGCAGAGAGTGGGTGACCCGAGACCTGGGGAGAAGGAGAGGTGAGAATCCTGATGCGGCCACCCCCTCTGTCTCTGTGACTGCAGACTGACAGACTAAACCAGAGACTGGTGACAGGTGGGTCTTCAGAGTGACAGTGGGGCCAATGCCACCGAGTGCAAGTCACCAAATTACATTCACAGCTGCATGAAGACTGGGACCTCGGTTGCACGCAGACTCGGGATTGCTGCTCTCGGCAAACCCAGGCCCTCATGCACAGTAAAGTCTGGTCTCCCTTCAGCGTTACTGTGGCATCTGTGACGGGTACAACTATGTTAGCTCCTCTGGGCCCTCAGCAAGTGCATAGGTGAATGAGGAAGACTGACACGTAAACCAAACTAACACTCCAGGTGAGACATCCTACGGAGAATGGGAAGGCACTGTCAGGGTAGAGGCAGAGCCCGGAGGTCTCTGAAAATAAGTTTCTTTAGGACATGCACTCACGATCAAACAACCAAACATGTGCTCTACCTAGCTCCTAGCACAAACCAATTTAAAAACAACAAAACAAAACAAACAGAAAAAACATCAGAGAACTACAGAAGACGCAGGGCTGGAGACACCATGAAGGAAGCCGTTAATTCTGGACATGGAGACTGGCAGGCTTGGAAAGAAAGATATGGATGAGCCCGGCTCCCCAGGAGCAGACAACTTATTATTGCTCTGGCCCGGAGCACTGAAGATGCCAGCGCAAGCTGTGTCAGGAGAGACACTGAAACGATAAAGTCACAAAATGCTTAAAAGTCAAAAGACAGAAAAGCCGCTCTCTCTGGACGGACATGTTTTGTGGTGAAGGTGACAGCTCATCTTCATTCGATGACCACAGAACCAACCTCAGCAAACTGCCCGAGAGAGTCAAGAAAAAAGAGCAGGAGGGGAGAGGGAAAACACCTGTGGGCCGAGCACAGCAGGGGATTTGCAGGGTGGAGGACAGGACACTTATAGCGGAAGCTATAGTGAGGAGGACCTAAAACCATAAACACCAAGATACCCACCAAGCATTTAACTGTCTGTCAGCTTTCCATAGCATGACAAAATCAACTCACGAAAAGGAAATAATTAGCTCATACTTTCAGTTTTCAGTCTGTCGCCATCGTTTTGACCTGTAGTGAGGAAGAACATTAGGATAGTCTCTACGGCACAGTTCATGCCATGGCGGCTGGAAACAGACAGTGAGGAAGGGGCTGGAGTTCCAGGACAGTCTTCCAGGGCATGCCTCGTGTGATCTCCTGCAACTAGTTAGGCTCTACTTCCTAAAGTTCTCACGGCTCCCAACAGAGCCGTGGGCTTGGGCGCCGCCAGCATGTATGTGAACTGTAATGGTTAGTTCAGATCTAATCTACAACATTCATGAGCCCTTGTATCCATGAGCAGGGGCAGCCGCAAACAGTCATCTGTCTACATGGTGGGAGATGCAAGTGAGACACACCCAGTGGACAGAAGAAACAGACGATGTTCCAAAAATGTAGTAAAAAAGTGAAATATCGCCCGCCTACATTCCCTATCTCACCGAGGTACAGTCTGTCACCAGCTACCCATGCCCGTCCTTCACAAGCTTTTCTTTCTTTACCATGTAAGTTTCTGTGGGCCTCAGAATCACATGGGTGACTTGTTGGATGTACAGGTTCTTGGGGCTAGTACACAAATCGGGGAGTCAGCAGTGGGGGGGGGGGGAGCTGACACCTGTCTGAGCTGATCGCCCAAATGCTAAAAGAATCATACTCTGTTCCGTCCTTCTCCAACCCTTGGGGTCTTAATCCTCCCCCTCCTTGACTAATGTTACAGCCACTCACAAGCTTCTCCATTCCCAATTCACGCACACCAGGCCATCACACACAAACACGTTTTCCAAATCACAGGCATATTTGGGAGACTATACATCGTCCTGCTGTTCAAAGCCAGCATGTGGAAAGAAAGAGCTTGAAAGGTTAAAGATCATTTTGAAGACACCTAAGAGAAAATGAACTACCTGGCTCCCAAGGGACCCATATCAAGAGACAGTGGACACACCTGTATTATTAGCAACAGAGCCAATGAGCACACCTGTACCTTTATCAAGAGAGCCAATGAGCACGCCTGTGCCATTATCAAGAGATCCAATGAGCATGCCTGTACCATTATCAAGAGAGCCAATGAGCACACCTGTGCCATCACCAGCCTCAGAGGTTATTACAAATATCCATTTAGCATTACTAAGACTGCACTGACAGCAAGACCAGAATGTCAAAACAGAGTCCTTATTTCTCCCAATAGGCAAACCTAGTGTTTAATTTGCAATGACATTTGTAATCATGTTTTAGAGAGCTGTGAAGTGTCATTACAGATATACTCAATACCCACCAATTAACATTTTCCCCTCAAGACAGGAAACAAGGAATACATAAAATGCAAACATCAGGCCTGCCAAGTTTTTGTTAGAAAACATTTAAGGGCATACTTTAAATGTTTCTATGTAAAGATGGTGCAGAATTGTATACAAACGTCACCTGTGCTGTATATACAAAGCAAGACTCCACTACAAAAGGAAGGTAGCTTCTTCTGGCCTGAAGCACAGCTCCCTGTGGTAACTCAGAAAGCCCACATTGTATTTGAACAGGCAGCGAAGGAGGGTAGAAGATAGGAAAGAAGTTAACATCAAACGAGAAACTGATCCTACAAAGAAAATTGACTTTGCATTTCTTTCCAAGTTGAGTGTGAGTGCAGCTATCACCAAATACCTTACACGTGTGCAGAAAGAGGCATTACTGAAACAATTTTATCCCCACCTGCATTTCAAATAGATGAGAACAGTTTTGGGTTCAAGGTAGCTGAGCAGCAAGGACTTAGGAGAACTGAGCATCCTATGGAGAGGATGACTTCACACAAGTTCAGCTATACCCCAAGGACGCTCAGCTTCTCCTTCACCTGCCAACCGTACTGGGCTCCCTCTGCCCCGTGTGGGGCCCTCTCACCCACAAATCCATGCTGGTCTCGTTGGCAGCAACCTGCTTGTTAAATGGCAGTCAAGAAGGGACTTCCCAATGGTCACCGTCCTACTGCTTGAGATCCTGTAACTTTTAAAGAAACTGACCAATGGGGGTGGGACGACTCAGAACCATCCGTTATTTCCCCCTATTTCCAAAGATCTAAGCCTACACGAAATGAGAAAATGGTCACAGAATTAAGAAATAGGGAAGAAAGCGTGAGGGGAAAGGGCACGAAAGGAGAAAAACGTGAATGAGAAGAACCCAGACTGGAGGCTGGGTTTCTGACAGCCCCACATTTGTTTCCACCAGCCCACTCTAATGGATTCCAGGTGTCCCTTGGGCAAACCTCCCTGCCGTTCTCACTGGAAGGTCATGAAAGCAAAACCTGATCTGATCACTCCCAGGGCCATGACTCCATGTGTTGGGGCCCAGCTACTTCCTCCCCCCTTTGATTGTCAGCCTCAGTCTGCAGTTTAGAAAAGCAAAAGGCCTGAGAAGCAGCTTCAAGGAATTGCGTTTGGAGCCTCGCAGGCCAGGGCTGAGACAGGCGGGCCCCGGCGGTTCATCTCGGTACACAGAGCAATGACACTGAAGGGTTCATTGCAGTGTGCCAACAACGAGTTTCTTTTTTATTTCCGTCTCTTTATTTTGCTGTTTTTTATTATTTTACAAATACACCCTAAGATGTCAGAGGTTTACCATCCATAAGCAAGGATTTCATAATCTGTTGTAGAAAAACAAAAACAAAAAAAAAGTACAATAGCTTCTCTGTCCAAAAGTTTAACTTTTGTCCTTCCCCTCATCAATTCCCCCGTCCCCTGTAGCCAGCTGGCTCCGGTACCAGGGTGAAGTCATTTCTTTCCTCTGTGATTTATTTTCTGCCTCATGATAAGGAAGAAAAATACTATAAAGCAAGGGAGAGGGTTTCACAACAAATACTTCTCAAAAACAAGTCCAGGGCGCCAGAGTAGTTAAAATGGAGCGCTGGGCCCCCAGGACTCGACAGTCTTACATCTTCACATCTCTTTCTGTATAACAGAAACAACAAACTTTCAGTAAAACCGTGTGCATAGTCTTAAAAGTACATAATCTTAAGACCTCCCTATGCATTGGCTTGCTCCCTCTTTAGAACCATCATGGATGCAAAGAATCATCCACACTTTACAGATGGAAAAAAAAACAAAACAAAACAAAACAAAAAAAACATGTTGACAGTAGCTATGAAATCGGCCAGAGGGCACGTGGCTAATTACAAATGGCAGAGCCAGGACACAAAACAATCTCTCCCCCTCCCCACCCCCCAGAGGACTGTGTCAGGCCTGTTTCCTCTGGCTTCACGATTTAAGAGGAAAGTCCCCAAAACCTTCTACAGGGAAATGCACACTGATGCTTCCCAGCTATTGATTTCAGCTTGGGTAAACACCCTCTGTTACAATCGTGTATCTCTTTTCAATGCATTCATCTCCATGTATGATTAAGTGGTGCGTGGTAAACTTACCCTCCCTGAGGTGACTAGACAAGGTGGGCTCCTGTAACTGAATGAGCCTTTTGTCTGGTTTGCACTGAGTTCTGGATCACCAATGCATATAACTGAGTAGATCAAGCTCAGAGCCATCCATCTCCCAAAGACTTGACGAGACATGACATGAAGGGATGATGCCCGACATGTAAGCATGCCGTCATTTCATTTTCTAACACGAGCAAAAGTCTACTAAGGAATTCAACTAGCCCAGGGGAAACATGGCTGGCCAAGTCACACACCAACTCCACTGCTACTCCTTCCTCCCTACAGGTTTTAGTGAAATTTGCTCGGGGCAGCCTCCATTATGGGAACCTACACATGCAGCAAACAACACAGCACTGTTCGTGGCCCAGTACTGTGTGAAAAGCATGAACACAGTTCATCACACACGCTGAGGGACGTACTGAGTCTTTGTGAAAATCTAGAAGGTGATCTTTGGGTCAAGAGTGATTGTTCCTTTACAGAGAAACTGAACTGTTTTTTTGTTTGTTTGTTTGTTTGTTTTGTTTTTCTCATGGACACTGTAAACTTCAAAAGTAAGAACACCTATCATCTTGTTGCAAAATAAGGGAAAGCCACCAATCTCAGGGTCCCCTTGTGAGGACTTAAGGTAACGATGTGATGCATTTCAGTGACTCTTACTCCCCTCCCAATCCATTTTCCTGACTCGTCACTTGCCTCTTCCTCGGCTTCTTTCAACTGGAATGTTGTATTAAGTTTCTTTAATTCAGGCGAAGGGTTGTAGAGGTAAAGGCACAACACAGGCGTGCACAAGTAAGCAAATAAAATTAATTGCATTCACATTAAGAATTTTTTAAGAAAACTAAAATAATATGTGCTGACCCCAGAGTGTCTTTGAACTGATCTTCATGGAAATCCATTGCAACTCTCTATGAAACAAAATAATAGCTTTTAAACTATTATCTTCCTGGATTGAATTTTAAAATCTTGATGAAAACAGTATCTTGTTTAGGTATAGTACGTCTGTGATTTTTTAAAGCTATATTTTGTTTATTTGCGTGTGTGCATGTATGCTCATGCCGTGACACACACATGGAAGTCAATGGGTAACTTGTGACAATTGGTTCTCTCCTTCCACCACGTGGGGTTCGGAGCTCAGGTCCTCAGGCTTGGTGGAGGTACATCTACCTCTGAGCCATCTCAAAGGCTTGACATAAGGCATTTGAATCCATTAAGTTTAGGAAGTAAGCTCCACACCACCTTAGCATTAACAGAAATAAGAAGAGAGGAAAGACTTCCCAGAAAGGACGTGGAAGCCTCCCCATAGGCAGAAAGTGCTTCTTCCCGTGGTGCCTGATTCAAATTTAAATTTAAAAAGGGGAGAGAGAGAGAGAGAGACAGAGAGAGACAGAGACAGACAGAGACAGACAGAGAGACAGAGAGACAGAGGTCAGACAGTTATCATAGGGCTACAAATTGCTACTTTTCACCTTTAACACACTAAGATGTATGTCATGTAAGACACATTCACCCACGCAATGTCTACAGATGCCTCTAAGCATTTAAAACCAGTCCCCTCCAGGCCTATGACAAGTGACAGTTTACATAGTTTTAGGACCATGTTTGATACAATTTGTAAGCACTTTTAGCAACCAAAATGTGAATGTGTATTCATCTAGAGTTTAGGAGAAAATACTTACAGAATCTCAAATTCAGTCAGTTCGAACCTTATCTTTCAAAAAGCAGACACAGATAGATAGGTGAATTATAAACGAAGCTAACCAAAAGGAGAAAGGAAGTTTGTTCTTGAATCTTAAACTCCTGAAAAGTAAACCATGAGATAACCAGAATTCTTCACACATGTGTACTCCAGCGCTGGTTTTCCCACAGGGCTGGGTCCTCTGCTGCCTATCAAGTAGAATCTTGTTGATAAATTGCCAGTCAATCCCATCACAATGACTTTTATCTCCTTATTATCATAACGTGCACAAAAATGCTAATTGGCTGCAGTGCCTTCTAGGCAAGAACATTTCAATCAGTTTGGCAAAAGGGTGTCTGTCAATCAAACCCTAACACCAAATAACAGGAAACAGTCACGTATCACGTAATGGTGCTCTGGTCTGAGAAAGAGCATATGCAGGATTCCAACCAAGTTGAAAAGTCCTCGTGTCCAGGGACACAGCAGCCAACCTAACATCAGCACCATGCTCTTTGCTCACATGCTGTGTTGAAGCCTCCTGCACTGACAAGCATATAAAGGTTAGCATAAGTAACTGTCTACAGGGCATAACATCTGATAAGCGCCTATGTTGCTGATTTATGGGCTTATGCAATACACTTCATTGTTATTTTAGAGGGCTCCTCCCACTTACACAAGGTTGACCATGGATTCGCATTCTGTGTTATGCAGGCAGCAGACTCCTAGATGCCCTGTTTAACACATGACATGTGCCTGATTTCATTTTACACTGTTTGTTCATCCTGGCCCTAGGAGCAATGGGCCACATCCTATATAAATGACACATGGATTTGTATAAATCCATTCCATGATAATCACACAAGGACAAAAATCACTTACTGAAAGGCTCAAAACATGAGTTCATCCAGAATTGTAAATGCATATTAAATAATGCAGAAAGAATTCTCACCTAATATCAATTCTGCGATTCCCCCGCTTTGCTTAAGCTGCCTCTCAACATGCTCATTCTAAGTGGAAACATGATAGGTCTTTTGAAACTGTTAGATACTCTCTCCTTTCCTTCCTTCCTTCCTTCCTTCCTTCCTTCCTTCCTTCCTTCCTTCCTTCCTTCCTTCCTTCCCTCCTTTCATTCTCCCCTCCTCCCTCTCTCTTTTTTAAATCAAGACAGGAGCTCAAGAATCCGAAGGCTAGCCTCACACCCACTATGCAGCTGAAGATGACCTTGAACTTCCTACCCCTCTGTCTCCATCTCCTGTGTTGGATTAAGAGCATGTATCACCACCCCTGGCTTATTTGGTGGTAGGCCCCAACCCCAGGGCTTTGTACGCATGCGCGGTAGGCAATCACTCTACCAACTGAGCCAGCTCTCTAGCACTGGGATCATCCCTTTAAACGACGAGGTTAATGCAGTAAGAAGGAAAAGACAAAAATCTACCAACTAGGCTGCGCTGCCATTCTTTCCATGTACTCTTTGGCCATGTCCCGGGCTTCGATGTTCTCAGGATACAGCACGCAGAACATTGCCAAGGCGCCCAGGTTGTTTCCATAGATCTCATTCCAGCGGGCACTGTAGTCCTTGTGATCCCAGGGAGGGAGGTACTCCAAGGGGTTAGACAGCATGGCGTGCACAGCCTCTGTGAGCCGGGCGGCGATGTGCTCGTGGGAGCTGGCCGCCCTCAGCTGGAGCTCTGCCACCTCTGTCCGAGAGAAGTACAGCATCGGGTGGCTGTCATAGTTGGCGTTGGTGAAGGGAATCATGACTTCTGGGTTCTTGTCGCTAATGTAGGCTGACACAAAGCAAAGCAAATGTATGAAAAACACACTAGGAGCACCCCGTGTGTGAGTCTTCATTGTGGCATCAGATCTCCAAATCTCCAAGGCAGCCAAACCATCTTCGAACGATCCTGCAGGGGACACAGCAGAGAATGCCTGTCACTCAATGCCTGGTGGAAGCCGGCTTCCTATAAGGACTAACCACTGAAAAAGCAAGCGTGTGAATTTCTTTTTCTGTTGGTTTTTTTCAAGACAGGGTCTCTCTGTAGCTTTGGAGCCTGTCCTGGAACTCATTCTACAGACCAGGCCAGCCTCAAACTCTCAGAGATCGGCCTGCCTCTGCCAACCCAGTGGTGGGATTAAAGGCATATGCCACGACTGCCCAGCCTCTTGTGAATTTCTTAACATGCAGCAAAAAGTTGAATTACGGAGATACCTGCTAGAACCCAGCAAGATATGATTTTATAGACCTAAAGAAGATCTAGTAAGTAGGATTCATCACAAAAACACAACTTTAGACTTAATGGAGAAAGGGAAAAAAACATGATGTTTTTCTCAGAAATCATCATACAGAAAAGTTGGGATTTTTATGGTATTTTAGACACTAATACATAAGCCACAATAACCAAAAGCCTGCGGTAAGCTGACTGTCTTCTGGAAATCTGAGAAGGCATTCTGAGAAATGGAGAAAATCCTGCATTTCTTAATCCATCCTTCTTCACCACAACGATGACCCCCTTCCTTCCATTTTACACTCTGAACCAGGCACTGAGATTAGCATTATCAGTGGGGGGGCCTGTGCAGACAAAACAGTGTTAGTGGGGTTAACTGTCTCTTTCTGGGAGCAGAAGGTGGGCTGGAGAAGACAGAGGAATCTGCCAACGACTCCCTGGGCTGATGTCAGCTCTCCAAGAAGCCCAGACTCTGGGCTCTGGACTCTGGGACTGGGAAGTTGGCATGCCTTCATTCAGAAAAGAAAATCCCAGTATGGAAAGACTGGATCACTAGTAGATGTACTTCACCCCTATTGCTTGCAAGCTCTGTATGCTTTTTCATTTTGGATATAGGATTGTGGTGCCATTCACTAAGTTAGACATTTAAAACAGGCTCACATATTATCTCATCTAGTTGTTTTTATTTATAGCTCTATATTTGTGCACTAGCTAAAAGAACAACCTTCAAACAGAAGCACACACACACACACACACACACACACACACACACACACACACACACTCACACACCCTCAGCATTGTCTATGTCCACATCTGGGATAAAGCAGGCATAAAATTCTGCAGAGAAAAGTCAGGGAATTCCTAAAATTCTTATGAGGGGAAAGGTTATAGAAAGCAAGCCAGAAGAAAAGTTTTATGTAAATAATGGACGGTGGTTTTCAATTATTAAAGGGAAAAGCTGATGGTGAACCCAAGCGATTTTTTCCAAGGAAAAATGGCCTCATCCCAGACAGATGAGAGAAAAATAAAACATTGGTGCCAAATTCAATCCACATTCTCAACTTGGTCCATCTCCCAAGGAGCAGAGCATGGCATCTCTTGTGGCTACTCCTCTCCTGGTAGTTTTTGTTATTCAAGAAATACATATATGAGAAAATGTTATGGCAGTGGTTTGGTGACACATTTTAAGTTCAAGAACAGAATTTCTGATGAATAAAACATGTGAACACAGTCACACTAAATCAAATATATATATATATATATACGAGAAATAACTCCTGGACTCTGTCAGTATTATGTCTAGCACCCAAAGGCTTGAAGGCGGCTGGCTAGATAGATCCTTCAAGGTCAGAGACCCAGCCAAAAGAAATGGTCTTCTGTGGTTACACAGGGGAGGGTGTGGTCTCTGGCAACACAGAAAAGGCTGGTGTGAAGGAACGTTCAGTCCCCCCCCCAGGGGATTTTGCCTTTTGCTTCCCTCAAGAGAACAACACTTAGAGCATTTCTTTTAAAAGCCTGTGTGCAGGAACCTTCAACATCCAAAAGCTGTTGCTGTCATCAGTGCAATTACCATGGTGAGGAAATCAGGCGCTCTGATGAGGACAGGTCCTTTTTTAATTGGCCCCACATGTACACAGTTAAGGGTCCCTCAAGGGCTGGCTTTTTCTGGGGTGGTGGTCCAGAGGAAAGGGTGACTCAGGCTACCGGGGAGAGGTTAAGAAGATTATGTGGAGACCAGGATTTTCCCATCTCCAGCTTCTGTACAAACATGCCCCAAAATGGCAAAGCCTGGTAGGTTTTCTTGCTGTTTCCTCCTCCCTGCTCACTGCACACCACATACCACCCTCCACCCCGGGTCAGTTCACTGACACAGCAGAGGTTACTAGAGTCCTGAGAGGCTGTGGGTGGACGGGACCTACTTGACCAAACTCACCCCACGATCCCAGCCACTTCTGCTGCAATGCCTCCAGTTACTCAGGATTTGCCTAAACAACAAAGGAGCTTCCAGAAACAGATAGGGCCCAATCAAGACTTTGGATACCATCTCCTTCTGCCAACTGTTCTGGAAAGTTTCTCAGTCACTGATTCACATTCATGAGAGGGTATGAGAGCTGAAAGGCTGGGATTTGCCACACTAAAACCTGCTGGAAAAATCACTCAGGCCAGTGCAGAACCCACAGACATTCTGCAGAGATGGGCTATGCATCAAGGGCCTGGCATTTACTGGCCACAAATTACACGTTGCCTTCCTAATGTCTCACTCAATGTGCTGGGTTCCCACCAGACTCCTGGCTAGCAGGGCCTTCCTTCACCTACACAAATGAACACGCTAGCCGGGTTCCGCTATCTACACATCACGTCTCCCAGGAGCCAGGAATATCCTTGCACATGGGGAGCTCAGCACTGAGTCTGGCACTTGAACCTTTACAGATGCCACCTCAGCACTAAATTCCAGCTTGGGAGTTGGTAAAGTCCCACCACTAAAATGAGCAAAAAGAAATACTGTTCTTCCTTATATGAAACCAAGGCAAGTTTAAAAGTTTCCATTAAAAAAAAAAAAAAAAAAAAAAAAAAAAACACTCAGCCTCAGCCAGGAAAGTAATAGGAGAGAACGCCCAGAAGATCGAGAAACTTCAGTAACCTAAATGTGATGCTTTAAAATAAAATGAATCGGAAGTCTGCCTCAAACTTTCAAACTTGCATTAACCTACAGAGACGCCTGGTTCCTGTTCAATTATAAGTGTCTAGCAAATCCGATCAGACAAAAATCCCATTTCTAGTCTTTGGGTTTTTCCATCTGCGGGTCCACCCTAGCCACCCTGTAGGAACACTTTAAAACTAAAACAAAGGTGCATATTTTCAAGATAATTTAAAGTGTGCCCAAAGCAGGTATGTTGTAGAACAATTTCGTGTACTTATTTTAATATACATTAGAAAAAGCTGTAACTACATAGCATATCTGGGATATATATTCAAGCCTCTAAGTTTAAAAAAAAACCAGCAAAACAGCACAACAAACAACAAAAACCAAAAGTAGATGAACACAGAGAAGATGCTGATTGTGGCATCTGTCATTATCTGTCATTGTGGTACACGGAGAATGCTCAGCTAGACCAATAGCTTGTGAAAGGCTAATGCATTTCCCTCCCAGCCCATCCTCCAATGCAGAGTCCGGGAGAAAGAAGCCTGGACTTGCAGACAGCTAAAGATCATCCCTCAAGAGACCCCACCCCTAGCTCACTGTTTCAGAGACACAGAGCTTCTAGCTCACTGGAATCTCTGGCAGCTCAAGAACATGGTATTTTAACTTGGCAAAATGACTAGACGCACTGTGAATCATGGCTTAGCCAGAATTCAATCCCCAGGGTGTTTGAAGGATCCTATGAACCCCATTTCTCCTCATTTTCTTTCCTCTTCTCCATGTAGCACACTCCAGAATTCAGCTTCCTTCTCATTCTTTCCTTCCCACCCAAAACACGCATCACTAAAAGGTTCCTATGTTTTTGTTCAATCGGTAGATACAGTGTAGAAATTTAAGAACCACAGTTGCTACGAGATAATTCAGATAGCACTGGGATGCCAGCCACCAGCTGCAGCCCAGTTCAGTACCATACTCAAGCCAAGCCAGTTATAATTATCTTAAGTAGATCTTCACAACGCCACACCACCCCAAATTATTCTGCTTAATTCTCGTACCAATAATCCACCACAGCTGTTATGACTGCTAATGCAGAATCTGTGCTTCTGGGATCGAAATGCCTTCCCCATATCAGGTCTGTAACATATCACAGTGACAATGTAGCAAAGAAGCATTGTTTGCCTCCAAACTGGCTGCGTCCCAGAAGCACAATTTACATCCTAAACCAAGGCTTATTTTCTTTAACCAAACAGATTTTTTTAAAAAAGTATTTTAAATAGGAGTTTCACTTTTGCTAAGAACTGAGGACAAAGCAATGCTCCAACTGGAACTTTGTACAAAATGAAGCTCGGTGGCACCAGTGGGTGGCACCAAGCGCAAAAGCCCTTTCTACTCCTCGTGCTTTGGAAAACGCAGAGTACTGCAGACGGAACAGAAAAACGGCCCCGAAGGAAGCAAAGCACGGCCCAGATGAAGACGGATTAAAACCCGTCTTAGGTGCCAAATCTCAGGAGCACAGCACAGTGCCCCTAAGTGATAAACTGTGCTGTGTGGACTGGCCCAGGCACCAGTGCAAATGCTAGCTGTGCCATCTGCTGGTTCTGACTTTCAATCCCAAAGCCTCCCTCTGTCCTTTAAAGAGGATGGTACCTACTTCATGGGGCAACTAAATGCAAGTGATGTACTTAGCCTAGAACCTGACACGGAGGCAGAGCACAGGAAGTACTCATTTTTAGTGAAAGTTAAAAAGTTTCACTCATTTAAGATTACATCAACTTATCAACGAAATATAGGGCAGAAGCTACATCTTCATATTTCACAGGCAAAAATTGAGAACCAGAGTTGTCAAGTGGGCTGGGTAAGATCCTCAGGCTCGTCAGCCACTTAACTAAGGCAGCTCAAGGCTCCTGCATCTTCAGCCCATCACTCGCTGGGAAGGAAAGCACTTTTTCCTCCAAAAAGAGAACAGTGCATTCATAGAGCACAACCTGACTTTGCTTACTTTCCAAGGCAAGTGAATCTTGGTGTAATTGGGCAAATGTATTTTACTGTATTCTTTCAGGAGAAAGGCTCAGTGATGCAAAAGTTGCTGGGAAATACAGCGCCACTGGGAAGCTACTTTCCAGTAACACATTTATATTATGGAAGGGGTAAATAAATGCAACATTGTTGTCACTGTCACAGCCAGTGGCAATCCTCAGTCCATATTACATGCATCTCAGCTGGTAATTCTGGGAAATGAGATACCACCTAAGCATCTTATCAACCCCTACATATGTATCTAAGTAAATGAATGTGCTGACCTTCTAGACTTTATCTAGCAGATTAGGAAATGCTCTGGCTTCACGAAGATGGACAGGACAGAAACAACAGGAAGGGCCACATTGACCAGTCAAGATGTCTATCTTCACTTGGAAGGAGGCTACACTGCCAGCATCTGTCACAGATGCCTTCCGGGTCCTCAAGAACAATTTTTAAAACTGAAATGAGCCACACGTCCATTCCCTCATAGCTCCTGCTACCTGTACATATGCACCATTCTGCCCACGGCAGCTGCTCTGGTTTGCCCCCAACAAATGGGTGGGCCCAGGAACTAGATCATGATTGGAACACATCACTGCATCCCACGCTCGTCTGCCATTTCTATAGAAGGCCATCGGCAGAAGGTCTTCACTATTAACATCCTCTTCCCTAGAAAGTGTGAGCACTGAGGAATGAGTTCATTGCCATGGCCGAGCCCCTGCTTCAATCACACCCATCTCCAAGTTCCCTCCCAGATACATCTCCAGGGAGCTTCTAGGCTAACCATGATGGATCAGACAGAGAGCCCTAACACTGGCCAAGCAGAGATGCATATTCTCCAGCCTTCCGTTTTGGGTGTGGCCCTCAGAGAAGCCTCCTTCTGCGTGCCTGGGGACATCTTGCTGTCATCTCTTGTGTGCTTCTTTACATGTATTTTAATTAATTTAAAGTTCTTATTACTTTTTTTTAATTGCAGCTTTAGTAAATGGATAATTAAAATAATTTCCGAAAAACAAATCCTGAACATCAAATAAAACCTTAACTGTCTCATGAATTTCTGTAGAGAAATAAATCTACCCTTCCTGTTAACTTTGCCAAATCCTAAGAAAACATGGTTTGGGTACTATATAATCATCCCTGCCATTACACTCCCCAGTGTGTGAAACCTCCAGAGTCAAACAGAGGAAGAAAACCCATGAGCTCTTCTTAGTCAAGCTGAAAGCTCCTTTCACTGAGCGGACTTACTATCTCCTGATTTAAGGGTAAAGTGAAATATCCCGCCCCTCAAACCATTTTCACACAAAACTCCACAATAGGAAATGGCAGCAAATGGAAGCCTCTAGAGTGTTCACATGTTCTTAAAGGAGTAAATAAAACCCTGAGTGTACACAGCAAAACCACACTGGAGGTGATGAGCATACAGCAGAAATGCTTCAGTTTGGGTTTTGAGTGTTTGACGGTAGAAAGCATTGGCATCCCTGCCTCCTGGTAGGTTCTGGGGCAGGTACCAGGGGCTTTCATAATATAGCTTGAAGTCCACCCTCCTCTATCAACTCTCCTATGTGAGTCTAGTGATTCCCCTAAATTCTATCTAAAGATGATTTCCTACTGTAAATCTGAGGCCTCCATCACCCATTCATTTACCAGAGGCCAATGGAGCAGATGATTCAGTAGTTAGCAACCTGTATATAAGATTCAGTTGTAGTGGTCTGATACATATGACTATAGAGCTGAGGACCCTTAAGATCCAGATCTGGGAGCTCGGAAGATAGAAAAGCCCTCCTGGATGCATCTATAAGGTGTTTCCAAAAGGTATAAGTGAAGAGGTAAGAATCCAGTTTGAGTGACCTCAGCGCCTTCCATGGGTCCTAGACTGGATAAAAAGGACAAAAGAAAAGAGAGAGCTGAACACCACCAGTCTCTCTCTCTCTCTCTCTCTCTCTCTCTCTCCCTCTCTCTCTCTCCCTCTCTCTCTCTCTCTCTCCCTCTATCTCTCTCTCTCTGTCTGTCTGTCTCTCTCTGCCTCTGTCTTTCTGTCTCTGTCTCTGTGTCTCTCTCTCTCTGCCTCTGTCTTTCTGTCTCTGTGTCTCTGTCTCTGTCTCTCTCTCTGTCTCTCTCTCTCTCTCTCTCTCTCTCTCTCTCTCTCTCTCTCTCTCTGCTTCCCAAATGTACATACAATGTGATGAGCTTGCTCACACTCCTGCCACTGCAGCCAGAGCTGTTCTCTGGCCACCATGTGTCGTATCACACCCCCCTACACACACACACACACACACACACACACACACACACACACACACACACACACCATTGACAGACTTCACCTTCAGACCGTGAGCCAAAATGAACCCTTCCTTCATTAAGTAGTCCTTGTCCTTGTCAGGTACCTAAAACTAATTAATACACACTATCCCAAACAACTATAGGATAGAAAACAAAGAAACAGGCGTCTCTGTGGGTTTATAAACTACAGGATTTGCATTACTGTCTGGCAATCAGATTGAATAAGCATTCTCCCTTAATCCAAAGCAACTTGTTTATCCTATCGTTCCTAGCCACAGAAGAAAGCTCACAATCTATTTTCTCAAAGTTCGGTAAATGACAACCAAAGATTTTGGAGGAGAGCTCAAAGGGCCAGCTGTGGTTTCTCAGCAATGGCTGCATCCATGCACAGTCATTCTGGACTGAAAGCAAAGATCAGAAAAGACAGCAATAACGAAGCCAAGGGCTGAATTTAATCTTACAGTTTCAAATACCAGTTTAAGTAAGCCATGAAATGCTCAAGGAAATGACAGTAAAAATTTCCTCCCTCCCACAAATTTATGAAGGCGGGGAAGAAGCTAAGAGAGCCCTCATGGGGGTCAACATGGCTTGTTCTAGACAAACCATCTAGGTGTACTCCATTTAAAATGTGCTAAAAATGCTATCTTGACTCCCCAACTTTTTGGTGTGAAACTAAATGGGCTAATATCTATAAAATGTTTGTTCTATGGTGTTTTATCACAAGCAAGTCCTAAGCCAGAGTGGCTGAGGGCCCATGTTTGAGCAGATGTCTGGGTTTGGATCCTAACATCACCATCACGAGCGTTAGCTATGCTCGTGTTTAAAATAACAGCATCTTGCCAACAGGCTTTCTGTGACGCTTTAATTGGCTGATATATTTGCAGCACCAAAAGGAACTGCCGTGTTCAGTGAAGGCTAGCAGCCACTGTTATCTTCTCGAGGAGACTGCCAAAGTCAGTCCAACAGGAGGAAGTGCACCGTGACCCCATGAGGAAATGAGCATTCACAAAACCCCGGGAACTTTACTCCCAAAATAGGCACGGTGCATTGTTTATTAAAAATCTTCAGTTTCTTCAAGGCCCTGGCAACCAAACATTTTGACAAATATAAAGCATCTGATTCCGAGACAATGCTTCCTGTTCAACTGCAGGTTGACGATTGTGGGGCTACACATCCTAATAACTAAATAATCTAAGGGAAACAGAAGCTTTCAAATCTAATGCTATTCATCACTCAAAGCTCATAGAAAAAGACTGCTGAAATGTATTGCCAACATAGAACAAGACCCTAAATGAGAAAACAGCAGTCCCAGCCAGATGACGAGGCAGGAGGGCCTCTGTCAGTTCGAGGTCGAGGCCAGCTGGGCTGTAAAAGAGAAACTGTCTCACAGAGGGGGGGGAGGGGCGGGAGTGTGTGTGTGTGTGTGTGTGTGTGTGTGTGTGTGTGTGTGTGTGTGTGTGTGTGTGTGTATGGTATATGTGTGGGGAGGAGTGTTGTGTGGGTGGGTGTATGTAGTATGTGTGTGTGAAATTTTAGTTTTGTTAGAGATGTGACATTTAATGAATACATTTGCAACTTCCTGTCAATGAAAATATACATTAACTGAAACTAAGTCCATGTTTCATTCAGACCAAACTCATTTACCACACTTTCTCTCTCTGGTTGTTGGAAATCGCTCTTAATTCATTCCTTTCTTGGGTCTTCTACACCCAGTTTCACATTCAACATTGTTCTACTTTGTCAAAACAGATTCCACATGGAAACTGTTCTAGGACTCACCACCAGCTTCCAGGCTACATTTCCATCTTCTGGCCTGTTCCCTGAACCCACGCAATGCCACACATATTTACAGGCCAGTTTTCTCTTCTTCTACACTAGAATTTGCAAAGTTGTATGGATGAGTCACAGTCCGGTACATATTGTCAGAGACAATGTTGTGAGACAATCTAACCTCTCTTGTGTAATCTTTGGTTCATTCATGAATTGTGCTATATATGTCTTGAAATGATGTAAAACAGGGAGATGTATGTCTGTATCTCTTCTAGGAACCAGACTTCAGGCTGACCTAGGCACAGCCCATGGGAGACAGCTCTGTGATCCCGGATTATTCTCCCTGATAAGGTTTGGTTTTGTATGGGTCAGTTATCTGCACAGCAAGGGTGGGTGGAGTTTGAGTAGTTGGCATCAGCATACAGGTGTCACATGCACAGATGACTTGTCTCCAGTGAGAGCCCTAGGCAACGAGGCTCAGGTGCCAGCAAGGCTGCACATTGTCCCACGGTGGAGGGAACAGCTGGGAGCCTGTCCCCGGCTTCCTAGGAATTTGTTTTGTGTGCCTTTCCCTCTGCCCCACTGCCTCCACCTGTGGCTTATGTTTAACAAAACTGTGATTATAGTAAGTGTCACTGTCCATCTAAAGAGTCGCTGAGCTGACTGGTGCTATAGGGACTTCCAAAGTCACACCTGTTCTTCCTTACCCCTGTGTTGGGATTATTCTTCACATTCACACTAGAGTTATAAGCGTCGTGCCCCAGTACTTTGTCATTAGAAAATTTAAAGTTTATTTATTGATTTTATTTACTGGGAGAGCATGCACATACCACAATGTGAGTGTGGAGGTCGGGAGGGGGGTTAATGTAGGCAGGGGTAGTGGGGGGGTAGGTGGGGGTAGGTGGGGGTAGGTGGGGGTAGTGGGGGTAGTGGGGGAGTAGGTGGGGGGTAGGTGGGGGTGTAGGTAGGGGGGATAAGTGGGGGAGTAGGTGGGGGGGCGTAGGTGGGGGTGTGGGTGGGGGTAGGTGGGGAGGTAGGTGGGGGGTAGGTGGGGGATAAGTGGGGGTAGGTGGGGGGGGTAGGTGGGGGGATAAGTGGGGAGTAGGTGGGGGTGTAGGTGGGTGTAGGTGGGGGGAGTAGGTGGGGGTAGGTGGGGGGTAGGTGGGGGTAGGTGGGGGGTAGGTGGGGGGGTAGATGGGGGTAGGTGGGGAGGTAGGTGGGGGTAGATGGGGGTAGGTGGAGGTAGGTGGGGGATAAGTGGGGGGTAGGTGGGGGATAAGTGGGGGGGTAGGTGGGAGGTAGGTGGGGGGGTAGGTGGGGGTAGGCAGGGGGAGGGTAGGTGGGGATAGGTGGGGGTAGGCAGGGGGGAGGGTAGGTGGGCGGGGAGGGGGTCAGTCCTCTCCTTCCTCATGTGGGCCCCAGATTGTCAGGCGTGGAGCAAACACCTTTACTCTCTCGGGCATCTCAAGCAATCCTCCTTTTTCCCCAGTCCTCAGTTATCAATCATAAATTTGCCTCTTCTCCTGCCTTTTATATTCTTAAATGTCTTTACACATACTTGTTTTTATTTTTCAGGGCCTCCCTCCCAGAGTATAGTTCTTTGCCCTCAAAAAATCCCTGGGCACTTTGCAAACATCTTCCTGTGAATCATACTCAAACTCCAAACACCACAGACTCAGTTTGTGAAACAATGGTGCATCCCTGTAATTAACCCAAAGACACAGAATGCCTGCCCACCCACCCCACCCACCTCACCCAACCAATCCTGCTGGGAATTCAGGCCCAAACTCCCTTTCTCTCAGCTCACAACTTCTTTTGTGTAACTAAACAGTCAGCAAATGTTGGCTCTGTATTCAAGTCTACCCGCTTTGAACACTGCTGAAATAGCCCAGCCCATACCTGTAACAGCTTAAAAACAGCCACCCAGGCTTTAATTCTGCCCTCCTATGGCTGTTCTCAACGCAGATGCTGGAGCAATCTTGTCAATCACAATTCAGATCCAGCCCTGCACTGCTGGAACCCCTCCCGTGGCATCTTGACGCGTTAATAGAGTACCATGGGGGTACAGAGACAGCCAGGAGGCCAGCATGGCTGGAATCGGAGGAAACACTCAGCAAGGATTTACTGAATAGATGTATTTAATTGATGTGTCAAGATGTAAGCCTTTAAATGCTCAGAGATAACTATTTATATAACTCTACAGCTACCTAAATAGAACTCTAGAAGACAAAGCAATAAAAACCTTTCTTTGACTATCAAAATAAATCATCTGGGGGTAGAACGTGGCACAGTGCCGGAGTCTCCAGGGCTACACAGCAGCATCACCAGATTCCGACGGAGAAGCCCTCACACAGTGTCTTCCCAATGGTCCTGCTAAGTCACATCCCAGGCCACCTTGAGACTAACTTTACCCCTAAGTCTGTCTACACCCCCACCAAGCCTGGTGTGCTCATGATCACAACATACTTCCAGAATGAGCTTGTTTCCCCACATCCTACGGGGGTTCCCATGAGTCTTCTCCCCCATTATGTAGGTTTGTTTCGGCCCGTTCCCTCTCACTGGCTCCCCGCTGGATGATTTTGGCATAACTGCTTTGATTTACATCATTCTATTTTGAAGTTTAAGTCAGTCCCTTTATAATCCTATTTCCAGTGATAGTTACCACTTCTTTATTATTATTTGGTGTAGAGGCTTTATTAGTATCACTATTTTTAAGGTTTAAATTAAAGAAGGGCTGGCTTTTTCCATCTAGAGAGTTCATACTCTACCATTTCTTCTGCCTTGCCATTAGATTGTGCTAAGAAAGCTACTGTTATGTTTATAGCTAAGTTGCCATCGAGAAAACACATTTTGAGGCAACAAAGGAGTGTAGAAGAAGAAATGAATGAATGACCTAGACATACAGGGTCAAAACGTGCTCCCACAGACATTCCAACTCAGTTCTCTGTAAGGCAGGAATTAACATGCACGTGCCACAGGGCTGTAAGAAAGATGTGTGGAAATATGAGCAAGGTTCCCAGAGCGACGACTGCAGATGGCGGGAAGTTACCAAAAAGTTCTGACTAGAAGAAGGAAGTAGAGAAAGAACCAAGGGAAGAGGAAGAGGAGGAGGAGGGAGGATGGGAAAAAGGGGGAGAAAAAGTCCAGCTCCGAGCTGGAACCAGCCAGACACTGAATATTTATGCCTGTGGCTGTGTCCTCATTTTGATGAGTCAACTGTTCATTGCAGTGTCTTTAGCAGCCTTTGCTGACAATGTTAGCACCATTATTTGTCCCTCCTTACCCTAATCTCTTCTGTAAACTTTTCTACCCAAACTTCCATGCTCTCCCTACCATCTAGATCCCGTCCATACTCACAGCTAGCTTCCGCCCAGCTACTTCTCTTGATCAAACCTGACAGAATCCTCTTTGCCTGTGTTGGAGAAGACTCCCTTCTCAAATGTTAACGTCTTGTCTCCAGTGAATATATACAGAGGCTAGGCAACTGCCTCGGTTACATGAAGAGAGGGAAGTGGACACATGGCCGTTAGGATCCTCTCGAGTTGACAGTTTTTTGTAGTTTCTGACTCACTCAGGGACACCTATTCCCTGTCCTGCTTTTGCAAGAAAAACCAATGTCCCACTCCCCCACTCCACAAGCAAGCTGAAACCAGCCACTTCCATCCATGAGGACACTTTGGTTTGCTAAGTGACTCTGGGAGCGTCCCTTGTACTTTCATCATTTCAAACTGCCACTTGTCTACATGTTCTCATTAACCAGTGAGTGGAATTGTCTGAGGGAGATTTCCAGCTTCCTCAATGGCTTACGGAGCCTCGATCCTCAACCATAGGTGGGAGGCAGCAATTTCTCTTACTACATAGCTGCAGATCTACCTGCTCTTCTGTCTCCTACTGGCTGTTAGCAAATCCTTACCACCAACCTTCACATTTTACCCCTTTCCAAAAGCATTCAGGTCTCCCTTTGGCGCCTATAAAGTGGACGGTGATGTATCAGAGTATCAAATGCCAGGTGCAATAGCAAAAAAGTTATCTCACTATCCGTGCTGGCTAGTTCTATGTCAACTTGACAAACTAGAGTTGTATTTTTAGAAAAGGAGCCTCATTTAAGAAAATATTCCACCAGGTTGACCAGTGGGAAAGCCTCTAGCCCATTTTCTTGATTGATGATTGATGGGGGTGGGTGGTTCATTATAGGCAATGCCACCCTTGGGTTGGCAGTGCTGGGTTCTATAAGACAGCAGCTGAGCAAGTCATGAGGAGCAAGCCAGGAAGCAGCATTCTTCCCTCGTCTCTCCAACAGCTCTGGCCTCCGGGTTCCTGCCCTGACTTCTGACAATGAGAGACTACAAGCGTCAAGAGAAAATAGACCCTTCCCTTCCCAATTTGCTTTTCGGTCATGGTGTTTTGTCACAGCAGTAGAAATCCTGAGACTCTATGGTTATCTCCAACTTCAAAGAAAGTCACAGAGCGACACACTAAAAAGAAGGGCATGAGATCCTTTTGGGACAAGGGGAGCAGCCCTATACCCTAAGGCTTTCTGTGGGTTGGCTGTCTATGGCTGTGTGGAGGACGGTGTCAGTCCAGGCAAGCAGCAGACAGACACCGGCAATCTGTGGGGGTGAGGAAAGACAGACACACCGGGGAAGTGGTATCTGACTGGGCCGGAAAAGAGGGTAGGTGAGAAAGCCCACACATTTAACTGTCTCTACCATACATTTATGACTAATTATAATGCATATTGAGTATTTTAACAGCTGTAATTATCTCTCCTTCTCACACCGTACCTTGATCCTCTGTGGATCCCAAAGGAATGTCAGGCAGATCTCATCTACTCAGGGACAAGTTACTGGGACTCAGAGGCTTAGTCATCTGTCACTCCTACAGAGTCAAACACAGGCCTTTCAAAAGCATGTGTGATGGTCTTGCTCCGCCAGTTTGGGGTCCTGAGTGTGTACGCAAGTCAAGCATGTAGCATCATCTACATATCTACATTTCCAGTGCTCCCATAGGAAGACAAGGGAGGGGGGGAGGTAGGAGAATTCCAGGCGTGTACAGAATGTGGACCACATCTGGAGCTGTACTCACATCTCCAGACGCACACAGTGGAGCACACGTGCACGCACGCGCACATGCACACACACACACACACACACACACACACACACACACACACACACACGCATAGGCACATGGAAACACTGCAAAGCCTCTGAAGGAAAACTAAAAGGCAGAATGGCATACAGGGACACTGTAAGTTGAGACTCAGCTCCCTCCTTTTCCTGGGCCGTTGCTCTTTAGCCAATCCACTTGCTGTGGTGTCCTACCCCCACCATTTATTGCATAAGACCCTTCCAGGCCCCAGTCCTTATCTCTCATAGCTGTATTCCCTCTGCCTCATTCATCATCTTCTCCGGCCTCTTCCTTTCTGTGGTCCTGGGTTCAGCTCAGTGTTTATTTCATCTCATTAAGCGTCGCTCTCTGCCCAGCTGATTTTAAATTCCCCTAGACCAAAAGCCGCATCATATCTGTTCTGCAGGCCCCTCACCCGTTCCTGCCTCCTAGACATGCACAAACACAAAAGAACCCGGGAAAGACTTGCTTAAGGACTAAGTCCTTCCAGTGTTCCTGCCATGCAGGGTTTCCACTGAGGCTCCAGTTCAAAAGTGCAAAGTTAGACATCAAAGTGTTCTTTCCCAAACAACACACATCCATTTCTTCTAACATTTGCAGTGAGTGGCTTTGGCAATTACAGAAAAGAAGTGTAGGCATACAAAGAAGGACCTGCTCTGTAACCTCCTCCCAACATCGCTTGCCCGGTGGCTCTGCAGACGAGGGGCTTGTCACTCCAGGGCAATTCAGAAAAGTAAATACTCACTGCCACACACTTTCCCCAACAAAGAGATATTGGAAGAGGTCAGTGACCTCACACTTCAAAATTGAAATTTCACATGTTGAAGTGAAACTGTACTTTTAAAACTCCTGGAACAGCCACTCAGCTACTTTTCACTAACATCTATAGAATAATTCTATGTAAATTGCGTTAAATCCACAAATTGCTATAATGACACAATCTAAACATAACAAATGTGCCAGTCAGAATGTGGCCCGATAATACTAATTTCTTTGGGTGGGAGAGGAAGATCTTGACATTTCAAACTAGCATAAAAGAAAGAATAACTGAACAGCTGACTAAAATGTTCAGTTAAGTCCTTGGTTGGTCTGGACCCTCCTGGGAACACACTTTAAGTTCTGGAAGACATTGGATAAACAGAGAAGAACAAAAAGAAATAAAACTAGAGAAACCAAAAGAAGACACTCTGAAACAAGATAACCGAGGAACTTCAGCGAGTCTATGAATCAGTTTCTCTTGGGGAGGGAAACTGTGGCAAACTCAGGCTCTACCATTGTGTAAGCAGCTATCAAAGTCAAGGAAGCCCACGGCATCGCCAAAGTGGGTTCATCTCAGCTGACTGCCTGTTTTCCACTCTTTGTAGGAAAACCCACATACACATGAAAATCACATCTTAACTGATGTGCTACCTGAAAGCCATGGAAGCAATGTGTTTGATATTATCTTCTTAAACAAAACGAAAAGGTTCACATTGTTTCTAAAAACGGTTATTATTGGGGTTTTGCTTGTTTGTTAACCACAAACACTGCCGTAAGAACCTTTCTATGGAGTTGGAAAGATGACTCCGGGTTACGAGCACTGGCTGCTTTTCCAGAGGACTTAGGTTCGATTCCCGGAAGCTCACAACCATCTGCACCTGTAACTCCAGTCCTGGAGGATCTGACCCCCTCTTCCGGCTGTCAAATGTCAAAGGATGTTCCTATGTGAAATTTCCAGCGCTCTTTCTGGCCCTGGGAGCCTCCCTATTGTGACCACAAGAATGGTGAAGGCCACATGCTCCTGTGACCCTGACATTCCTTCCCTCTGTCCACCCGAGTCCATCACAGCAAAGGTAAGGGTAAGCCGGGCATGGTGGCATGTGCCTATAACCCTTAGGAGCCGGAGAAAGAGGCTCAGAAGTTCAAGGTCACTCTCTGCTACACAGCAAGTTCTAGGCTAGCCTGGGCTACATGAGATCCCACCTATTAAAACACAGCAACCATCCAAGACAAAAGAAAATGAAAGCCCTCACTTAGAAGCGGAGTAAAGTATAAGACCTAGACAAAGGTCCAGTTAACAGTGGAGTCTGAGCCTAAGTTTTTTTTTTTTTTTTTTTGTTGCTGTTGTTTTTCAAGACAGGGTTTCTCGTGTAGCTTTGTAGACCAGGCTGGCCTCAAAATCACAGAGATCCACCTGCCTCTGCCTCCTGAGTGCTAGGATTAAAGGCATGTGCCACCACTGCCTGGTGCTAAGAACGTAAGAGAGCTGAGGAATAATAATAGGATGATGGGTAGGTTAGAAAATTTGACTATGGCAGTAATTACGCAAAGTATCTACCAAGTTAATGTTTGTTAATAAAATTTTACTTTAACTTCTTTGAAGTATGAAGATAATAAAGAATGGGGCTCTGTAATATCTGCCTGAATGAAGGTTTGAGGAACCCAACACAATCAGAATTAATTTAACCAGACAATTAATATCAGGCTCAAGTAAAAAAGCTAAGAAAAGCTGTAGTGGCAGCTGACACTTAAAATAGTAAAACTGACCATTTCTTTTACATTCCTATAAATAAATCATTTTTATTTTCTATGATGTTCAAGTTCAGATGAGTGGGGAGTCACAGAGCCCAGCAGCACACATTTCTGCAGGCTGTTAATTTTCCAGAGGACTCAAAGGCCTCCAGAAACCATCCTAAGGACAAAGTCATCAGAAAAGCCTCGCTGTGGTCAGCAGAAACCCCCTTGCTTGACTCGACTCTGTTTCCCCTTCTCCTTCCTAGGGGAAGATGAAAAACAGCTGTGCAGTTTTCCCTTTCAGATCCCTTTTCCTTCCGGCCCATCCCCTCCCCTCCCTTAAGAGAAGTCGAAACACAGCAGGTGATTCCAAAGGCCAGCTGGCCCCTGGATTGTCCCTGGGGCTGGAAAAAGGAGCCCTTTTACACTTCCTGCAATGAAGTCACTAACCTGGTAAAAAGAAAGGTTCTCCCAAGAAAGTGTGGAATTCTAGAAATGCACTGATAGATATATTCATGAAGAAAAAAAAAAAAAAAAAAACCAGCGGTGTTTCCAGAACAGCTTACAGCCAGCACTGTGCCAACACTGTTTGGGGGGCAGCACCTCGCCTGGCATGGGAGTTCACTTCCATTCCACGTGTGTTGGGTTGGAGTTAAGCTTGGCACAGACTATTTCTGACTTGTGCTCTTGGGTTTCTTGTCACTGGCAGCCTCTGCATATAGGTGGCTTTAGAAACGTAGCATTCCCTTCTATCCCCCAATCTGGAAGAGAACACTGCCACCAGCTATTCCAAAAGGGAGCAATCTGTACTGGATTACAGAGCATCTTCCTGTGTGCTACTGTGCTACACGCCTGTTACTGAGTATCTTCTGCATTAAACACCTGTTGTTCTTGAACATGAAAACAATGTAAATACCTGATTTGGTCAACAAATACAATTTAACAACCCTATGGCACCTGTGCATGACTGCCTATCTCAAGCAGAGAGATTGAGTAATAGCTGTTTAAACTGATAGGGGCCTATTCAATTTTTCTACAGTTTAATGTTTATTTGTGTTTAGTTTTGACCTTTGAGATGGCGGTCTTACTGTATAACACCATAGCTCACTATATGCTCAGGCCTCAGATTCAAGGCAATCCATCTGCCTCAGCATCACTATCATGCCAAAAGTTTTCAGTCTTTCCTAAAGGAGTATGAAGGCTAGTTAATTAAAATACTGGGAATTTTAATATGACTAGCTAGTATATTCCACAATAATTGAGGAAGATCGTAACTATGAATTCTACAAATAAGTGCTACCCCTCCCCAAATTTGTTTTGGCATGAAGATACATACATTCAGTGACAAACTCCTTCTGACCCTGTTTAGGACAAAGCTGATGCAAACAGCCCACAGCAGGCAAGTCTTATGTATAAGGGGGGGGCTACAGAGAGAGAGAGAGAGAGAGAGAGAGAGAGAGAGAGAGAGAGAGAGAGAGAGAGAGAGAGAGGGAGAGATAGAGAGAGAGAGAGAGCTCTGTCAGTATAATGTGCACGCAAGCAAAAGGACCTGAGTTCAGACTTCCCAGCACCCATGTGAACAGCTAGGAAGATCTTTACTTGTTACATTTTTATAACAAGATTTTCACTAGCCCAATAATGACTCACCTAACAAGTATTCAAGCGCAAAACGCCAAAGCATATCTCGTTCATTAGCAGAGCCTGTACATATTACTGAACGTAGACATTCTTCTCCTTTGAGAGCAGATTCACATTTCTACCGAGATCATGTTTCCAACAGATTCCAAGAGGACCAAAACACACAGTGGGGAACCCAGGGAGAATCTTAACACACATTAAAATTCAGTGTTATTCTTGAGTTAAGAACTGAACAAATGACTCCATTCAAGAAATAAACAGATGGCCTCAGCATCTTTTCTTCTCTTTCCAAACTAAAATGGCCCTCTTTCTTCTCTGACCTGAAGGAACAGACTTTGAGAATCTGTCTGCTCTGGCAGGTTTACCCTTCTGTGGGCATCTGCAAAAGAATCCAGAGTTCAACCCTCCAACAGGCTGCGGCCTGTCGCCATATGGCAATTAGCAGCACTGCTGATAGCACATCAAGGCCAGTTAGAGACCAAAGCTAATTCACAAGAGCTCAGAATGCAGCCTGGGGGTCTGCAGGCTTGAGAAGAGGCCTTGCAGTGAGGTCCTTACCAAGCTGAGGTGGGGGTGGGGTGGGGTGGGTTGGGATGGGGATGGAGAGGAGGGCTTGAGGACAAAGGGGAGCTATCTGTAAACAGTTGCAGAAGCCTGAGAAGTACATGAGCATTCCGACAGTTCATGGGCAGTGCCTAGAAAATATAATAAAGCGGACCGTTAGACACCTGAAATGTGAGCTGTCAGGAATGTGAACGTGGAGTTGCAGACAAAATGCATTTTGTGTGCAATTTGTTTGTCTCTTTCGGTTTAAGGCATGTCACAGATGACATGATGTAAAATGATCGATTGGGTCCCCTACCTTCGTCATTTATTTCCACTCCACTAAAATGAAGAGAAGGCATACACCCCACCTCACGCTCCATCTCCACTAGGCTAAATGTGAATTAGCATACCTTGTGTGGAATGCAAGACTATTAGGCCACTTGAAAACGTTAAGCATGCAGGTAGCTGCCTGATCTATCAAGATCACTGCCTGTCCCCCAGCTGACTAGCCGCTTATGAAGTTGTAGGTGAGTTAGTCAAAGCGATGGCCCAACTTTATACCCTTGCCCAAGACTTTCTGCTTTTCTTCCATGTCTGAATGCTTTCGCCATCAGCTAAGCAAAACACCCTCCTACATAACACTGAGCTCTGAAGCACCAAAGAACCCCTTGTGTGCTACATTTATTTATCGTATAGTTTCTTTGAAAAACACGTCTAATTTCTAGAAGAGACTCCCATTTAGACGGGAACGGTAGAGAAGGCCTTTGGAAACCCCCATCTCCAGTTCTTGCTACCAGCAAGCAGCTGCATACGAAGTCTCGGGAGTCTGGGATTCTGACCTCTACATCCCACTCAGACACTAATTCATCTTATGGATTTTATGGGAAGATAATTTCCCTAGAGAGTACCCTGGGTTTAGACACCAGCTTCATTCCCATGTCCACCCTTGACTGTAGGGACGCAGATCTGGGTTGTGCAGTCCAAACATCTGCTAGTAATTCAGTGACCTCCAGAGGGTTTTAGTCTACAAATCACAATGGGAAGAGGTAATGTAATTCCAATATGAGAAAGTCTCAAAGGCACTAACTATAGTAGTAGGAACAGTCCGGGCCTCTGCCAGACATTCTTCCAGTGGGGTCGTTGGTCATAGCAACTCTTCAGGTGCCTTTCCCTCCTTCAGAAAGGCAAACACCCAGCCCCTCTCAGGAATGGAATGACGCTCCCACTGATACAGTCCCCACCGTAACAGCCCTGGCTGTCCCCCAAATGCCCGCCTCAAACACTAGAAAGGACAATGAAAGGGTAAGGCCTGTTACAATATTTACTATATTTAGGACTGAAACATCCTAATGGCCGAAAAGATATTTGAATTAGGCTGTAATCAGTCTCTCTCTGATTTCCTCGACTGATTTGAAAACAAAGATTACCACTGCATTAACCCAACTCTTTCCCCTTCTCCTCCACTTGTTAAAATCATAACATAAAGAATTATGTGATTTCTCTCATGTGATATGGAGGAACGAAGACAAGAAATAACTAGAAAAGTATTCTATCTCAAATAATATAAAGAAATGAAGGTGGGGAAGCTTTGCTTCATCTGTATTTTCACAGATCCTAAAGCTGTCTTACAGAGTGAAATAATTTTCTATAATGGGGCAGTAGGAGACTTCTGTGAAGTTAGGAACTTTGTCTCAGGGATGACCCCAGGTCCCTGCAGGCAGCACTAGAACCTTCTGCATCAGACACACCACGTACCTCATTGGAATGGACTGCACTAGCCTATTTGTGAACTAAGCACACAGACACAGACAAGTATTGATCCCTAAGATGATACTGACTTCACCAGGCAAACCCAGCTGACCTCTTACGGCGTGTTCTCTCTCTTTCTCCATCAGGCCCCAAGCGAGAGGGAGAAATGTGGAACTATCTCCACCCAGTGGGACCAAGAACAGAACCAGTAAACGCTACCATGCAAAGACATAGACTGTATTCTTCTGTCAATTTCCCTCCTTGTCAAGGTACTTTGTTTTGAAAAAGAAAAATTGTCTCCTACTGGGTGATTTCACTATCTCTTTTCAGTCTGGATACTAAAATGTAGTCGGTGGGCCAGTGCGCTCACTTAATTACGGAAACTGATAACATATCCCAGTGAGTAAGATGATCTTCCCACACCCAAGTTCCCCAGGTTGTTAGTCATTTTCCCCCTCTCTATAGCCAGAGACACTCCAAGAACGCTGGAGCTATCTCTCACGTGCAGCCCTGCCTGTCCCTGCTAGTAACCAGCACTTGGTGTTATGGCTAAGCCCATCCTGAGGCATCACTAAAATCATATATTAAATCCAACTTTTTCTCCCTGTTCACTACAATAGATTTTACTACACTAGAAACAAACAAACAAAAAAGTGGGGTGGGGACCACGTCTGTACGGTGACTTGAAAGGAAAATAGTAATAATGCTGTAATCTACAAAACAACAATATTTTCATCTCATAAGGGGTGGCACAGTGGTGCAGCGGTACAAAAACTGGTACTACTCGTGTGTACAGCCAGAGTTCAGTTCCCAGCTCCCATTCTAAGTTAGAAGGCCCATAACAGCCCTTAACGCAGGTTCCAGGAGACCTGATGTCCTGCTCTGACCTCTGCCGGCACCCATACTCACATGCACATACTCCCAGACAGACACATCATTTTAAATTGATAATAATAAATCTTTTTAAAATTTCACCTCATGAATGCTATCGTTTATTAAGAAGATGTAAAACTTAAGGAAACAGAATTACTAAAAGTTAAAACTCTGTAACATGAAAGACAATGAAACTATTTCTAGGGAGAGAAATAGTTTCTTTGCCGTTGACTAAGCAGCAATAAACACCAAATGTTTTCAAGAATCTACTAGAAAGTCCCTAGAAACCAACGTGTCAATTCCTGACCTAAAGCATTCCAGGTAAATGAGGCTGGCTTCTCACTTTGGAAGCAAGGGATTGGGTTTCAATATGAACGTCTGCTGGCCTAAGCCGGCTCTGCTGCCTCAAAGGAGAGATGAGAAACTTCTCAGGTCTCAACTTAGCTCAGATCCAGCCGGGACAGATTCTGAGCTCATGTGGCATCGCTTATAGTGCACCCTAGACCAAGTCAAGCACGCGCGCGCGCGCGCACACACACACACACACACACACACTCACACACACACACACACTCACTCACACACACACTCACTCACACACACACACACACACACACACACACACACACACACACTCACTCACTCACTCACTCACTCACTCACTCACTCACTCACTCACTCATCGGGGCGGGCCCGGGCGGCCTCCGGCTGAGGTTACCCAGCCACCCCGGGGTGTTGATGGAGTGCAGGGGCTCTGGAATCCTGCGGCTGCGGCTGGGGGTGGCTCAGTACCGGCTTCCCGGGCTTCTGCGGTCGGGAGTATTACAGGCAGAGCCATCAAGGGCGCACACGACCACCACCATCCTTAGACCATTGGAGTAGAGAAGGAAGGAGACACGAGGCTGTGCCACCCAATCCCGCCGGAGCACCGGAGTCCGGGCCCGCCCGGTCCCCGTTATTCACTGCTGATCTCGGTGCAGCTGTGGAGCCGGGCTCAGTGCTGGGCACTGGGGCGGGAGACCCGTGGAGCCGGGAGAGCCGGCCGGGATGCACAGCTCACGGGGATGGGCGCGCAGCGGGGGACGTGGCTCCAGCTGCCTGGCAAAGGGACCGGTCCCTCACAGGCGGAAAGTTTCTCCGCGCGTGGCCCACCCCGCGCCCCGATCCTCCCTCCACCCCCGCTCACCGCTCCGTCCTCCCGGGCGTCTTCTCGCCGCGTCCCCGCGGGGCGCCCAGACTCCGGACCCTGGAGTCCGGCCCTCAGCGCGCACGCCGAGCCATCCGAGCCCAGGGCGCCGCGCCCGGGATGCGCAGCGGCAGCCTCCAGCGACCGTGCGGACGGACGAGGCGGGGACCGTCGGCGGAGGGCGGGCACAGCGAGGCTCGGCCTGGGGCGGAGGAAGCCGCAACGTCAGCAGAGCCGGGGAGGCGGCGATGGGGAGGGGGAGAGCAGGACCCCCGGGCGGCCCAGTCTCGGCGTCGGCCCGCGCTCTCCTCCGCGGTCCCTGCCTTCCCGCCCCGCGGCCGAGACCCACGTACCCTGCCCTGCCGCCTTGGCCCCCGTTGCTCTGGTTTCTCGTGACCGGTGAGCTTCAGGTTCCACGCTAGAATCGCACCCAAAGAAAAGATAACTTCTGGAGGCCCAGGGGGAGGGGCCGATGCGTCTGCAAAGCGCTGGAAGAGGAAAGCTGAGAATTTAAAGAATCCCACTCCCGACGCTACTGCCCAATCCCCTCTCCAGGCTCCAAAATAGTTACACTTCAGTTGCCCCCTCCTCCACCCTCCCCTTTTCCTGCATTCAGTCTTCCTCTCAAAGGGGGAGATCGCCAAATCCCAAGCCCTTGTCGCCTACAGTGAAGCAACAAAATCCGGGGAATCCTACCGCACCGAATCCAGCAAGCTGAACTGATTTGAATCAGCAAAAGTAAAGGGTTGGGGGCGACGACTTGGAGTTCACAGCTCACAAACGAAACTATCTTATCTCATGGGTGTGTTGCGTGTGTGTGTGTGTGTGTGTGTGTGTGTGTGTGTGTGTGAGAGAGAGAGAGAGAGAGAGAGAGAGAGAGAGAGAGAGAGAGAGAGGGGGAGAGACAGAGAGACACAGAGACAGAGACAGAGAGAGACAGAGACACAGAGACAGACACAGAGACAGAGACAGACAGAGAGAAACACAAAGGAGAGGGAGGGCTGATGCACCCAAATTCTGTTTATTCTTTCAATGAAAAGTAGCCATCAAACTCGGCTGTCTAACCAGGCCGGGCGGCACCTCCTCCCTCGGGGTTAAGGCAGTTAACCTAGAAGAGCTAGATTCCATGCGATGGCACGGCAGGTGTGTGAGTCACTTACCCTTTCATCAGAACGGGCTGTTTCTCTCAGCCCCTAGGCTCTCTCCATTGCTGAGAGTCCTGGGAGACAACCTCACTGTGAGGAAAGGTTAAGGATTTTGCAATCAAGAACTTCCTCACCACAGATTTAAAAAGAAAAGCAACACTACTGTTAGGCTTTGAAATGCTAACTCAGATAAATCACGGCTTTGCATAAACTTCCTGCTGTTTTAGCCGTGGCCTGAGGGAAGGAGCCAGAGCCTAGTTTAGTGTTAGCTGTGAATTAATATTCAAAACCTTACTCTGTGGTTTAGTGGGGACCTTAGAAAGCTAAGCTACCTTCAGAGACCGTGTCTCACCTGTAGAACAGTCACTATGCTACCCCCTACATACAATAAAATGACTTTTATTGAAAGTTTGCTCTATTTCAGGCACAGGTGTGTGCATATATATATAATATGTATATAATATATATATATATATATATATATATATATATATATATATAATTCTGAGAGGACTTCCACTTGTCTTCTCAAATTGGAAAAAGACTTTAGAGAAACCATCTCATCTAACTTGTAGCCACTAATTCTCCCAGTTAGTATCATTAAAGATCTGTAATTAAAAAAAAAATCTTCCTAATGGAACCGCATACCTGTCTGATGAATCAGATCAATGGCCATTGAGTCTTGTGGAAAAAGACTGGAAGGAAGAACAGCACGCACCGCCATGTGCTTGCCAGCCCCCATTCACCTTTGGCTGATGTGATGGCTTTGGAAATCTAGCTATGAATGACACTGACTTTTGAAGAGCCTCATGAAGCTCTCAATTCATTTCCTCTTCTGCTTTCTGGAGTCCATAAGCCACACCTTTTTTCTTTTTTAAAGATGTGTTTGTATTTTTAAGTACATGTACATGTTTATCTCTCTCTCCATGGGTATATGTCTCCCCGCATGTGAGCGCAGGTCATCACGGAGGCCAGAAGAGGGCACTAAACCGCTGGGGCTGCATGTAGAGTGGTTGTGAGCGTCCCACGTGGATGCTAGGAGCTGAACTTGGGTCTTCCGAGAGAGCAGTGAGTCTATCCTTGACTCTACAGGAGAATGCTTCAGTTTATCTGAGTACATACCCATTCCATGTCCAGTGTCCCCTAGAACTGTGTCCAAACTTTCATTTCAAAGTCAGAGTAGGAAATTGTATAATGACTCTGTTCTGACATTTATCCTTGGAGCACTGATTTCTGTATTACCATTCACTGAAGTTGAGTTTGTTTTTGCTTTTGTTTTTTTCCATAGCTGATGCTACCACAGACTTTCTCCAACCTACACTCACTGCCCTTTGTGTCCAACACTCCTGTATTGTTCTACCGAGTTCTACTGTGTTAAATTTGGCCTAGTCTTTAAGCTGGTTGCATGCTCAGCACTAGTAACATAATGGTTCGTTCTACCGCCCAATTGTAATGACGGTCTGTATTCTGTATCACCTTGTAAGTTTGCAGTCGTCTTCCATTTCCAACTGACACCAAAGCGGAATGCCCTTGCTGGGTATTTCCACCAGGCAAAGCCCACATTACCTGCTCGTGTTTTCATCTCTTGTCTAAAGGTGACCCTGTCCTCTCAGATGCAGCTGCAAATGGCAGCATGTGGTGTCGCCATCAAAGAGAAGACTGCTGAACTGGTATAGTAGCCCTGTCCAAAAAAAAAAAAAAAAAAAAAAAAAAAATGGCCACTTAGGTGAATTCTTGTTAATTCTACTAATTGCTTCTGTATCAGATTAGTTATGAATGCCCGGCCTTGGCTTGGCTTAGGCTTGTTTCTTGCTAGCTCTTATAACTTAATCTATCCCTTTTCATCTATGTTTTGCCTCTGGGATTTTCACCTCTCTCTCTCTCTCTCTCTCTCTCTCTCTCTCTCTCTCTCTCTCTCTCTCTCTCTATCGCTGCCCGGCTTCTGGCCCAGATACATCCTTCTCTTTCTCCCTTGCTTTCTCCTTTTCCTTCTGTTCTTCTCCTCTATATATTCTCTCTGCCCAGCAGCCCTACCTGTCCCTCTCCTGTCTAGCTATTGGCTATTCAGCTTTGAATAAAGCAATCAGGTGCCTTGGGCAGGCAAGGTGAAAAAATTTGCAACACATCTTTACATCGTTAAAATAGTATTCCACAACATACCTCTTCGTATTTTAAGCACCCAGATGTGACCTTATTAAGAGGTGCTTTAATTTTTCTCTGCTTCTATTAGGTTTCTTGTCTTGGGTTTAGAAATAAGCTTTTAAGCTAGTAGCAGTGGCCTGTGTCTTTAATCCCAGCACTGAGAAGGCAGAGGTGGGCAGATCTCTGAGTTTGAGGCCTGTCTGGTCTATAGGGTGAGTTCCAGGACAGCCAGTGCTACACAGAGAACCCCTGTCTTGAGGAAACAAAAAAGAAAAGAAACAAGCTTTTATTTATTTTTTTAATTTTCCCTCCACTTGTCCATCTTCAGCGTTTTCCTGTTCACTGCCCTTTCTGCTGATTCAAACCAAAACCCTCTACTTAGAGAAATCTGTTCTTCTCTTACAACTTGTTCATCAGGCTTATTTCTCACTTAACCCCATTCATTGTGACTGGGTTTTCTACCCATTCCCTGTAGACAAGAGGAGGAGAAAGCATTGCTCTGTTCTTGGCACACGTTCGTGTCAAGCGAAGGCATTCCTTCCTCGTTAGCATTTGAACAAAGTATTCTTTCGTCATCCTTATTTCATTCTTGGCACTGAACTAATAAACACCAGTGTTACACAGACTTGAAGTCCGTGGTTTCTATTCTTGAGTTTAATTCACTTAATGAAATTTAAATCTGATCTGAAGGTTTCAATGACCAATCTTGGTCTAAGCCACTGCTTTAACCCTTGCAACTGGTTTCCCTCTCAGGTCAAAATTCCTCCATTTATAGAACTTTCTTATACTCTACCTGTGTGTTGCCTCATCTCTTGGGCATTGGCACGGCAGACTTGATTTTGGCCGTTAGAGCCATGTTTTCCTGGAGTTATATATGCCTGGTGATTGAAAGCATGGGTGTAATGATTTCACTAGACCCAAGATAAATGATGAATGGTTGTTCTATAGAGGAACAATTTTCACAGAACAATTAAGAACCACCGAATCCTTGCTCTGCGGTTCAGATCAGATCCCAGACCCAAGAGAGAGACCAGGCTTCACACTTTCCTCTTTCTGCTTCCTCTGCCTGAAGCCACGCCCAAATGGGTGTGGCCACAGTTACAGGTTCAGAGGCAGGATGCTGCTTCCCCTTTTAGTCTAAGGAACAAGGTTTTGAGGCTGATGCAAAAACGATATGCAGTGATAACAAATGTCAAAGTATATTCCAGGAAAAGGGGAAGTAAACATACGCAAATTAAAACCTACTTCCAGCGAGAGCAACATTGAGCAATAGACACATACTACAGGTGATAACGTCGGTGAGCTTACTCCCTCCCGTTTCTAAACTTTTGGTCTTGGCCAGACACCACCGTGGCTTTTCAAGCCCTTCTCACTTGGGCCTGACTTTGCCATTCCTGACTTGTTACTCTTCTCTCGCCCTGTTCTGAAGCTGCTAATTCAGCCCACTCAAGTTTGCTAAGTTTTATGTTCACCACGACAAAACGGAGACAGCCGTGTCCACTCACAATCATCCGTTCCAGTCTGTGTGGAGCCAATGTAAGACATTTTAATCACAGTTCTTCTCCGGTGCACACTTCCTCGAGACTTCTGACAAATGCTTAAGTGTGCCAGGCAGGTCCGTGAGTGTCTTACTTGTTCCTCATAAGCACTGGTGTCGGCGTTGTTTCATCTAATGGTGAATTATAGCAGTAAGAAAAGAGTACTGGGGCTGGAGAGAAGGCTCAGCATTTAAGAGCACGAGAGGACTGGGGCTCAATTCCCAGCACCTACGTGGCAGCTCACAACAGTCTAACTCCAGTTCCAGGAGATCTTACAGCTTCGCACCAATGAACGTAAAATAAAGTTGAATAAAGTATTGAGGAAAAACAAGAAAAAATAGTAACCACGTTATCTGCATTGCTGGGGTTTGTATATACAGTAGGAAAATAGTAACCATGTTATCTGTAATAGCTCTGCATTGCTGGAGTCTATGTGCACAGTAGGAAAATAGTTCCTGTGTATCTGCAATAGCTCTGCGTTGCTGGGGTTTGTATATACAGTAGGGAAATAGTAACCGTGTTATCTGTAATAGCCCTGCAGTACTGTGATCTGTTAGGCCAGAAACAAGAACAAAGAAAACAGAATGAAAAGGCTGAGATTCAGAAAATGGAAGTGAGCCTTCTGAAAACATAAATAGCTTAAAACAGCAGTGATTCCGTTTTATGACTTCAAATTCGCCTTTGAATCTATTGATTCCTCATACAGGTGAAACCCTGTGTGTGGCTTTGTGTTGGATTCAGTGGAGGGAAATTCTCCATCCATTTGCCAATAACTCTTCTAATGGTCAGTTTTCTACCACCTGTGGTGTATTCTATGCCACTGAACACATTCTGACGAAGATCGTTATTGATGTTTGCTGAACAAATGTGTGAAACTAGCTGGATCGTGTCCTTTGTAGTTACAGGGACCGAAAGAACTATTTGATTATTTTTCTTGAGAGTGGTTTCTGAGAACTATAAAGAATCTCGGACATCAGTAAGGGTTTCAGAAAATGAATGCTGATTGAAGCCAAGGTTTCTGTTAGTAATTATTTCCAGAGCCACGTGGATAGTATTGAGTCCTCATTTTAATATCGACAAACTTCCTCAGCGCGTCTACTCAAGGCAGGCTTACAGGCAGAAGGTTCTCAGGACAGGCCCATGCTCAGGCTGCCGGTTGCCCAAAGTCCAGATGCTGTGGTGGACTCTTCACAAAGCAATCAAATACTTCTCTCTTCAGTCCCTGACTCTGCCACCTACTAAATTTATTCCCAGGCTTGATTTGAGTGTTCTTTTATTTTCACTGAGTCATCAGTGAATGGAATTTACTACATAGTTTTCTAAATGAGTACTAGAATACTGGATACGTAAGGCCAGATGAGACTTATTTATTAAGAATTTAAGTACATGTGCCTCCAAGAACCTGCCTTTCAGGGCGCAAGTGCAACTGTAGTATCCTAGATGAGCCATGCTTTGTACTTTCTTGTGTCATGACCTCGTTTGCTTTATTAAATTATGAACCCATTTATGCTGGAGACTGCCTTCCTCATTCTGTGTCCTCTCCACATTTCTTAGCATGATGCCTGTTTATGAAACCTACCATATCAGACTGCAATCTCAGGTAGGTAGTGATGATGTCCCACACTAGATAAAGTGATGAAAATTTAATGCATGTGTCAGTTGAGATTTTATTCATTGAGGTTAAACACAGCTGGGCTCAAACCCTGACTCTATGGTTTCACGAAAGCAGGCCATTTAACGTCTTCAGATCCCATTTTCTTCATTGGTGGAATTCTGATATTCATTCTTATCTCATTTCTTGAAGGCATATGAAGTTCCAGGCAAGGAGTCATAACTCAGTAATGGGTCTTTATTATCACAGCATAAGATGGGACTAAGGCTGTTAGCAAACAACATCATTTGGAGTCATCTTTTGCAGACAGAACATTCCTGGGGCTTGGGATGGTACATATGATCCACAGAAAGGTGAGTTACAGTATACCTCTCACAGCATTGCTAAAAGCAGTTGAGATCAGGCCAGTTTTGAACTAATGGTAGGATTCCAATCAAAACTCTGGAATTTTGTGCTGAAATAGATGGTAGTAAGGATTAGCCTTGGCAATATAGATCTATAATAAATATACTTAATATGTGATCTTTAATAGAATTAATCTATAATGGAACTTTCACTTCTGGCTACATAGTGGATTTACTTGAGGGTGACAAAATCATGCCAGTGCTGTCTTAGCCTTTGAAATCCTGGATTAAATCTTTTGAGGATGAAACTCGGTAATCAACTTGCTTTTGAAGAGCCCAAATAGTTCTTTCTAATAAGTGGCCAAAGTTTCGACCTATGTTACATAACAGTAACCCTCCAATTTTGCCAAACTTAGACCATGTTGGGAGCTCATTTCCAGTTTCTGATGCTCAGACTGTAGCTGGTGCCAATCAAATTACACTGAGGTACCCAAGGCCTCACGTGGTTCCAAAGGTCAGAAAGTGTGCGTCGCACCTTCTGTAGGACTGTTATGAACAGGCCCTTGAACTAAACAAACGCACAAATAACTAGAACGTGCTTATTTGCCACTTAGGTTGTGAATTAATAATTATATATTGTAAAGGGTTTTCATTTCCTGACACATTTTTTTTTCTAAGTATTTTTACTGGACATGAAATTTGCGGGGAAACACTACTATACTGATTTCAGTATAGGCTAAAGTGGTAAATTCGAATTCATATTGCAGTTAGTGTTTCATTTTTGTGTTTTGCTGCCCAAATGTGATAAATAATAAGCTCTACCAAAATATTTAACATCCAGGTAATTTGGAGTTTTTTTTTTTTTTTTTTTTTTTCCTGTTGAGCTTGAATCAAGCTTAGGAACATCTTGACAATCCTGCATTGACAGCATCTCTTAAAAGTAACTTACTTGGTATTTGTAAGCTTTGAGTACATGACCCAATGATATGTCCCACACCCCTTTCTCACCCAATCCCAAAGAGTACACAATGATTTTTCTTTTTGTTGCCTTTTATTTTTATGATGTTTTTAAAAGAGAGTGCCATTTTTGGTTTTGGGTTTTGTTTTGTTTTGTTTTGTTTTGTTTTGTTTTGGTGTGTTCACAGTTACTCAGCTTGGCCATATGAAAATGAAAACTACCATCATTTTTTTAAAAAAATATGCTAAAACACACTTTGAAAGCTCACGAGCAATCTTCTAGGAAAATAGCATTCCTTGGGAGAACTTCACAGCTCAGTGAGACTCATAAGGGAAACTGGAATGAGTTTTAGTGAGCATTTTTGTTTTATAAAGAAGTTAGGTTAACCTCTGTGGGCAACAGAGAGTCAGTCCTGGCTCCTGGTCACTGCAGAAGTGGGAAAAGAAATCAAGCCACATGTCATTAGCAAAGGTTGCTTTACCCTCCCCCTCTTCCCCGTGCTCTGTCACTGACCAAGAAAAATGCAAATAATCTCTCTTTTTAAAGTTCTCTGATTTCCTTGGCAATTTATTAAGAAAAAAAAAATGTATTCTGCTTTGACTGAAGTGGCTGTAACAATTTAATGGCGGGTGGTATCTTGGCAGGTTGGAGCCAAAGGACCCCACAAACTCACACCATGCAACATATCCCACGTGAGAGGGTTTCTCCTGAAGTAAGCAGGAGAAAAGGAGCTGGGTGGGAGAGAAGGCGCTTTCTTTCTGTAAGGGAATAGAGAGAGTAGGAGACTACAAGTTGTGACTGCAGTAGCAACAGTGTGGCATTTGGCAGCTGATGATGACATGTCCTGTTGTTGCTGGGTCCCTGCGGTCAGGCTGCTGGAAATGTCTGAATACTAACAGTGGCAATGTGTAAGGAGGAACAACTCGGATTCTGAAAGAAAGATCAAGTGTTTACCCATGATATATGGTACAGCACCCTTCGCTTAGCATTGCTGAACTTAATGTCTCTCATTTCCACACTGAGATTAAGACCACGGTCTTCCATAAACTCTGGCCCATCTCGTCCATCCGTCCATCCACTCTCCATACCTGACATTTAAAGACTTTATCAAATGCTCATCGTTTTATCAAAAGCTCAACGTTTCTTACCACTAGACAAGAAGACTAATGTTAGACAGCAGACTTCCTTTGTATATTGAGAAGATTAATAACGTGGTGTGATTAGTCAATGATTCCTCATGTGTGACATATGTAGATTATGAAAAATGTAAACCATTTTTGTTTAGCCATTATATGTATAACAACTGTTATGAAGTAGAAATAGAACGTAGTCTACAACAATCTTAGAATCTTTAATTTCTCAATCCACACTCCTCGTCTCGGGTATTAACCGGGCAAATTGGCTGGATAAGACCGAAAGCCCCAAAAGATGCATTCCTACAGCCAGGGTCTCTTAATCTCCTTTGTGCTGATAGAGCAAAATACCCGAGACTGGGCACCGCAGCATAAAGAAAGGAAGGTTCTCTGGAATGCCATTATATACATTCACAAGTGCTGTGTCGGCATCTGCAGAGCTCTGGGGAGGCCACCGCAAACTTCTGCAGAAGAGGAAGGACACATGACAAGCCAGGAAGAGAGAGACTCAGGAGGGCCTAGGCTCATACTGTGTACACGAACCCGTTTCCTCAGGAACTGACCCAATCTACAAGGTGGTGTCCCCCAGACATCTGAGTATGTTCCACTAGGCACCCTTTCTTTCCTTCTTTCTTCGTCTTTGCCCCCCCCATTTTGTTTCTTGTTCTTGTTCTTGTTTTTGTTTTTGTTTTTGTTTTGAGACAGAGTTTCTCTGTGGAGTACTGTCTTTTTTAGAACTCATTCTGTAGACCAAGCTGGCCTCAAACTCAGAGATCTGCCTGCCTCTGCCTCTGCCTCTCAGATGCTAGAATTAAAACTGCGCCACCACTGCCAGGCTTAGGCCACATTCCTTAAAGAATCCACTACCTCTGCATGGCTGTACTAGGAACCAAGTATCCTGCAGGTGAACCTTTGGGATGGGGTCAAAGTATGTCCCACCTGTAACAACAGGAATTGTGCTGTTACTGAGAATGACAAGGTTTAACCTAAGAGAACTTACTCACATGCCAATTGATGTCACTCCGTAGGTAAAATGAACAACGCCAACACTTAGAAGCATGGATTGCTGAGTTCAAGGCCAGCCTGGTCTACAGAGCAAGTTCGGGACAGGCTACATAGAGAGACCTTTTCTCAAAAACAAAACAAAATAAATAAAAAACATTTAAAATAAACAAGCCTCCAAACTGTGTGTAAGCTGTGGGAAGAGGAAGTTCTATACAAATGCTTGGATATAAACTGTTGTCCAGTCTATCACAAAACCAAAGAACTATTATGCTATCTAATAACTTAGTTCATTTCTTACGTGTATAACAGATGCCCTTCAGGACTCTATTAAGCTATAAGTGAATATGGATGGGTAGATCATACATACATAACACACAAACACCCCTTAAGAAAGTTCCAAACCAAAGTTTATGTCCATATTTTCTACTGTAGTCTATTTCATTAAAAAAAAAAAAATAAAGATTGGCCGGGCAGTGGTGATGCACACCTTTAGTCCTAGCATTCAGGAAGCAGAAGCAGGTGGATTTCTGTGAGTTCAAGGCACATGTTCCAGGACAGTCAGGGTAGTTACACAAAGAAACCCTGTCTCAAAAACAAAAACAAAAACCCCAAAACAAACAAATAAGCAAATAAATAAAAAGAAAGATTACAATCAACTACATCAATTTCAAAACCCACCAATAAATTGCACTTTGACACTTAGTCAAGAATGTTGCTATTGTTATACATGTTATAATATATGTTGAGTGTCTTTGTGTTTACTTTTGAAAGTTCAAAGTTGCAAACTTCTGAGAAGTATGAAAGATGTCTTGATGCTTTTGCCAAACAAGAGACTGAAGTAGAGACAACTGCGCTTAAAATCAAACTCTGCAACATTTAGAGGCATTTAAAGACCCGCAGAAAGATAGAGAACAGATATAGTTAAAAACATAAGGGGCTGGAGAGATGGCTCAGGGGTTAAGGGCACTGGCTGCTCTTCTAGAAAACCCAGGTTCAATTCCCAGCACCTACATGATATCTCACAGTCATCTGTAACTCCAGTTCTAGAGGACATGAAACCATCTAGTACAGTGGTCTTCTGGTCTCCTAGAGCACTAGACATACATGTGGCATGTAGACATACATGCAGGCAAAACATCTGTAAACATAAAATTAAAAAAAAAAATGTAAGACCTAGATAAGATGTGTTGTACTTTCCCCCGGCCAGATATTCTATCACAAAGATCATGTGTTCACAAGATAGACTAAACGTTTTACAGTTGTTGATATGGTAATGCACAGGCGTTCACCACAGCCCAGGTGCCGTTAGCTCATTAATAGGAAGGCCTATCTAAACCTGGTGGAGGGTGGGATAACACACCTTTAATCCCAGCATTTGGCAGGCAGAAGCCAGCTTGGTCTACAGAGCAAGATCCAGGACAGCCAGAGCTGTTACACAGAGAAACCCTGTCTTTTAAAACAAAACAAAACAAAAAAGAAGATCTATCTGATTGGTGGGAAGTCAGCATCTCTGAGTTTTAGCCATGTGCCGTGACACAAGGCTTGGGTGCACACAGGTATGTGTGTACATTGACACATACATGAGTGGATGGAGGGATAATTAATAATTGTAAACGACGCTATCTCCTGCTTCTGGGGAGGAAAACATGTCCCCCGAACTACATTTTCCAGGCCATGCCCACTGTATTTTATTATCAGCTCATCTTGAATTTTTAAATGGCGAAAGACAGAACTGTTCTCTCTGTTTAAAAAAGAAAAAAACAAACAAACAAAAAACAGCACTGTGGTGTTCGTGGCAGCTTGGGCTTGAGGCTGCTCTTTAGTTTTTATTTTTATTAATTTCTTTTGAAAGAATGAAGATCATCACCCTGGAGACCGATGGTCAAAAACAGGCAACAGAAGCAAACAAAGCCCACAAGTGATGTGGGAAAGAAAGCCATGTGGGCAGCTTTCTGCTGCCCTTGGCACGAGGCGTGGAGGCCAGGCAAGGATGATGCGTCATGGCGAAGATTCAGCAAGACAGTAAAGAGTGGGAACAGGAAAGCATTCCACCCGACACCATGAAATTTTGATAACAGATCTGTTCACTTATTTTTATTTGTCTCAGAGCATTGTGGTTTATCAGTAACTTGGATTAACTTAATTACTCTCTGTAAATTTTGACAGCTCAGCCTTACCCTGGGGAATGCAGAAGAAAATGCATCAAACTTGGGACAGCAATCAGAATGCTTCACCGATCCTTCCCCCTGCCTTCTTCTCCCCGTCCTTACTCCCCCAATGCGCGCGTGCGCACACACACGCGCGCGCACACACACACGCACACACACCAGGGGGTGTTGATTTTAATGCATATGTAGACATGTATGCATGGGTCTTAACAGGCATTGACTCATTATAAAATTGTGTTCTCTGGGAATGCACAATTAAGTATAGGTGAGAAAAGTATCCTTTAAATGATGTGGATGTCACCAACCCTACTTCTTTAAAGTCTCAATTATTGGGATGAGGAGATGGCTCTGTCAGTAAAGTGCATAGCACAAGGACCTAAACTTTCATCCCCAGAATCCACATGAATAAAGCTGGGCATGGACTCACTCATATATGGATATTAGCCATAGAGCAATGGTTTACCAGCCTACAATCCACACCTCCAGAGAAGCTACGAAACAGGGAGGACCCTAAAAGAGACACACATGGTCCTCCAGAGAAGGGGAAAGGGACAAGATCCCCTGAGCAAATTGAGAGCATGGGCCGGAGGGGAGAGGGAGTTAGGAGAAAGAGAAGGGGAGAAGAGGAGGGGAGAGAAGGACTTGAGGGAGCAGGAAGATGGAGTTGGGGGAAGAATAGAGGAGAGCAAGAAAAGAGATACCATAATAGAGGGAGCCATAAGTTTAAAGAGAAATCTGGCACTAGGGAAATGTCCAGAGATCCACAAGGATGACCCCAACTAACAATCTAAGCAATAGGAGAGAGGCTACCTTAAATGTCCTTCCCCTATAATGAGATCGATGACTACTTTATATGCCATCATAAAGCCTTCATCCAGTAGCTGATAGAAACAGAAGCAGACACCCACAGCTAAACACTGAGCCAAATTCCTGGAATCCAGTTGTAGAGAGGGAGGAGTGATGAGCAAAAGGGTCAAGACCAGGCTGGGGAACCCACAGAATCAGCTGACCTGAACAATGGGGAGCTCATGGACCCCCTTGGGAACCAACATAGGATGGAACCAGGCCCCCTTGCACATGGGTGTCAGTTAGGAGGACTGGGCAGTCTATGGGGCACCCGGTAATGGAACAGCATTTATACCTAGAGTACAAATGGACTTTGGGAGCCCATTCCCCATAGAGGGACACTCTCTCAGCCTAGACATGTGGGGGAGGGCCTAGGCCCTTCCCCAAATGATGTGACAGACTTTGATGATCCCCTATAGAAGGCCTCACCCTTTCTATGGAGCAGAAGAGGGATGGGAATGGTGTCGGTGGGGGGCATGGGAGAAGGGGTGGGAGACGGCATTGGTAATGATAGATAAAATAAGATTGTTTCCAATTTAAATTTAATAAGTGGGGGAAGCTGGGCATGGTGGCACATACTTGGAACCCCAACCCAGGGGAGGCAGAAAGGGGTCCCCTGGGGCAGGGTGGGGGTGGGGGAGGAGTGACATCAGTGCAGTCTCTGGGAGAGTTCTAGGGTAGTGAGTGAGCCCATTTCAGAAAAGAGATAGCCTGGTCTACAAAGCAAGGAACAGGACAACCTCCAAAGCAATACAGAGAAACCCTGTCTCAAAAAAACAAAACAAAACAAAAACAAAAACAAACAAACAAAAAAAACCAAAAAAAAAAAAACAGAGAGAGAGAGAGAGAGAGAGAGAGAGAGAGAGAATCAAAGCTGTCCTCTGGCACGCGCGCGCACACACACACACACACACAAGCAAACAAAAAATACTCAATTGTTTTATTAAAGGATGATGGAGAAGTACACTTTTTTTTTGGCTAAAGGCTAAAAAAAAATGATCTGAAATAAGCAAGACTGTGTTGATGTCATTTAAGAAGAAAGAAATAAATACAGCAAAATAATGACCTGTTTTTGTGGCTGCAGAAGCCAGGGAGTGGGGGTGGTTTGATCTTTTTTGATGAATGAAGGAGAAAGAGGAGCAGGGACATTGCTCTTTGGTGCCAGAGCAAACAGTGTGGCAGTAAACAGCAGGGCATTAGTGAGCTTCTCGAGTTCACACTGTTCAGTTAAGTAGAATTTTTTTTAAATCTTGTTTTGGAAAGACATTCCTTGTGGAGTCAAAACTGGAAATTAGTTTGAGGTGGTGAAAGGGGGAGGCATCTGCTGAAGCGCTAGAACATGGCTATTTGGGGAAGAATTTGGAAGCCCTCGCTGTGCAATCTGAACAGGGTGAGCAAGGACTTGCCTCTGGGCTGTAGGCAATGAGTCTTCCATGCCCAGGACTGTGGGAACCCTCAACACTGTCGCTACTACAGCCAACCGTGGGCATCGTGGAAGAGAGGCTAGCTCAAGATAAGAATCCAAGGCCATTCAGGAACATCCTTGCTCTACCATCAACCCAGATGATTGAACTATGTCATTTCTCCCACATGTAAGATTTTAGCTACTTTATTGCTCATGCTTATTAACAACTAGCTCTTACAGCTTAAATTGACCCATTTCTACTAACCTTTGTGCTACCACGTGGCCCGTGGCTTTACCTGTCCTCCAGCAAGTCTTCTTGTTCCCTCTGTGTCTCCTGGTGACCCTTCTGACTCAACCCTTCTTCATCCGAGTGTTCCTAGTCTGTTCTTCCCATCTAACCTCATCCTGTCCATCTATTGGCCAGTCAGCTTCTTTATTAAACCAACCACAGTGACATAATTCATATAATGTAAAAGAATATTCCATGCTGGACACATTTTTAAAGTGACTATACTATTAGTTAATCCAGTATGGGCAAAAATGCTGTTTTGGCATGAAAATTTGAAATCTTGACTAGCTGTATATTCAAGTGCTGGACAACCGTTTATTAATAATGGATAGTGGCTGCCATATTGGATAGTGCAGATCAAAACAAGTTTATACATTCCATGGGATTGGGACAGGAATGACATTTCTTTGATTCCAGAGAACAAGTGTTCCAAAGACTAGCTAGTCATAAAAAATACTACAGAAACTTTAAAATATTATGATCCTCATTTCTTAAGTATTAGTAATATTCTAGAAAAAAATCTTCCCAAGAAAATAGATTATTTGTGCCCTGGAGATGTTTGAGAACCTTTCCACTCAAGCATTTGGGAAGCAAGCAAATTTCTGTGAATCTAAGGACAGCCTGGTCTACATAGTAAGTTCCAGGACAGCTAGCTAATTGGGAATGGCATGGGGTTTTGAAACCTCGAAGACCCTCCCTAGCAACGTATCTCCTTCAACAAGGCCATACCTCGTAATTATTCCCAAAGAGTTCCATCAAGTGGGGACTAATCATTCAAATATATAAGTCTGTGGAGGCCATCCTCATTCTAACCATCACAGGGTAAGTTAGACCCATGTTCAGATGTTTGTGTAGTACATTTTAACACAGGGGAGGGAGGTATTTAGCTTCCCTGGTTTCAGCTTTCTGAGGATATTAATACCCTTCTTTTGATACTGTGGATGGGAGATGAAGAACGTAGTGTGTCAGGCACAATGCCAGACAGACTAAATGCCCAACTGTAGATGTTATAGTTAAAATGAAGTTTATTTAAATACCTTAACGAGAAACATTTATAAAATTTTCGAAAGTCAAGTGTGTCGTCATGATGGTGTTTATTCCAAGGAACTCTCCATGACACAAACAGATTTATTTGGAAGACTACAAAGGAAAATGTCCCTGAATTTTCCACCCGCTGTTACCTAACACTCCACCACCCTCAGCAGCCCTCTCATTTCTCCCGAGAAAAAGTGGAACATAAAGTTCCTTCTGGACCACAACTCCGAGGTCAACATCAGTTCATTTGGAAAAATATCTCCGTCATTGTTTACATGCACGAACTCACATGTAAATGTACATGACCATATACACATTTACACACAAAACACAAGGGCACACACATACACACATATAGATGCGCATTTGAACTATACATTAGTAAGAACCTTAATGTTAGCACACAGGTAACATAAATGAATGACATACACAGTGGAGAAACAAACATTTATGAGGAGACCTGTTCTTCCTGTTAATGCTTAACTTCAGCTCCCAATAGATTTTTCTGATGGATATATATGTATGCATGTATAGAACTCAGACACACACACACACACACACACACACACACACGGATGGGGGTGCAGGATTTGATGTGAGAGGCCATGAACGATGTGTGTGAAGAGGGCTGGCAAGCTGAGTCAGTTTGGTGAAGCCAATGTTCGGCTGCCCAACGCTCACCGAGACTTCCCTAAGGGTAGTGATGTCTCTGCCAGGCATGTTATTGGATGGAGCGGGGTTCCAGGCATGACTAATATTTTCTCCTTGGCCCTTTAACTTCTTTAGCACAAACATCTGAGGCTATGGTGGTTTTGAGAAAGCTCCTCACAGCATCCTAAAATTCCTGGTTGTTCTGTTTGTTGATTTATTCAATTGTTTTTTTATCGCTGGGCTCTCAATGTTTACTACCAAGCTCAAGTGCCACTGCCCTCTGTCCCACTTAGCACTAAAGGTGGACTTTAAGTCATTGGGCCTTTTAGAACTACTGTTCAAGCACTGATTTCTCCACGCAGAGCAAGGAAATTGGGGCCAAGGGCCCACACAAGTCAGAGCCACACGAGAGGGTCTTCTGAGGCAGGCTTGTCGTCACAGCAGATGGCCTTCGGTTTGGGAGACACTTGTGTTCAAGAGAGGGCATGGTGGGCAGGAGCCATTTCACATGAACTAGTCCTGAGTAGCAGGACAAGTTAAAGCCTGAATGGCTGTGCTTCATGTAGTAGATCATAGCTGAGCAGCAGGAAGTGTCATTTGGTAAGACCACCCTTTACTGGTCCTACCTACATGGATACATGAACAACTAAAATCAGGAAATGTTGTATTTCCAGATACAGGTACACAACTATAATGTCAGCACTCAAAATACTAAGGCAGGGGAGTTGCAGCTTCAAACACACACACACACACACACACACACACACACCTCGTTTCAGGAAGAAGGGAGGGAGGGAGAAAGAGAAAGAGGGGGGGAAAGAGGAAGGGAGGGGAGAGAGAAATTATTGAGCATGGAGATTTTATCTTTTCTAGAATGATCTGCAGAGGCTGAGATGAACCGTGGAGGCTGGTAGAAGCTCGGAGTAATGAGATTATACATATGGATGAACATCAGATGGTGGAACTTAACGTTTCCTTTGCTACACAGTGTGAGTGTGGAGCAGGAAACCTAGATAAGTGTGATACAAAGCAACGACAACACCCCAGGCTCAAGCGGGGTCAAGATAACTATTCCACAAGACCCCATCACCATCCACAGCTGATGAGAAAGCATTGTGATTACAGGATGGAGTTCCTAAATTCGCACAAAATTGTCTAAATAGCATGTGCAAGGACTTTGGGCGTGCTAAAAATCTAGGAAGGCCGAAGTGCTTTTCTTTCTTTTTAAATTTTAACTTATTAAAAGTTTAACGTCATTTTGACATCACATGTATCTACACTATACACTGTTCACGTCACTCCTCCCTATCGCCCCTTACCCACCTCCCACTCCCGATGACTCCTGATCGTCTCAAACAGTTCCCTTCCTACTCTCATGGCTGTTTTCATGCTGCATCAAATTAGGGTTTCTTGTGTGAGTGTGGATTGGGGTTGTTCTCCTAGAGCATGAGGCTGCATCCCAAAGGACAATAAAACCCCATCCCCTAGCAGCCATTCATTTCCAGAAGCCCCTGGAGGAAAGTCGTGGTCTCATAAACCCTCAACCCACCCACGATGGAGTGTTAAAAGAGCCCAGTTTCAGGTAGGTCTTAGGTAGCTCCATAGCTGCTAGAGTGTTCACAATTGCAGTGACTGTGTCATCCCAGAAGCTAGTAACTCATGGCATTCCTCCCAATCCTCTGGCTCTTACGCTCTCTCCACTGCCTCTTCTACAATGTCCCTGTGTCTTGGGGGTGTGATATAGATGCCCCGCTTAGGGCCAGCGTTTTGACCAGGTACGAGTCTCTGCATTAGCCACCGTGCACAGGAAAAAGAAGCTCTCTCTGAGAGCTGCAATTGTCTACAATTAGGAGTTAAGTAGTTTGCCAGTACATGCACTTCGCAAGACAGTAGACCTCTTTCTTTCATGTATTTTTTCTTCTCCTTTGTTGAACACTACTAAACATGTCAGCATGAATCTTACTGTTCTGTAACGAGGTAAAAATTAAGTTGTTGATACATTAGAAATTAACACACCGCGCACAATGTCATTGTGATAGGTTTACTGGCTAAAACACATTATAATCTGCCAGAAAAATCGTTCTTAAGAATTTAACGCAAGGTTACCAGATCATTATCACACCTCGTGAGTAAAGACCAAGAGTTTGAGGCTGTGAGATGGACTTGTTTTCCATCACAGTGAAAACAGACCCCCCTGTTTCTTTGCTCTCCTGGCACTGCAAGGGTTAATCCACTGCTGCCCAGGGAGCTGGGTGGGGGCCAGCCACACCAGGTCAGCTGACTTCTGCTAAAGAGCTCTGGGCTTCGGAGGGAGGAAAGCTTTTTTTTCTTTTCTTTTCTTTTTTTCTTTTTTGCACTTCTGTTATAGGAAGTTTTGAACGGTGCTGGCTCTGTGGGGGGAAAGAGAGACAAGGAATAAAACCCCGGTAAACCAAGGCGCTCTGCTAACCTCGGTAGATGGAGCATTGACATAAATCCTGCAGGTAGCTGTTGCAGAGGTGCATCCTTTCTTGAGTCTACACGTTCTACACAAGACAACACAGTTCAGAACAGACAGACTGGAATGTCTCCTAAAGCAGGACTCAGCCCCCAGCAAAACCAGATGATATGCTGGGGACATTGTCCCGTCTAAAATCATGAAGACTTAAGAGCTATTTTTTAATAGTGTTGTGAGGTGGGTTTCATCCTGTGCCCCTGGCTGGCTGAGAACTCACTCTGTGAACCAGGGTGGCCCTGAACTGGTGGTAATGCCCCTCCCTGACTTTGCTTCCTGAGTACGAGGACTGTAGGCACAGGCTGCCATAATTTCCTTTTTGTTTGTTTCTCGAAGGAAAGTTGTACAGTATGCTTACATTAATGATCATATATATGTAGGGCACAGCTTCTTTTGAGAATAAGTGATGAAGGCTTGAGATTTAGAGAGTCATATCCTCTGCTGTTTAAGGAACTATGTAGGTAGAGTTTTCTTTCTTAGCCACCAGTCCCAAAAGAACAACACAGAGCAGAAACTTCCTGAACCATACTAAGCATTGTATTCCCTCAGGGATTGACTCTTGGGTTCTTGATTCATTCGGCAAATAGATATTGTATCAGTGACTTTTATGTTATTAATAGGTGAATACTTCCTATCCTACTCATAACATTTTTGGAGAATATTTTGGCAGGACTTTACAATCCCTCAAATGCTAAATTTGATTTTCAGGTTGATTAATACAGTGTTTTTTCAAGTCAACATTTGTGATATGAAAAGAAGAATGACTTCTTGAATGTTGCTTACACGCAGAGAAGTACACAAGTCCCGTATTGCAACAGCCTTTGTACTATTCTTCGCCACGTCTTATTTTTAAAAGGAATACACAGCGCCTTATCAGTTTGCAATTGTCTTACTATCTAGTCTCTTAAAACAGAATTCACTTTATGAAAAACAGAAAATGTAAGATAAAATGAGAATTAAATTTCCATCTGGGTTAATTGCTCTCTTTATAAAAATTGAAAGCAGATTCCTTTTCTGATGCGGTATATTCTGATATTGGCTCCCTCCCCCTCCTTACTGACTGGTTTTGTGTGTCAACTTGACACAAGGTAGAGCCATCAGAGGAAGGAGCCTCAGCTGAGGAAATGCCTCCGTGAGATCCAGCTGTGACCTATTTCTCATTTGGTGATCAATCGGGAGGGGTGATGCCATCCCTGGGCTGCTGGTTCTGGATTTTATAGGAAGTATGTTGAGTTAGCTATGGAAAGCAAACAGCTCCCCTCCATGGCCTCTGCACCAGTCCCTGCCTCTGGGACTCCGCCCTGTTTGAGTTCCTGTTCTAACTTCCTTCAGTGATGAACAGCAATACTGAAATGTAAGTCTAATAAACCCCTTTCTCCCCACCTTACTTTTTGATCATGGTGTTTTGTCCCAGCAATAAAAATCCTAGCTAAGAAAAATTGGTACAAGTGTGTTGCGTTGGAACACCCAACTTGCCCATGCATGATTCAGAAATCTCCATCTCTGTCTCTCTTTCTATATCCCTCCCACTCAGAGAGTCTCCAAACAAAGGAAAGGTGCCCAAAGGCCCAGTTCCACATTCTTGGGGCTATTACAACGTCCCCCACCCCTGAATTTGCCACCCAGGTCTCTGCCTAAACTGCTCTGCTTTTGACCATACCTGGGTACAAACCTAGCTTGTCTCGTCATCATTCCTCACCCACAACCTATAAAATCTCCCTGCTTTTCTTTGTGGACCTAACTTCTCTGGCCTCAATCTCCGGAACCAGAGAATCTGCCTGGGATTGCATTCCTCAATAAACCTGTAATTATACTTTTCAATTTGGCTTCATTTGGCAGAGAAACCTATTATTGAGGGGGCCTAGAAAACCTATTACAGAGTAGTGGGGTGTTGCTGGCACAGAGCTGACCAAGCTTTGGGGGGATCGTGGAAGGACTTTGGAACTTTGGGCTAGAAAACCCACTGAGTCTTGAGACTTCAGCATCATGTTTTGTGGGAACTTGGAAGATAAAGAGTATTGAGATAAGAGCAGAGGACGGAGGCCTGGCTTGCAAAGATTCTGTTGGAAGATTAAAGACTTTATCAGGGCCATTTTTTATTTTGAACTAAGATCCCATGATTCTGGTTAACTAGGGCTGAAGAATCAATTGCGATTGATACGAAACAAGAACTACTAAAGCAAAATTTTGCTTAGCTGCTGGGATGCTTGATGCTGGTGGGCTGGAGTTACGAAATTAGTGATGATTAAGAAGAAACCAGCACTGGGGCTGGAGAGATGGCTCAGAGGTTAAGAGCACTGGCTGCTCTTCCAGAGGTCAATTCCCAGCAATCACATGGTGGCTCACAAATGAGGAGGAGGAGGAGGAGGAGACCAGCATCACTCAGGTGGTGAGGTCTTTTGGGAAGTGTTTCCTGAGAGCACAGAGGAGCTATGTTCCGGAGGTGGCCACTGTGAGAGGCAGGAGAGGTCATTGGTGAAGGTGCGGCTTCAATGGCAGTTGAAGGCCCAGAAGTGAATGGGTCATGAAGAGAAGTTGAGGCTTTGGACCATGACGAGAGCCTATATGCAGCAACCCCAAGACCACAGGATGGCCACTGAGAACAGCAGCAGCAGTGGAGTGGAGCCAGCTGTGGTCTAGAAGCCAGCTGTGAGTGCTGCAGGGGGCAGAGCTGGAGAACGGACCCAAGCCATTGGGAGGAGCCCAGAAGATTGCAAGTGGAGCCTAGATAAATGGACCCTGACTTGTTTGTGCTGCTGGAGTTTTGTTTTGCTTGGTTCAGATTGTGACTTTGCCCTGATTCTTCCCAATTAAAGAAAGTATTTAGTTTTGATTTTTAAAGACATCCACAGATGAAAGACTTGAACTTTTAAAAGAGATTGGTATTTTAAAGAGTCTGAAATTTTAATGTATTGGTAAAGAATGTGGGACTTATAAAATTATGATTTTAATGTGAGATTTTGGGGATAAGGAAAGAAGGAAGAAAGGAAGGGAGGAAGGAAGGAAGGAAGGAAGGAAGGAAGGAAGGAAGGAAGGAAGGAAAGAAGGAAGGAAGGAAGGAGGCTTAATAGTGATGAGTTTGTGTGTCAAATTGACAAGGGGTCTGTTGTACTAGCTGGTTTTATCTGTCAACTTGACACAAGCTAGAGTCATCAGAGAAGGAGCCTCAGTTGAGGAAATGCCTTCATGACATCAAGCTGTAAAGCATTTACTCATTTAGTTGGTGATCAGTGGGGGAGTGTCCAGCCCATGGTAGGCGGTACCATCCCTGGGCTGCTGGTCTTGGATTCTGTAATGTAGGATCTTAGCCCAACCACGGAAGGCTGAGCTGGGTCTGAGGGAGGGTGAGCATGGCCACTTGCCCATTCCCCAGGATCCCGATGACAATCAGACACATTGGGGCGTCTAGTCAAGCAGGAACTAATTTATTACCCCATAGCAAACATCTTTTAAAGCGAAGAACCACAGGGTGGGGAAAACAGCCAGCCAATGGTTTTAAAGGTCAACCTATCATGCCCCTAGACACTCTATGCTTTACCTAGTGTTCATGAGCCCTTCATGCAGTGACCCCATCTGGTTCGATCTTGACAACCAATTACCCTTTTTTGAAAACATCTCAGCACTTGCCACCCTCTTGACTTCCCCTCGGTGCCATCTTTGACTGACTCGTGTGCCTCTCACTGTAAGAAGATGGGTTGAGCAAGCCAGGGGAAGCAAGCCAGTAAAGCAGCACCCCTCCCTGGCCTCTGCTTCAGTCCCTGCCTCTGGGATCCTGCCTTGAGTTCCTATTCTGACTTCCTTCAGTGATGAACAGCCATAGTAAAGTGTAAGCCTAATAAACCCTTTCATCGCCAACTTGATTTTTGGTCATGATGTTTCATTGCAGCAATAGAAACCCTAACTAAGACACCCCCGACTCCTCCCAGAGTCTCTCCACCTCTCCACCCACCTGAATCCATGTTCTTATTTTCTCTCATAAGAAAACAAACAGGTATCTAAAGAAGGAGGGGGGGGGAGACAAAAGAAGAAGGAAGAGGAGGTATCAATAAAACAAGATAAAAAACAAATAAACTTTAATAGGACAAAACAAACAAATGAACAGAAAAAGGGTCAAACAAAAAGCAAAAGTAACAAATACAGACAGAGAGACATATATTGATACACACAGAAACATAAAATAGGAAACCATAATAAATAAGCAAAAATCTATAGAGTAAGGAACAACAACAACAAAAGCCCAGATAAAGTATTATGAGAAAAAAAAAGCATATTTTGGTCTTACCCTGCTCCCATCTCTGGTACTAGGACCTAACCCTGAGTGTCATGCATGCAGGTAAGCACGGCCAACAGAACTGTATCCTTAGCCCTATTTAGGTGACCCTTTAGAAGTGTCATGCCTACCAGGGATGGGGAGATGTCGAGGTAGGTAAAGTGCTTGCTGTAGAAGCAGGGACTGAGTTATGACCCCAAGAGCCACATAAAAGCTGTGTGATGTCTGCAATTCCAGACCTGGGAAGTGTGGGGCCGAGACAGGCGCATCCTAAGGGCCTGAAGGACAGTCTGTCTAGCTGATATGATGAGTACCAGGTTCAGAGACACCCTGTCCCCCAAAATAAAGTGGAAGAGAGTGGTAGACACCTGAACTTGATGCCTGGCTTCCACATGCCCACGCATGAGCAATTGTACCCCCTAACACACACTATACAATCAAAGAAAGTTTAAAAGAGAAAAAAAACTTCAAATGACACATAAAATCATGAGACAACGTTTAGTGTAAAATTCATTCTGTATGAAATAATAGGCAAGCATGGAGCTTTTGGTTATGGCCAAGTGATGAAGAGGAGAAATTGTCTTTCAATAGCACATTTAAAGCTGACGAAAATGGACAAGAATAATTTTAGCTTTCCGAAACAGATGACAGGCAGCAATCTGAGAAGTATTTAGGCTAGAAAAGCTGCTGAATGAACTTATTAAAAATAAGAATCTATGACATACTGGCCCAAAGCTACTCACTCACACATTCCTCCTGCTATCTCAGTAAGGACAGGGGTTTCTCAGAGGCAGAGCAAGCTGGGGCTGGCTGGCATCCTCTCTTCCTTAAGTGTGACAGTTGGTGACTTCCTTCCCTGCAGCATCATTGACGGAAGTGATAGTCTCTGAGGTGGCGAGCAGAGAACGCAGCCAGAAGATGCTGGAGAAGACAAAGACTAGTCAGCCATTCCGCGTCCGACTGTAGCACTGTGCGTTGTGAGGCTGGCACACGCGAACTGTGGGCTTCCCCAGTGTGACCTCCCTGACCGACAGAGAGATTCGCAGCAGCAGATGGAAGTGTCACCGTGTCTAAGTTTTTGAGTGCGACTTTGTGCAATTACTCAGTCATGAGCTCATCGGTGGGTGGAACCATGGAAAGGGTCTCTCACTGAAGCCGGAGCTCACTGGCTGGACTGACAGGCCAGTGAGCACTGATCCCTGCTCAGGGTTTGCAGATGTCCAACACCAGGCCTGGCTCCCTACGTGCCAGGGATTTAACTCAAGCCCCCGTGCTTACACAGCAGACACTACCGCTGAGCCTCCTCCCCAACTTGGTTTGTTATTTATCAAAATAACTGCGATATTTACAAAGAAATAAGACTATTCTGTCCATATTGGATAGGGAGGGGACTCAGTAGTAACGCTCCCTATTTGCCCTCCAACCTTAGATTTTGCAGATAAAAATATGTAAAGCATATAATTTAAAAATCATTCGAAGGACTAAAGACAAACATGTTCATTTTACAAAACTGTGACTCTAAGAACCAACTCAACCAATAAAACCCCCCAGCAAGGGGACAGAAGCTGGAGTGGAATGGGAAGTTCTATGTGTACATTTTGAATTTCAAAACAAACAAAAAACTCACCAGAAGGGCTCACTCACAAACTCAAGAACAGAGAGACCCGTGGGGCGTTGTGTGTGCTAATATACACATCACGGGAGACCAAGGGGGTCATGAGAGAGAGGGGGGCAGAAAAATAATGTAAGAAATAGACTGGAGGATTTAACAACTTTCATTAGAAACACTAACTTGCATATCCAAGAAACTCAAAGAGCAAAGGGTAGCTAATTAAACCTCCAGGAAATCCCAGTAGCATTTTGTGACTGTATCTCTCATTGGTCCCCTCACCTCTTGGGCTAGTCTGTGATTTCATTCCTCAAAGGGAGGGGAAAAAATTTCTTGGTGTGTTTTCAAATGCCATGTAACTCAAATCTCCCTCCCTATGTTCCCCGGTCTCAGGTAAAAATGTAATGCACTTTCAGACACCATCAGTAAAGGGACTCACAATTTACAGAGTGGCTTCTAGACCTCCATCCACTACCTGATAACTATTACCTCTGTGGATGTTTTCCTAGCGTGCTTGGCAGAGATTAGCAACTCTTCCTTTGTTGCATCTGTATTAGAACCAAGCAAGGACGGCAGATACAATGTCAGTGGCTTGACCTTTGCTGCCCGCAGACTCCTCTCTGCAGGCGAGCTCTGTACAGCGCCAACATCTACTTCCGTTCACTTCTGGGCTTTCATGACTTGTTTACCTGATGGATCTGAGAGCGGTGAGTAGCTCTTGATTTCCTTCTCTTAATCCACCCATAGCAGGTTTTATTTTTTTCAATCTTTTTATTAGTTAAATTTATTCTTTTACTTTACATCCTAAGCAAAGTTTCCCCTCCCATCTCTTCTTCCAGTCCCTCCCACTATCCCTGCCCTCATCTATGCTCCTCTGTTCAGAAGGGGACAGCCTCCATGGATATCAACAAAGCATGGTATATCAAGTTGCCTTAGAACTAGGCATTTCCCCTTGTACTAAAGCTGGGACCCAATGTGAAGAATAGGTTCCTAAAAGCCAGCCGGAGCACCATAACAGCTTTAACACCCCTAAGCACAGTGCTGATCATCTCACTGTTAAAACGATTAACAATGAAGAAAAAAAAAATGCATAGCTTTGTATGGCTAGTAAATAATAAAACCTGAATTTCTTAGGAAAAGAAAGTGTTTACCACTTAACATCACCAGCACATATTTCAATTGTGAAAGAAATCTGGAGACTTTTTCAGTCCAACTGAAATAAACCACGAGGCATACATAAAAAAGAAAAAAAAATGGCCAAGAGGCAGGCTTTTCTCGTGGGTGGAAACGTGTCCCCTAACAACTTGTAAATGTTCTAAGAATTAGCATTATGTAAGTTTTTGGAAGCCTAGAGGGGCCACATCAGCTCCAGGGGATGAAAAGTTCCGCATTCGTGGCCACGGAATATGCGGAGCAGATGGATCGGCCTGGACTAGAGCGGCTGCCACTGTTTCAGCGTGCAGGACAGGAAGATAAACCGCCGTATTCCGAACAGGAGCCTGTGGCCCATAAGCAGATACAGATGAACCAGGCTTCTGGTACACTCGGAGGAGCTAAGCAGAGACTACAGGCGTGTTCTGTTTAGTTGTTTGAAGCCACGGAAGAGCTTGCCGGGGGAAGAATGTCTGGGCAAGCCCTCTGAGCCCCAGAGACCCCTGATGACAGGAATCCACAGAATCCCGGCAAACCGGCCGATGGTGGTTTTGTTTGTGCACACATGCTATTTGTTGCCTGTGCAGAGCCCTGCCAGAGAGTGGATAAGCACTGCTGCATTCCACAGCTTTGCTCAAGGAGTAAGCTGTGTGGAACTTGTTAATTAGGTGACAAGAACTCTGCAGGCAGTTGGGTGTATCCCAGCCTCCGGCTCTGAGTGTGCCCGTTCACTCTACGGATTGCAATGAGTTTTGAATACATAGCACTCAAACTCATGAAGGGAGGGTGAGCAACCACTGCAGGTGAGGGGCGGGAACAAGATCCAATCAGAACAGGAAACAGAAGTTAATACAAAATCCTCCAGTTATGGCAAAGACATTAGCAAGTTTCTTCTCTCTGCTGTGAGTCCCTGTACCAGTCAGAATCAAAGCAACTGAAATTTCTGTCCTATTTTCTAAAGCTACAATCATTTTAGTTATACCAAATTCCATATCACAGCCCCTTTCCCAAAACCTGCCAAGGGCACTATTACATGCATGAGGCGTCCAGGTAAATCAGTGCCTCCGGGCAGCAGCTTACAGCATCACCAGCCACTGCCAGGCGTGGCTCACTTCCGCCTCCACACCAGTTGTGACAAGCACACCCTTTAAAAGTCCCTGGCCAGGCAGTGGTGCTGCATGCCTTTAATCCCAGCACTCAGGAGGCTGAGGTAGGCAGATCTCTGTGAGTTTGAGGCCAGCCTGGTCTACAAAGTAAGTTCCAGGACAGCCAGGGCTACACAAAGAAACCCTATCTCATAAAACCAATAACTATGAATGAATGAATGAATAAATAAACAAATAAATAAATGGCTTTTTCTGTCATTCCCTTTCTGTCTTGTTCATTCTCTCTCTCTCTCTCTCTCTCTCTCTCTCTCTCTCTCTCTCTCTCTCTCTCTCTCATGTCTCCACTTTGAGATGGCCTTTCTCCCTGCTCCCCAATAAACCTCTTGCTTTAGATCTATTGCATCTCTTAGTACCTCACCTCAACCCCCAACCTGCTGAAGGTACCTTTTCTCAGTTTTATCCTAGTAGCAAGATTAATATTTTTGCAAGAAAGGACATGAACTTAAGCTAAAATGAAAAGTCAGATGTTTGAACACAGTGCAATTACAGGGACTGATATAGATATTTTTTTCTTTAAAATGTGTCAGTAAAGTACACATATTACTCAGGTAGTAATGTAATTATACTAGTTTTAAAATAATGCTTATTTGTTGTATAACATTTAGAAATTATGACCATTATGTTTAGATAAGCAAGACTTGCAAAAATTCACTCCATTATATTGCTTTTAACACTGTGGCTTGTATAACATTCTCTTATTTCACTCTGGACTATGTAGGCCAGAGAAAGCCTTTTCAAGAAAATGTTAACATTGTAAGACATACATTTTTAAACTTCCTTTCTAGAACAGTTTTATTTTACAACCAGATCAAATGACCAAATACAACAGGAATAAAATTCTTACCAGATTCTAAAGCCAGTGATATCTGATTATAAGTGCATAATAAAGACACTAAAATTGGAAGAATTCCAAGAGTGACACTTATAACTAGAGGTTGTTGAAGTTTACAGGAGGAATTATTTTAGATTGGCCCTGCATGTAGGTCCAGACTAAACCCAAATAGCCATCCCTGATAAGTGCCTGAGGGGTCACACTGGAGATTTAAGGAAGCCAGTAGATCCTCCAACAGTTGGGACTTACCGAAAAACAGATTCACAGTAGACAACCAGAAGGAGTCCAGCTTTCTACAGACACAGGGTAAAGACTCGCCTGATGCAATGTGGCTTTCAAGACCATGGGGAGCCCCATCCTAGCCAATTTTCTGCTGTACCAATACTATAATGATGATCCCTTGTTCCCACCTCACAAAACCCAAGCGTTCTGTCGTGCTCACTGAGCGTGGTTCCATTTTACAGAAGAGGTGCTAGCCCTCCCTGGAGCCATCAAAAACTGGTTAAACCAGACTTGTCAGAAACGGTCACCCCTGCCAGTCCAAGCAGGCAGAGGAAAGGAGCGGTGTGTTCTGTGGTTCTGTGGTGTCTGGGCAGTGTGTGCGTTAAGGGAGCAATGAGAATAACCTCAGATGAGAAAGCGAAGAAGCCCAAGTAGCTGTGGGGGCGCAGGGCCATTAAAGGAGTAAATGACAGGAAGGAAGGGTTACTGAACATTTTGGGTATCCCAGAGAGCCATTGTATGGTACCTCAGACACTGGGGAGTTCTTGATCCCCTTAATAAAAGATTTTAGGAACAGAAATAAACTGAAAACGTGAGCGCAATGTATTAGAGTTGAAAAGGAAAACCTCAAGGCAGCCTCGCCGCAAATCTCTCAGCCGCCAGAGAGAATGGAGAAGGCAGGGAACTAAAGAGATAACGCTGTGAGGAGGGCATCCCCATCCCCGGGTAAGCAGCCGCTAAGCACTGAGGAACTCAGCGTCAGAGACGGAGTAAGGACCCCAGTGCATTAGCTGGGGAGCCCAAAGGCACAGCTACGCCCTGGCCAGCGCCCTAAGGAAAAGACAGAAGAGAGCACTAGGGAGGGATTCCTCTCTGAGTCAGGCCTCAGGATGATCGGCAGACACAGCCAAATCCCAGGATGGCTCCGAGGGACTTCAGTCGGAGGCGGGAATTCTGAGAAGGCAAAGTACATTATCTTAAGGTGAACCTGCTTTCTAGGGTGGTGCCCTAGCCAGCCAGGTTCCTGACATCTTCCACGCACACCCCTGCTCGGATTAACCCTTAAAGCAGGAGACAAGGGCCTGTCTCCACGTGGAGGTTCTTTACGGATTGTCTTTACTGGAAAGTGGCAGCAACAGCTTTGATGCTCTTGGGTTGGTATGAGAACCTGCAAACTCCACGTCAGGATGGTAGGGTTGAAAAGTATAGTTATTCATCCAACCCACAACTGTGTGTGAGGCTGAGGACATGCAGTCACAAAGTTAGGAGTTTGTCCTCAAGGACGTTAGGATCTGTCTACCCGTGGGGGCAAATGTGCAGAACAGACTACAAGAAGGATCCTTAAGGAAAGAGGATACGTTTTTAAAAAGGCAGCTGAGATACAGACGAACATAGCAAAGAGGATGGAAGTGTTTTGTAAATTGTTTTATCTTAAGAGGCAAAGAATCAAATAACGCAGTTCCAGTGACACTTAAAAATGATGGAAAGATAAAATTGCAAACTAAAATAGAGTGCATCTTCAAAGAATACAATTTTGTAAATCGGATGAGGAAAAGATAAAGGGTTGAGAATGAGAACAGCTTGTCTTAGTTGGGTTTTCTGCTTTTTTTTAGTAACCCTGGAATTATTACATTATTTATTATTAATTATTAAAGATTTTAACTTTCCAGAGCTTCTCTCTCCTCGTTTGTGAGCTAGAAATTGTGTGTATCTTTCTGTAAAAGCAGTTAGTGCCGAAGCAAACAAATGGATAACTGAAGGAAATCCCTGCGGAAGCAATGGGAAGCAGAAGGGAGCCTGCAGAGGTCGCCATAGCAACCGGGAACAAACTCTTTCTATTGTTGCCCTATTTCAGCAGAGACAGACCTGCAGACCTAATTGTGAACTTCAAACAACTTTTGACAAGCACAGGTGTCATCCCCCCCCACCACCCCCACCCAGTTTGACAGCTCTTCCCAGATTGGTCTGTTTTTTCACCTTATTTGCATAGAGGTATCATTGCTCAGTCATCACCCCATCCTCTGTGTCAGAGCCCAGCACTCAGCTGGCTTGCTCATTTCAGGAGAAAGACTGACTGGCTTCACAACTGCTGAGGACAGACATGACTGAGGCTGCCTCCACCTGAGCTGGCTGGACCAGCCTCCAGATCTCACCGGCACCTATAAGTGGAAAAACTCTTTCCTACCTCAGCCTCTCAGACTCCCAACTTGGCTGGGCTGAAGGGAATCCAAGCCTACAGCTGCTTCCAGCCTCTGAGACCCACCATGTCTGAGATCATTGGCTCCAGACTGCCTGCCATACTCACGACTCCATCCTTTGGTCACCACTCACAAGTGCTCTCATAGCTTTTGTTCTCTACCCCTTCTCAGAGCTGACTGCTTCTCGGAGCTGTGACAGCTCTCTGGCATCCTACTGCCGCTGCTAAGAGGTCAAAGCCATTTATTTTAACACAGCTGGGCAATCCATTTCAGGTCTTATCCCGATTGACAATGAAACACCCCCAGTATGGACTCTTCCTTGTCTGCTCTCTCTATTCTCAGACGAGGGTTAGGAACTGGACATAGTCTCCAACAGCCACCTCACCTAGATGGAAAAACCGTAAAGCACTTCCCAAAGCCAAACTTAAGCCAAAAGAGTCGTGTAACGTGGCCTGCTGCCGATCTTGCCCTCTCCTGCGTTCTTTTCCTGTTGGTTTTTCGACAGGGTTTCTCTGTGTAGCCCTGGCTGTCCTGGAGCTTGCTCTGTAGACCTTGAATATCTGCAGAAGCATTAAATCTGAGTGGCATGCACAGCAAATGGGTGGATATACTGAAAACTGCGACACTTGCAAGCAAGAACTGCTTAACACAACCCGTAACAATGTCCAGCTTAGCACACCCAACACTTAGGTAACTGAGTGGTCAAGCTTTGCCTCAAACACCATATTCACTGACCACTTACCAACCATCTCCTACTTCTTCAAACACCCTGACAACTTTGCAGAGAAAACACTTCCACACCTTTGCGATGCAGAAAATGCTTTTCAAGAGATCATAAAATGTCAAAGAATTGATTTCTACACTATTGTAATAAACAAGTATTTCTCACTGGCAAAAAAAAAAGTCCTGATTGTAGTTATTCCAATTTAATAATTTGATTAATAAAGATGTGTTTTGATGTCATTATGATGATTTAAAATCCACAATTCAATACTGCAATTCTTAATTTGAATTTCCTTTACATGTGTTTTCAATTTTTTTTTTGTCATTCCAGGCATCCCTGCATGCATAATTGTGAGTGTGTGTGTGTGTGTGTGTGTGTGTGTGTATGTGTGTGTGTGTGAGTGTGTGTGTGTTGTGAATGCCTCTTCGTGTCTCTTGCCTGTTTTTCTTTGAGTTGTTTTGCATATTAATTTGTATATGTACTGGATACAGTGCCTACATAACATAGGCACTTTTATTCTATTGCTCTATTTATTTTTGTTAATTAAAGATATCTTGATAAATAGAAGTTCTGAATTTTCACAACTATGACTACTAATCTTTGGCTCTGTTCTTGGTCCTGCCTGTGTTTTGCTGCATGTGAACATAATAATCTGCTTCTGGGTCCACCTCGTTATGAATTCTGGTTGCTTTGACCCTTTTCCCTATTCTCACCCCAGTGGAATAGCCTTTAATCTTCATGAATGAAGACACAGCCGTTAACATCCAACACAGGAAATTCTTTTTGCTGTTTACTTCCTACTCAAGGGCACATTGTTTATATCTAATTTACTAGACATTTTGCACATTTTCAATATTTTTTAAAAGTTCATCTTCTTTTCTCCTCTCTTTCTCTCTCCACATCTATCCACAACACACACCCAACAGGTAAACATACACACATATGAGTCAACTGGCATTTTCATTTTATTTGAATTCTATCAGGTTTACTTTCAGGAAATAACATTTGTAAAAGTTTCAGTTCTTCCAGTGAGCCAACGTAATACAGACTTTCATCTAGCTGTGCTTTGTTTCTCTAAAATGTTTCCATTTCTTTCACAGTTTCTTTCCTCAGTTTTGAATATTTTTCCCTCTAGTATATTTTTTCCACTTTATTTTGCCATCATAGAAATGAAATTTTAAAACTCCACAGACAGTAGCTGGAAAATGCCTTAGTGGTTAAAGGTGCTTTCTGCCCACGTTCAGTTCCTAACACCCGTATAAGGTATAATCACTGTAAGTTGGCAGGATTCCCAAATTTGTTCCCTGACCTGTGAAATGAGGGCTACTGTGGTTGGAAAGGCTAAATGGAAGCTTTTAGGGTTGCCTCTGCCAGGGAAAATAGTGAATAAAAAACAGTATCACATCTCTGGGGCAATTGCAGATATTAGTGCCACCGTCAAAGACTTGAAATATACAAGGGAGGTATCACTTTTAACTCTCCTATCTGCCCAGAAGAATTACAGTTGACTATTGCAAACTTAACCAAGTAGTGGCTCCAATTGCAACACCTATAGCATGTGTAGTGTCCCAGCTTGAGCAGATTGACACATTTCCTGGTACATGGTATGCAGCTACTGACCTAGAAAATGCCTTTTCCTTGGTACCTATCCATAAGTACCACCAGAAGCCATTTGCTTTCCATTGCCAAGGCCAGCAGTATACCTTTCCAGTTTTATCTCAAGGTTATAGTAACTCTCCTGCCTAGGGTCGTAACTTAGTTCAAAAGGATCTTGAACATCTGTCTTTTCCACAACATATCACACTATCTCACTATTTCGATGACATTATGCTGATTGGACCAAGTGAACAGAAGGTAGCAGCAACTTTGGACTTGTTGGTAACACGTTTGTGCATCACGGGAAAATTTCTAGGAGTCCAATGGTGTGGGGAATACAGAGTTATTCCTTCTAAGGTGAAGGACAAGTCATGGCACCTGGCTTCTCCGACCACCAAGAAAGAAGCACAATGCTTAGTGGATTCTGGAGGCAGCACATTCCTCCTGTGGGCCTGTTGCTTCATCCCATATATCGAGTGATGAAATAAGCTGCCAGCTTTGGGTGGGGCTTGAACAGGAGAAGGCTCTTCAGCAGGTCCAGCCTGTTGTGCAGGCTGCTCTACCACTTGACTCCTATGATCCAGCAAATCTGAGGTTCCTGACATGTTCAGTGACTGGTAGTGATGCTCTTTGAAGTCTTTGGCAGGCCCCTATAGGTGAATCGCAATAGAGATGCATGGGAGTTTGGAGCAAGTCTCTGCTGTCATCTGCAGACAAAGAGACAGCTCTTGGCTTGCTATTCAACATTAGCAAAAACAGAACATTTATCAGTGGGTCACCAAGTTACCATGTGACCTGAGCTGCTTATAATGAGCTGGGTTGTAGAAATACATATACTAGTGATTGTGGGTTAATATTTAAGGCAGAGTTAGCCAATAAGAAACACTGGTAACAGGTCAACAGCTTTATATCTAATGGAGCATCTCAGTGTGTTATTTGGGGCTGATGTGACTCTGGGACCAAACTGGCAGGAAAGTGCACATAACAAACGGTGGGTACCTGCCATGTGGGTACTAAGAACTTCTCCTTAAAACTTGACAAAAGCTTAAAAAGGGATTTTAGAAACAAAAGAACAGAGACAAGCAAGGCTTCTTGGAAGCAGCATTTTTCTGTTGGGCTCTGTTTTGCTAGAGACAAGCAGGGACATATGCAGCTCCTTTAAGAGAGGTTCCCTGACTCACCATAAGCAGAAAAAAAAAAACCTGCAGGGCTCTCTTAAGAGGCCCTGCTAACAATTAAATGGTGTGTAGGAGAGTTGGCTAAAACAGCCGGAGCTTTAAGTTTAGCAATGTAGTTGTTTAGCAGATAAAAGATTTGTGATCAGAATAAAAGGTAGAAAAATGCAGTAAAGACAGATTCAGATGAAGTAAAATCTCAAATGTTTTTACTGTGTGTTTAAAAATATACATAGGTTTGGGAAAGAAAAAGAAACAGGATAAAATAGCTTAAAAAAAAAAACAGAGAGTAGTTAGGTGTGGTAGCTTATGCCTTTAATTCCAGAACTCAGGAGGCAGAGGCAAGCAGATCTCTATGATTTCAAGGCCAGCCTGGTGTCCGGAGTGAATTCCAGGATGGGCATAAGCACACAGAGAAACCCTGTCTCAAAAAGTGAAAAAATAGAAGTAGAAAAAACAGAGTAATAAAAAAAAACACATGAAGATGGAAAGTACACAGACAGTCTGGATACTGTGTGCTATTGTCTTGTCTTTGAATTGCTCAATTGCTAAGGAAGGAACAGCAATTGCTAAAACACACTTGATTATCAATGCTGCTGAATTAATCCAACTTATATATTCTAAAAATGCTTTGACTTCAAAATTTAAGTCTAAGGACAGGTTACTGGGGGAAAGAATTTCTATTTTTGTTTCCACAGAAAATGAAGAGCAGTGGATTCCTTCCAGACTAACATGGTTTGATCAAGCAAGACCCTCTGAAACAGTGTCCCAGGTGATCCAACATTCAAAACAGTTGGGACAGGGCAGCCTTGCAGACTATAGCCAGGATTTCTGTGTCTTCTTAGGATTCCCATGTTATTACAGTGTCCCCAACCAGCAGAAAGCAGTTTGGAAAAAATGACACCCAAATTCCCAAATATTGTCTATAAATGTTTGTTTTGGAATGGATTTTCAAATTTAAGGTCAATTTTGTGATATGTATATTTCTCCTCTTGTTTAGGTATTGTGTTTATATAGCTCATTTAAAAATGTAATGTATAATAATTAAGTACAGATTATAGATAGTCACCTATGATAGTCAAAGCTTATAGTTAGGTTGGTTATATTTTCTAGTTATACAGAGATATATTTGAGGTGGATAAATAGTCTTCAAACCTTTAAAAGACCTACAGAATATGGCATTTAAAATGGTTTAGGGTTTTTCTTGACAGTGAGACATAACTGCTCCTGGCAACACCACCTTTGTCACAAAGGAAGATGGACATTGAAGAAACTTGTTATGGAGTTTACTCCTAATATGGCAATTTGTGCAAGATACTGCTCTTATCTAGACTGTTTGACTTTATGCTGTATAAACTGGACATGCAGGACCCACTGAAAAGTGACTGCTAAAACAAGATGGACAGTGCTACAGGGTTCCTGCTTCATGGAAGAGTCTGCCAGACAGTCTGCAGGATACAGAGAAAAGTGACTGATGAACTGCCAATACAGATGGACAGTTTAAAGTTTCCTGCTTTGCTGAGGAGTCTGCCAGATACACTATGGCCTATAGGCTAAAGATGGAACATTACAGAAGAACTTCGGGTGACTGACCAGGCAGTGAGTTGTCTCTGTCATTTCTAGAGGTTATATATTATCCTTTTGTGATCTTTGATAGAGTTGAAGACAGATAGTTATGGCTATAGTTTTCCTTAGTTAAGATGAAAAATAAGTTACATGTAAGACTTTAGACTCACAGAGGTAGATTAGATGATAGAATATTTCCTTTAATTCCTGATAATGTTAATGGGCTAAATATTGTTAACTATAGTTCTTACTTGATAACTGTTTTGTTATATATTTTACTATGTTGAAATTAAATCCCTTCTTTTTATTTAGACAGAAAAGAGGAGATGATGAGAGATGGCATTCTGTAAATATGTTTCTCTTATTGGTTAATGAATAAAGCACTGTTGGCAAATAGGAAGGTGAGATAGGTGGGATTAGGATATAAGGAGGATTCTGGGAGAGGTAGTAAAGAGAGTTCAAGATGTAGGCTGTGAGAGGAATAAAAGGTCTGGACTCTCTCTCTCCTGGGTAAGACCATGTGCAAACACTTAGATTGATAGAAATGAATTAATATTTAAGGCAGAGCTAGCCAATAAGAATTGGCCAACAGCTTTATAACTAATAGAGTCTCTGTGTGTTATTTTGGGGCTGATGCTGCTGTGGGACCAGGCTGGTGGGAAACAACTGGTAACAGTAACACTCAGTATTATGAACAGATCCACCAAAGATTAGGATGTTCGAAGTGGCAATCCATTATCAAATGGGAGTGTTACGTATGTGACTGGGCCCAAGCAGGTGCTGTGAAGCAAGTCACACGAAGTTGCCCAAATGCCAATGGCTTCTTCTCCCGCTGCAACGTTGTCTGTTCCCAAGCCTTTACAGGCGCATGCGGTGTGCCCTATGACAGACGCCCTGAGGAAGAGAAGACTATGGCCTGGTTTCCTGATGGTCCTGTGTGTTATGCAGGCGCCACCCAGAAGGAGACGGCGGCAGCATTGCATCTTCATTCTGTGACACCTCCGGAAGACTCCGACGCAGGAAAATCTCACAGCAACAGGACTCTGTCAGCACACTGGGTGGTACATTTTGTTTGGAAGGAGAAATAGCCTGATTTGTGATTTTTAACTGACTCATGGGCTGTGACCAGTGCATTGGCTGGCTGGCTGGTAAGGATTTGGAGCGAACATGATTGGAAAACTGGACAGAAGGACATTTGGGGAAGAAGTGTGTGGATAGGTCGCTTTGATTGGACAATGATTGTAAAGACGTGTGTCTCATGTAATGCTCATCAAAAGGTGACTTCAGCTGAGGAGTTCAATGATCAAGTAGCTAGAATGGTTCATTCTGTGGGTGGTCAGCCTCTTTCCAGGGCCGTCCCTGTCACTGCCCAATGGGCCCATGAACGAAGGGGTCTTGGTGACAGAGATGAAGGTTATGTGTGAACAGGACAACTTGACTTCCACTAGCCAAGACTGGCCTGGCTGCAGCTGCTGTTGAGTGGAAAATCTACTGAGACCACAGATATGGCACTATCCCCCAGGATGAGCAGACAGCAGCCTGATGGCAGGTTGACTGTGTTGGACTTCTTCCCTCTGTGGAAAGGACAACATTTTTCTTACTGGAGCAGATACTTATTCTGCATGTAATGATTCACTTTTCCTGCTTGTAATGCTTCCGCCAAAACTACCAACGGTCCACTGACAGAGAGCCTTATCCACCATCATACTATTACACACAGTACTGCTGCTGACCAAGGAACTTACTTTACGGCCAGAGAGGTGTGACAGTGGGCCTGTAACCATAAAATCCACTGGTTCCACACTGTCCCCAAGAATCCTTAAGCACCCGGTGTGATAGAACAGTAGAAAGGCCTCTTGGAAGATACAGTTATAATGTCAATTAGGAGGCAGTAACCCGCAGGGCTGGGGAGGGCTCTGCAGAAGGCAGTATATACTGTGATTCAGTGTCCAAAGTATGGTACTGTTTCTCCCATACCCAGGGTCCACAGGTCCAGGAGCCAAGGAGTAACAGAGGGAATGGTTCCACAATTTGTCATCCTTAGTAACCTGCCAGGAGACTTTTTGCTTCCTGTTCCCAGGACCTGAAATTCTGTTGGACTGTAAGATTTGGTTCCAGAGTGGGTAGTACTCCTGCCAGGAGACACAACAAGCATTCCGCTGAACTGCAGGAAGTTTAGACTTCTCCCTGGCCACTCCCGCTAAGCTTAAGCCAACAAGCTTAGAAAGGAATGACAATGATAGGAAAGTAATTGATTGAGATCGCCAAAGGGAAATCGGATTACTTCTTCACAGTGGAGGTAAGAAGGATTATGCCTACAGTGCAGGAGGTCCTTCAGGGTTTCTCTTGCTGCCACCAAGACTCATGATTAAAGTCAGTCAGAAGCTACAACCTACAAAGGGCACAGAGCCTTCAGACATGAAGGTATGGGTCTCTTCTACAAAGCCAGCTGTGGTACTTGTGGGAGTAGTAGAGGAAGGTAGTTATAAATACCAGCCAAGGCCACATGACCAGTGGCAGACACAGGGATTATAATTGGCATGAGTGCTCCTGTCGTATTTTGTTAAGAATGTGTTTTTACAGATATTTGTGTTCTCTTTTCGCAGTTTTTCATCATGCGATGTTACGTCAATTGAGATACCAGGAATTTGTCATATTAAGTTTTGAGACACTTAAAATGTTCCGCAAAGGACATTGCCACCTCTTCTAAAATATATGTGTTTGTGGTTGTACATGGAATAGTTATAGCACGTTAGGTGCACCTGTGATCTGGCTAATGCTTTCATTTGGAAATTAAGCATGACATAAGAAGACACAATTATGTGCCATGTTGACAAGGGTGGGCTTGTGATTGGCTGTGCTTGGTTGCTAACTTGCCTACTTCTGGTATTAACTAAACAGCTCGAGTTGCTGGGAACATCTGTGAAAAATTGTTGATTAATTGGATCGTTTGAGGTATGAAGGTATACCTTTAAATCCAGATCACTTGAGATGAAAAGACCACCTTAAATCTGAAGTTTGTGAAGTGGGAAGACCTGCCTTAATCTGGGCCACACCATCTGCTCATAGTCTATGTCAAGGACACAAAAGAAAGAAGTGTTTGCTCTTTGCCTGCTTGCTGTCACTCTAGTTGGCAAGATCTTTCCCTCACTGGTATTAGAGCCTACTTCTTCAGGATTCTTCAGGTGTATGCTGAAGACTATCTGAGACATCCTGCCAGGTGCTCTAAACAAATATTGGATTCCCAAACTCTGTTGGGAGACAGCTATTATTGGGCTAGCTGGACTACAACCTTCAAGCCACTCTAATAAATCCCCTTTAATATAGAGAGATTTGGTCTATTCTGTTGTGTTCTTCTAGAGGATCCTGTCTGATACAGCTCAGGACGCCTGTATTGATGGAACACAGCTGAATAGAGTATGCAAGTACACTGGAAAAAAAATGGTAGCACCAGGCAGTGGCGGCACACACCTTTAATCCTAGCACTCCGGGGCAAGGCCATTCTGGTCTACAGAGAGAGTTGCAAAACAGCCAGGGCTACACAGAGAAAATCTCCATCCCCACCTCCAGAAAAGAAAAAGAATGGGGCCAATCAGAGAACAGATGTCAAGCATAGTGAGGAAGGGGAAGAACCCAAGCCTATCAAAATGTTGCAGAAATTTGGAGTCAGCTCCACAGGTCTCTGCCTCTGCAGTGATGAGAACAGACACCTAACTCGATGAAGAGCCCCGCGGCTTCTGCAGCTAATGCTGTCCAGCTGGGAGTTTGGGTTTTCTTCAGCTAGGGATTTTCGGTTTGTTTTTAGGCTTCTTGGCTCTCAGAGTTTGAGCCTGCTGGCTTTCAGAAAGCTCCGTTTGAGGAAGGAGGGACACCTACCCCTACTTTAGTCATGATAGAAAAAATTATTACATATTTTACTTGAAAATGGAAACAAAGTTGAGGTTTAAGGAATTTTTATACTTTTTGGAAAGATGAGAAAATATTTCTGCATTGGTACACTGTGATCAATAATCCCATTATGGTTTGTGGTTTGCTTAACTTTTTCAAATTAGTCGATGGATTGGTCAAATTGAATTTTACATACTCATGGGAATCTATATAGTCAGTGTATTATCTCCCACTCAGAAATGAGAAAGGAATTTTCGGTTATTTTTAATTTCAAGTTTCTTTTACGTGAAGAGATAGTAACCCTTTAAAATAAGTTTACTGGCGAGCCACAGTGATCCCAGTTAACATCAAATGCCACAAATTTAGAGAATCCAGTACTTTGTGTCTTTCGGTCAGGCCAGTTCTAGCAGCTTTTACACATTTCTGCAGTCAAAATTTTTTCCAGAAGTAGTATGTCTTAGTTTGGGTTTTTATTGTTGTGAAGAGATACCATGACCACAGAAACTCTTAAAAAAAAATCACTGAATTGCGGTGTCTCGCCTGCAGTTCAGAGTTTCAGTATTATTATCATGGTGGGGGGAAGGCAGACGTGGTACTAGAGGAGTGGCTGAGAATCCTGCATCTTGCAGGCAACAGGAAGTTGACTGAGACACTGGGCACTGTCCCGAGCACAGGGAACTTGAAAGCCCACCCCCACAGTGACGCACTTCCTCCAACAGGCCACACCCACTCCAACAAAGCCCCACCTCCCAGTAGTGCCACTCCCTATGAGATTTGGGGGACCAATTACATTGAAACTACCACACAATGTCACCAAAATTTCAATACTAATTTCTGTGGGAGCTGGTAAAATTCCCCAGAGCCTGTAATAGCTGTGAATTATTTAAGTTCACTCCAGGCTCATTTCACATCTGCAATCCTTGTGCCTCCTCATAAACCAGTGTTTAAATATAGACTCAGAATAAATAATTACGGTGTAGTGACTGTCAAAATGAAATGACCTAATTGTTTAATCTTGAAATAAACAAGTGTGTCTGGGAGCGAACTTTATTTCTATATAGAACATAATATTTATCACAGAATGAGCACTGACTTTAGAAAATGGTGGTGTCCACATTGAGTACAGCTGCCAACTTCCAGTAATTGCCTCGGTTGTCCAACACCTACAAAAGTTTGCCTTTTTCTTTTTTTTCAAAGTGGGGTAGCACGACTAAAATTCAGTACTGTTGCTGTGTAGTGGTGTAGAAACCCAGACGAACAAACTACCTTTTATTATTATTGGTTTTCAGGAGGGGGTGTGGGGGACTTCTTCATGCATGACAAGTGCTCTGGCACTGAATTTCATCCCCAGCCACTTTTCAGTTTTTATACACCAAGCTCCCCTCCATCTGATTGAGGGGCGATTGACTCCTACTGTCACATCCTCGGCATACCACATGTGGCTGACAAGACAAATCAACAAACTCACTTTCTTCTGAGCTGGAGGCCCAGTCATCTTCTGAAATCAAGAAAGTCCAAGTCATTTTAAGAATGGTGAGTGGCTTGTTGATTTATTTCTGGAGACACTCATAAATCAGGCAAATCACACACACACACACACACACACACACACACACACACACACACACGGGCTCACACACACACACACACACACACACACACACACACACACACTGCTTTCCCTAGGCTTACCGACAAGAGTCCTTACAAGACTTCTTTTTGGCTGTGATGGGGCAGTGGAGAGTGCCGCAGTTCACTCTGACAGAGTGGCGTGTCAGCCTTGCACATCTCAGCCGCACCACTCAAAGTGCATCCTGGGAGTTGAAATGTCAACTTTCTCACTATGTGAGCATCCCCTTCAGTCTAGAAAGAAAACATCTGAGAAATTTAATTGAGGTTGAAGTGATTTGTAACATGATTCTTAGCATATTGCACCACATGAGGAATTTCTGCTGAACCGTTTTTAAAAGACAAACATAATCTAAGGTCAGTTATTTCAAACTTCCAGCGTTCTTACAACTTGTGATATAACAAGATGTAACAGGTAAACTTATTGGGGAAATCATCTCAGATCCTTCTAAAGCCAAACTCTTTGTGCCCACTGACAAATAATGACAAAATAAACAGGAGAAATGGCCATTTGCTGCTTCCTGTTAGGTTTTGTTGATGGACTGATGTTCTCTCCTGCTCCAGCAATGGAGGATGTCTGTATTCTTGACCCTCTGTAGAGAAGCAGGAAAAAGCCTGAACTTTAAAGTTATGCTGTGCTTTGATGGCGTCTCCAGCCTCCACGCATAATTCAGCGCTCAGAGGAACAGATCTGAACTCACACCAAAAGCAGGAACTACGCGACTGAAGGGACAGGCATTTTGCGTTTGATGTCGGTAAGTTTGCTTGCACAATTAAAGAACAAATTCTGTACTATCATCCATGGCAGGGTCAACTTGCTCTCAAAATCAGGGACTGAAGTCTGTTGGAATAGATTTTTCTGAAAACGAAGTAAGAAGACCAATGAATAAGGTAGGACAGCAATAAAGAGCACATTGGTACAAAACTGCATTTTGGAGTCAATCAACTATTATGAGATTGCTTTGTAGTCTCAACTCTACATATCCTGCGATCCAGAATGTGCCCTGGAAACCGGTCTGGTTCTTCCAGAATGCCATCAACTCCAAGTCCTGACAATGCACCATCTTACAACCTCACCTTTTCCGGAAGGTAAAAAGATTGTTTAGAGTGAAAGTTCCAGCCTCCCAGGTTACAGCTTGGGTCTCTGAAGTTTAATCTGATGGTGTTCTTTAATTTAACACCCCCCCTTCCCCTTATGGTTTACCTGGTAATAGCAAGGAGGGAAGAATCCATGAAACATCTTAAGTTTTCCGCTAGGAAATAATCTGGTTAAGCCTGGGCTCACTGCTGTCTGTGCCTCCAGGTTAACAGCTTCCTCTGTGATGGGCTATGTAGTGAGTGATGGAGATAAGCCAGTCTGCCCTGGCCAAGGATGGGACTGCACGAGCTGCTGGGACCTGTCTCTTTTCTGTTTCTTTTTGTCTGTTTTCCTTGTTTACTACAGGCACCAAGACTCTTTAGGCTATACTTTTTTTTTCTTTATGGAAACCCATCTGTTTTTACTGGAGTTACAGGGCCTATGCAGGAGGCCTGCATATTTGAAAATCATACATGACTCCCAGTGTCACCTGTGTGAATATCATGAGACGCTGATGCATGACTAACGGCCTATTTGAAGAGTTTCTTTCTGGCTACATTTTAGTTTGGCTTCCCTTTTTCCCCCCTCACATGCTCTTTCCCCATTTAGACTGTGACACATTTTACTTTTCTTTCCATTAAGTCTTCACCTAAAACTCTGCGGCTCAGTACCTTTTCAGGGACCGCCCAACAGGCTTACATTTGATGAGTAAAGAGAGAACCTCCCAGTTTCATGGCCAAAAGAAAGAGGCATGGAGTCTGACTAAAGTGAGCCAGGACGTGGCTGCCTCAGCATCCACCCTGACGACACAGGATGCCACGACACTACAGAGGCACAGGCAGTCAGAGGCACAGGGTCACCCGAGTCCTGACTGCATCCTTTAACTTTTGTTGGCAGGACACTGTAACACTGTTGGTACAAGCAGTCTGTCCAATAGATGTGTGTGTGTGTTTGTGTGTGTGTATGCGTGTATGTGTGTGTGTATGTGTTTGTGTGTGTGTGTATGTGTGTATGTGTGTGTGTATGTGTTTGTGTGTGTGTGTATGTGTGTATGTGTGTGTGTATGTGTTTGTGTGTGTGTGTATGTGTGTGTGCACGCGCGTGTGTGTTTGTGTGTGTGTGTATGTGTTTGTGTGTGTGTTTGTGTGTGTGTGTATGTGTTTGTGTGTGTGTATGTGTGTATGTGTGTGTGTATGTGTTTGTGTGTGTGTGTATGTGTGTGTGCACGCACGTGTGTGTTTGTGTGTGTGTTTGTGTGTGTGTATGTGTTTGTGTGTGTTTGTGTGTGTGTGTATGTTTCTGTGTGTGTGTGTTTGTGTGTATGTGTGCGTATGTGTGTTTGTGTGTGTGTGTGTGTGTGTGTGTGTGTGTGTGTGCGCGCGCTCGAAGTAGGAGGTAGAGACACCTCATATTTCCTTCTTTTTCCACAGCCTCTGACTCCTCAGGCTTCCTGCCTTCCTCTTTTTAAATCTCTAGGATGAGGCCTATTTCCCAGTTACTACGGTGATAGCCCCAGAAAATAATTTAAATATTTCCCACAAATCAGAAAGAGAAATATACATAGATTATACACTGAGGAAACGCCATTATGAAATAGACAGCAGCAGTCCTTAGGCAGAAAGCGATTCCACAACGGGAATCAGAGAGTGACCAAATCTGAAGGTTTGAAGACGGCAAGAGGCAGTCTACACGCCCTACACAGAATACGAAGTTGTGTGTAAAAGGCAGCCGGTGAAGAGTACAAGAAGACGAGCAAGTATTGTGCTTGTGCTAGCGGCGTACTGGGTGCATACGCGGTGCACCGGTGGTGTACACGTGTGTCACGCATCCTCATCCTGGGGTCAGAGCATCTGCAAACGGTGCTCCGAAAGGTCTCAGCATCCCTTTAGTCCAGGGGCAGGCTTCAGTGACAGTGACAGGCCTCGCCCCTCTCTTTTAGAGCAACTACAGAAAGCAGTGTGCTGGTATCTTCTTGTATGCTTCCCCAGAGGGAAGGGAGGAGAGCGGGAAATGTCAGTGGTTGAAATCTCAGTGTCCTCCTCAGGCTGGTTGAATATGAATGAGGGGGGGCCATGGGGCCCACCTGGTGGTGATCTGCTACTGCCACTTACCCAACGCGTCGTTGCTCACAATCCTCAGAAGCTCATACAGGGACAGAGCGGTATGAACTCTTCCCAACCTGCCACTCGGACGGCCGCAGCTGTGTTTACCCTTCCTTTTGGGCACCGCTCAGAAAAGTCATAGAATCAATTCCAGCAGCTATAAAGGGGGGGCGGAGTTTGGGTTACGCCCGAGACTGTCCAAACTGCCAGCTCCCGTTAGCTACTACAGACAGAAGAGGGAAAAAGGCAAGGTATCTTTGTCTCCGGGTCCTGCGTGCTATTGCATGTGTCTTGGCTTCAAGCCCAAAATTAAAGAAAATCCATCTACCTGCCACTGGCAGGATGACAAAGCAATGTATTAAAGTCACATCAAAGTGGTCACAGGATCAGCAGGAGAGGGTAACAGCAGACAGCCCCGAGACCAGTGTTTGCTGTGTAATTGGGAAGAAAATCCTTGCGGCCCTAGGACGGGGAGGAGAGCTCTCGCTGTTGAGTTCAGATTCCTGCAGGTGGGTAAGCCTATTGCTTCCCGATTCACTTCTGAGGATTATTAATGAGATACAGATTTGCTGTGTGGGGCATGGAAACAGCGTGGGGCCCAGAAAGCAGGAATAAGCCAGCCAAATCAGCCACTAAAAATAGCTACTCATTAGAGAAGCCTGTGGAAATAAACCGGGACGTTGGAGTGAGCTGTGAGCGGCTGAGAAGACCAAGAAATGAGTCACAGCGAAGGCGGCATTACAGTCACACACGATCTGGCAAAGGGCTGTGTATTTCCCATCATGGAAATTTCACCCAAAACTGACTACAGCTTACCACCGGCTTGCACTTCTCTTGGTATACAAGTTTTGTTTGTTTGTTTTTTGCTGTTTTTCAAATTGAAATCTGTGCTTTTTGTAAGTTTCCCATTATTCTATGTCTATTTTAAATAGACTTAAATTAGCTTCAGAATATTTTAGTGCTTTAGAATATTTTAATGTTTTGTGCTATTCACTATAAATGAGATGCTGTGAAATGCCACTGTGTTTAGATGAATGGAATGCATTATGATAAGTTTTGGAAACCTGACCAAAATAAGTACATTTTGTACAGCTTGCACAGGTCAGTTCTCTCTCCCTACCATGTGGGTCCCAGGGATTGAACTCATGAGGTCAGGATTGGCAGCAATCGCCTTTACCCACTGAGCCATCTCTCTTGCCACTCTTTTTTTTTTTTTTTAAATTACATTTTATGTATTTATTTTGTGTGTATGTATGCATGTGAATGCATGTGACACAGTACATGTATGCAGATCGGAAGTTGGTTCTTTCTAGCCACTTTGTGGGTCCTGAGACTGAACTCGGATCCTTGCCTTGGTGGCAAGAATCGTTAGCTGGTGTGCTATGTCTATAGCTTCCCGTCTGGGTTTTTCCCTGGACTGAAGCAAGCCAAGTAGGCTAGGCCGCACAGTGAACACCAGGTGTGTGCCTGCTTCTGCCTTCCTGGAGCCGGAGTCTTCAAGTGTATACACTGTCATTTTATTTATGCGTACATTTTATTTATGCGTCCGTCTGAACGGCTGTGGGCGCACCGCGTGCATGTCTGTTGCCTGTGGAAGCCACAAGAGGGCATCAGATCTGCTGGAGCTGGATTGGACTCAATCCCCACGTGTGCACAGCAAACATTACTTAGTATCTCCACAGCTTGAATAAGAATATTGGGAAACAAGTGTGTATACTCAAAGCATATCACACTGCTACAGCTTCTCGGCTACATTTATAGTGAAGAAATGTTTATTACCAAGTGTGGCATAGCTGCATCTCACTGTAGGTCTATTTCTAGCGTTTTCGGGAACTGCCACGCTGATTGTCTTTTGTGGCTGCACTGTTTTTCACTTCTACCAGCATTGAAAAGTTGTTCCTCTTTCTCCATGACTATGTTAGCGTTTTCTGTCATTTGTATTTCCTGGCTTAGACATTTGGGCTGAGGTAAGACGAAATAGCAAAGTAGTTATAAATTTGCCTTTTCCTGATGGCTCAGGGTGTTGAGCAGTTTAAAAAATGTTTCCTGGTCATGCAGTAGTGGTGTGTAGGGCTCTGCATGGACCCTTGAGGCACCTTGAACAAGCCTGAGCTGTTGCTGGAACATTCTGAGTTTTAGCTAGAACATCTTGCCCCAGAGTTGTTACTGGTACTCTTCCGGATTTGCTAACACATCTGCCAGGGAGGAACTGAGCCCAAGAACTTGCACGCTTGACCCCTGATTGTTTTCCACTGTGCTGTGAGTCAGTAGATAAGCTCGTTCCTACCCCTCATCAAACTGCATTTAGCATTCTGCATTCCGGCATTCCTGTTGCACAAATGACCCGCTGTCTTGTCTTTTATTTAAATCTCTAGGCCTTTGCCCAATTAGTGGAACAGACTGTAACAGTGGTGCACGCCATTAATCCCAGCACTCTGGAGGCAGAGGCAGGCAGGTCTTTGTAAGTTTGATGCCAGCCTGGTCTACAGAGAGAGTTCTAGGACACCCAGAGCTATATGAAGAAACCCTGTCTTAAAAATCCAAAATAAATAAATAAAAATATTTCTTGGTCGTTTGTGTTTCATCTTTTTAGACATCTCTGTTTAGTTCCATGTCTCATTTTTTTTTTTTTAAATGTTGGTTGTTTGCTTTCTTGATATTTAGTTTTGGTTATTTTTTTTTGTTTTTGTTTTTCATCTCTTTTGAGACAGGATTTCTTTATATAGCCTTGGCTGGCCTGGAAATCACAGAGATCTGCCTGCTTCTGCCTCTTGAGTGCTGGGATTAAAGGCATGTGCCACCATCAGCCAGTGATGTTTAGTTTTTAAAAATTCTTCATATATTCCAGATACTAACCTTCTGTCGGAGGTGCAGCTGGTAAAAATTTCTTTTCCCATTCTGTGGGTTGCATCTTCACTTGAGTGATGGTGTCCTTTGCTGTCCAGAAGTTTTTGTTTCATGAGGGCCTATTTAAAAGTTGGTCTTAATGCCTGTGCTAACAGGTTGTGCTAATGGGTTCCTATTTGGAAAGTCCTTTCCTATGACGAAAAATCCAAGAATACTTTCTACTTTCTCCTCTAGCAGATTCAGGGTATCAAATGAAGTCCTTGATCCAGGGCAGATAAAGGAGGGAATATGAGGAGGGTTAAACAACATTAAAGACCTTTTGAAAAAGTTTGATGGAAACCTACTATTGTAGAAGATCCCTAAAACACACACACACACACACACACACACACACACACACACACACAGAGAGAGAGAGAGAGAGAGAGAGAGAGAGAGAGAGTGAGAGAGAGAGAGAGAGAGAGAGAGAGAGAGAGGGAGAGAGAGGGAGAGAGTCACTTATAGGTCCCAAGGGAGAATATACTACTATTATACAGGTAAATGGACATAGCATTACAAACAACTCCCGATGACTCATTGTTGTACCCGTAGATGAAGCATCCTTCAGCCACGATGAGAGAAGCTTCTATTTGCAGTAGATGATGAATGGCCCAAAGACCCACACCTGGTCACATGCAGAGAATAAGAGACTGTACAATGATCACCCCTAAGTGAACATCTGTAGCCCATTCCTTCCTCCTAAGCCTTGGGAATCATTGCTGAAGAGGACATGGAAAGAATGTCAGAGCCAGAGATAGTGGAAGACTACAAGGAGTCAGTAACTCCTGGACACAGATGTGCAATGTACATATGAATTCGTATGTCCTGACAGCGTACATGAGACATGTGTAAGCTTAAGGCAGACAAAATCCCATCTGGAGAAAGAAGTCCGTTTTTTTAAAGAGTATAATCCCTAGTGAGTCAACCACTCTCCAGTGGAAGGCCACACATCCAAGATTATGTGCAGCACAAATTAGACTCAATGGGTTAAAAATAAACTAAACTTTAAACGGAGACAAAGTTGGATGGGTTGGGGAGGGAGGTGAATCAGGAAGGAGAGGAGTGAACGGTGAATATGATTAAAATACACTGTCTGAAATTCTCAAAGAGCTAATTAAAAATGAGAGGATATATTTATTATATGCATCACTCTTATTGCATTCTTTATTTTTTTCTGGATAACTGAGTGTTAATTAGTTTTACTACCTACTTAGAAAGAGGAGCATCCAAATTAGCTGTCCACATAATGGTAGAATGATCTAATATGATGTATCCATCTAGGATGAGGATTTCCTACTGTATCAATGATACAGCCTTACCAACAACTGGGGTAGGGTTCATCTTAATGTTTCAGAGCTGGCTGACAGCTGACAAGTGATTGTCACATTACAAGGTAAATGGAAAGAAAAGTTTCCACTGACTTCTTTAAAAACACTGCAGACTGGAAACTATAAGCAATATTAAAACTATGGACTTGATACTCAAATTTCAGCAAGGTGCAGGCTCCCATGAACACTCTCTTACATCTTCATTGTGTTTTTCCTGGAAGAACCTTTATCTATTCTCAAGGCTCAGTCACTTCCTGCAGGTCAGGCAAGGTAGACTCTCCACAGGCAAGAAGCAGGGCGTGCCCTCTCCAAGGTGTTCTAAATGACAGTCAAATCCTAGAAGGGAGCTTTCTGCAACCTTTAAACACTGGCTTTCCACTTTACATCGAAGTTCAGTTCAGCTGGTAATTTTAGGACAAAACTTCAGGATTTTGAGTTCACAAAATATGAGAGAGCAACAGACACTGTCACTTTTTAAAGCACCACCTATAATCTTGTAGTGCCGGCACTACAATCTGTTCCACTAATCGGGAGAAGGCCTAGAGATTTAAATAAAAGATAGTAAGTCATTCGAGCAACGGGAAGATCAGAATGCGGCATGCCAGATGCCGTTTATTGAGGGGAAGGTGCGGGCTTATATACTGACAGCAAAGTGGAACACAATCAAGGGTCAAGCGTGCAAGTTCTCGGGCTTAATTCTTCCCCAGCAGATGTGTGTTAGCGAATCAGGAAGAGTATCAGTAACAACTCTGGGGCAAGATGTTCCAGCCAACAGCTTCAGGCTTGCTCAAGATGCCTCGGGGGTCCATGCAGGGCCCTAAATAATCCTTTATGAGAGCAACCTCTGAACCATGGCTTGGAAAGGTAGCAGCATGACAATGCTTTAGTATCTGGAGTCTGGAGAAGACTAACCTCTTGCCAGCTCCCAGCTGAAACCCTTTACAAGCTCATTTATTCAATGTTAACATCCCATCTAGCTAGTACTAGATTCTCTTCCAGAATTATACTACTGAACAATACAAATGTTCATTTCTGCCTACAGGATATTAAAATTCTGCAGCAAGGAGACAGACAAAACTTCAGATGCATAATAAATAAGGAACTGTTCATTAGGTGGTAAGATCATAGGCAGAGAATCAGATTATGAAGGACTTGGCAGCATGTGTGGGTGTGTTGGACATTCTTCCTTTGAAGAACTGGAGATTAGACATATTTTACATGTTTGGAATGGTATTTCCCATGTTAAGTTTAGTGTCGTTACTTCCCCCTTATTGTATTGAGAAAGCTGCTGTATCTACAAAAATGGTGGAATCTGCCAAAGTAACCCTAAGAGTAAGGAAGTGAGATTCATCAGAATTTTAATCGTATATCCATATTCAATTTACTTTCAGAAGAACTTCCACGTGGGCCAGAAGGCAGATAGCACAAAGATGCCTTCTTATGGTACTCATATCTGTACCTGAATGTACTGTACAAATATTCTAAATGGAACTTAACAGTCCTGAGGGCATAGATCAGATAACATACAAATCGATCTTGCCTGTAGCTCCAGCCAATTTCTGAGGCATTTGTATATGATAGCCTTCATATAAGAACTGATTTCCATTTACATCATAGAAGATAAGCAATGGCTTTAAAAGTCCAAAATAGTTATACACGGCGAAGTTTTACAGGATTTAATAAAATGAGCAGTCACTAAGAACACATGGTGTCATGATTCTATGTGCTCAGTGACTTGGAAAGTTGAGTGGGGAGAACCACTGAGCCCAGAAGTTTGAGGACAGCTTGGGAAACAGGAAGACACCATCTCTGATGTAATCATCAGGTTTTCTCTCAATGGGCTGAGAATACAGCATGAGAGACAGTGTTTGACCAGCCTGAGCAAGGTTATTTCCTTAACCAAAATAACATTATCTTATAAAAAAGCAAACCTGACCACATTTGGGTCAGAGGGGATTTTAAAGTCTTTTAATAATAAGATGGAATGCAGGAAACTTAACAGAAGTAAAGAAAGTGATAACTAAAGAGAGTTCAGCCAAAGTCCTAGAGATTTCCACATTATTCTTCTAGCCATTTATCAGAATGGCTATTTGTTTGGGTTATAAGTAACAGTAAGGTTAAAACACACATAATGGAGCCAACTTCAAATTTGTTCCCATGACCTCCTAGTCTAGGAAACCCCGAATTAATTAGGAAGGAAATCTGAGGTTGAAGGGTTGGGATTTAGATCAGTGGGAGAGCATTTGCCTGTGAAACACAAGGCCTTGAGTTAAATCCTAAGCACTTGAAAGGAAGGAAAAGCCAAAAGGAAAGAAAAAAATGAAGAGAGACAGAAGCAGGTGGATCTCTGAGAGTTTGAGATCAGCCTAGTCTACAGAGTGAGTTCCAGGACAGCCAATGATATACAGTGAAACTTGGTCTTGAAAAACCAAACCAACCAACCAAACAAAACCCAAGATAAACAAACAAACAAACAAACAATGTAAACAGCAGAGGACATTGAAAACATGACGAAAAGATTACAAGCTTTATGAGTTTATTCACAATTCAGGCAATTAGCATCATGATCAGGATAATGATTCCTAGAGCGATTATTACAGTTAAAGTAGTAGATTCAATAAATGATTATGATGACATGCACGTTCATGAAATTAAAGCCAAAAGAGTTAAACTTAGTTCTTCGGAAGAAAGCGCTGACTAGATCCTCTCATTAAGTATAAGCAGGAATCGATACTTCGAGGACAAAGAAAAGGAAACCTGTCAAAGACAGATTTTCCATGAGAAAATGTAAAAAAATCTACATCAGATTCTGTTGCTGATTCCATTTATGGCTGAGTTACCCCATCTCAGCTTGAGGTTAATGTATAAAAGACATATGTTCAAAGCTTTTTGGAGATGCTCAATGTGTGGGTTACATAATCATTCAATATAACTAATCATATACAAATTTTACCTCAGATTTACCCAATGCTCCCCAAACCCAGTTAGAATATAATACAGTGGCTTGCTTCTATTTGTTTTCATTACAAAACTGGGTTGTAAAAGTCCTGGGTTGTTATTAGGTACTTACTGCTCCCCAGTACTGGAGGACAGAAGTCAAAAGTTCAGATGTTGGCAAGTCCATCCTGTCTCTGATGCTCCAAGGGAGGGTCCCTCCACTCTTCCAAGCTCCTAGAGGGCAGGGCTTTCCTGATGTAGGGCAGGATAACTCTGACATCTGCCTTCACATTTACAAGGTTCTTGTAAGGACAGAGATCATAAGAATTGGGGATTTACCGACTTTCAGTGTGATTTCATCTTAATGACTTACATCTGCAGCAACCCCACCTCCAACACTTTGCTCAAGTGCTAAATTGCAGGATTCCAGAAAACCTATTGAAAGAAGGCTAGAAACAATTTGCACAATAGCTGTTTGATTTACATTATTAACTACAAAACAGAAATTAATAGCTTGTAAAAATGTGTGTGTGTGTGTGTGTGTGTGTGTGTGTGTGTGTGTGTGTGTGTACAAGCATGTATGTGTGCCATTGTGTGCATGTGTGGAGGGCAGAGGTTGGCACTGAATATCTTCTATTGCTCTTTACCTTATTATTTGAAACAAGGTCTCTCACTGAACTTAGAGCTTACCAACTAGTTACACTGGTCACCAATTAAGATCCCTTTTTAGTTGAAACCCAAAGGTCCTAATACAGAGTTTCAGTTTTGGTGATGTGTTATTAATAAATCAGGAATATCATCTCTTCGATTGGTAATATATATTTTACCTAGAGTGGAAATCTTGATCTCTAGTTGTTAATTTTACTCCAGCCTATCTTCTGCTGAAAATATTTTCCCTATCTAACCCATGTCCCTTCTTGCTTAGGGCCAGTGCTTCTGCAGATATTTTACAGATAAAAAGGCATATTGTGTTGACACAACTGATTCTGAATATGATAGGACCTTGTTTGGAAAACCTGACACACACTTTCTACTTCTTGTCCTTTATTTTCTGTGTGGCCTAGGCCCTGTTCTGGGCCCTGGGAATACAAAAGCAGACTTGGCATGCAAGGTTCCTTCCTTATGGTGTCCCTGTCTTAGAAAAGAGGCAGAATTTAATATATGTGAGTATATGAAGATATAATTTTGGATGATTAAAGTGAAAATACAGAACAATGAAGTAAGGGAAGAGACTAGTGAGTGAAGGGATAGAGATGACACCTTAGAGGGTGTGTTGAGGAGCACTGCGGGCATGTGAGTTCTGAGAGGGAAGGCAAAGGAGAAGCTGTAGGCAGAGGAGATGCTGTGGGCACAGGAGAAGCTGTGGGCACAGGAGAATGCTGTACAAAGGCCCCAAGGTAGGAATGTTAATGGTCAGATATCTTATTTGCATCTCAGCTACGCTGAGACATCTTATTTGCATTTTATTATAGAGACAATGCATGGCAATCTTTGTCACATTTATAGATGCATTTTACTCTGTGATATTCATGTTCTGTGGTCTATTTACTAGTCTTCCATAAGATAAGACATATAGGTTGTTGCCTACAGAAAGTAAACGACAACAGAGAGTCAGCAAGCATAGCATAGTACAGTCAAGTTATCAGAGCCAGAAACAACTCATGTTCTTTTTGCCCTGAATATGTCCATCTCTGTGTTATTGACTGTTTAAGCCCCAGAGACAAAGTGGAAAACAGCATGGTCAAAGTGGTGAATTTTGCAATAACCATGAATTCTAATGGAATGTTCCAAGACCTAGACAAAAATAAAGTAAAAAGAAAACAAACAAAAGCAATTTTAGTTCAGAGAATTTCCTAACAAAGGAGTTAGAACTAAGTAATGTCTTCATTTTCTAATATGTCTTAGTTATGTTTGTTCTTGACAAATAACTCATATGCACACAACATTTCTCCAACTTTCAATGGGAATATATATTTTCCTTTCCTCTGATTTCATATACACATCCTCTACTATACAGTAAAAGTAGTCTTTACATAGACTTGCCTTCAGTAAAGTATCCCCTGAATTACTGGGGCCAGAGCATGGAGGGACAAGGGTTAGGTAGAAAAATGTTTTCAATAAAAGATAAGTAAGATTAAAAAGTAGAGATCAAGATTTCCACTCGTATTAAACTCTATATGGCCAATAGAAGAGGTATTATTCTTAGTTTACTTACATCACTGAACATTTTCTTCCCTGTTTTAGCATCCATTGTTTCCTGGCTCAGATCAGGTGTTACTTTGTGACATCTTATTTTCATGTTCATATAATCTGTACATATAATGTACAGATGGATACATATTTCTTCTCAGAATAAGTTTTCTATAACTATATGTACTCAACATCTTCTCCAAGAAACTGCCTTAAAGCACCACTATCTATTGCTGAGGACACAGAACAGGCAGGTAGAAAAGTATGAAATATTTCCTTGACTTACTCTGTGTCAGATGCTAGAATACATTTGTCATAAGCTTAAACAAGGATACATTAGATTCGGTGAATGAATGAGATGGTCACAGATTCTGCCTCATTCACTTAGGAAACCTGGATTGATTGCCTACTGGTTACTCAATGTATTGGGGAGAGGGAAGCAAAGCACATAGATGATGCCTTCGGCCCCCATAATGCAGTGTGAATGAGAGCTGTTAGCAAACCAATAGAGGACACAGTACCAACTGCAACATTCTAGTGCTATGCTATATATTAACCCAAATAGGTGGCCACATTAAAAGCCATAAATAGAAACATAAGCTGGGTATTGTGATTTAATAAGGATCAGGATAAACAATTATGCCGAACAGAAGTTTATTAAGGGAGAAATAACTCACAACATAGGCAGATGTACGCGGCGGGTTCCAGCGGATCCTGAGCCTTCCAGCATCCACCACCAAAAAGGGGTGGCCCGACCCTCTCCCAGCCTTTTCTCTCTGCTCCCATCCGGCCCTGTCTCCGCCCCAATGGGCATGGTCTAAGCCACAGGTACGGACAAGGTGAATATCTCATTACAATTCCCCTTTTAGTCTAAAGAAAAGATTTGGGTTTGATACAAAACTATATACAAAACAGTGAATAACAAGTGTGCTCTAAGAAAAGGAAAATTGAGAACAAAATGACCTACATATCTAGTCCTAGGATGAAGACATAACGGAGTTTACAATAGAGTTATCCTAAACTAGAAAGCTTAAGCCTAGTACCTAATCTATCTAACTAGGAAGAGAGAATAATAGTTGTGATGGTTTAATCTACAACCTCATCAAGACCTGAGAAGGAAAATAGCAATACTAGGGTAGACAGGAAGTGCGGATGGACAACTTCCAAAAGATGCCTCGAAGACAGAAACAGCAAGCTTCCTGGACAGTCACCCAAGGTCTCAGAGCAATGTTGGTACAGCCAGTTTTGGCTAAGGCCAAGAGTACCTGACAGATCACAACAAAAGCAGGGAGGTAGAAAGGCTGTCTTACCCTGACTTGGCAAGGTTCAGCAGTCTTCTGTTTGTCTCCTGCAAGCACATAGGACCGCATGTCCAGATCAGTTGTCAAGGTAGGGGCAGTTCCTTGCCCAAGAGGCCATGGCCGAAGTGAGGGTGAACTCCAGAAGGAGCAACGACAGTGTCCAACATACTTTCGGGAAAGTGCATGGTGCTGTCAGGAGCAACAGTGTCTCATGTCAATGGAGTACTAATATTAAAACATTTAAATGCCGTGTTCTGCAGGTCTATGAAGTGATTGGAGATTAAGCATCTATTTCTGACTAATCTCATAGGCAAAGGAAACACGGCTGAGGATAATCTGTCATATTCAGGAACTTAAAAACCTGATTAAAACTTCCTTGAGTAAAGCAAGGATACACACCTAAACAATATAATTATGCACATGTAAATTCCTAAAGTAGAGGTAGAGTAGAAATGTCTAGACAAGAGGGCAGCAAGATAAATATCCTAAATTGTATCAATATACAAAATGTCTTGAACGCCAACAAAGTATGCATACATAGAATATAGCGAGAATAATGTGCATAAAACATAAATGGAAAGATTTCACACAATATGACAAAATATAATATACAATTCTTCCAGTACATAGATTACCATGGATAAGAATATAGAACAGTGTAAGCTGAAATACTAATATCTCACTACATAAATGGAAAGATTTCACACAAAATGACAAAATATAATATACAATTCTTCCAGTACATAGATTACCACGGATAAGAATATAGAACAGTGTAAGCTGAAATACTAATATCTCACTCTTACTAAACAATTCACAAGAAGGTAGGCCAATCTACCTATATCATTCTGAACCATACCTTTCCCAACCATACCCTATTCCTGTCTAAAAGAGATAACCGAGTCTAAATATCACTTTCCATACCCAACCCCAAGTAACTAAAACCAACACTATGAAGATGAATATTATCCCTAAATTCCAAGAGTGGGGAGAGGGGCGTCGTTATCTTAAGATTACTTCCTGCTGAAATGGGACGATGATTGCTCCATGGGATCCTGTAGGAAGAAAATGTTTAGCAACCAAATTTCTCAACAGAACTGGCTGTGACATATGTAGGTATTCGTAGTGTGGCAGAAAATGCTTGACTGGAGTTCTATTTGGAACTCTGGCCAGGTTGCAATAAGAAGGTGCACCATTACAGCTAGCTAGTCAGGAGTTGTCTTGAGCAAAGCAGTCCCAAACCGGTTAAAGGGTGAAGTTTGTAGCTCAGATGCATCAGGATGAGTACAATGGAAATGTCCATTTGGGGCCCCATCTTCTTTCCGGAGTGTTCAAGGATTGCTGTTGGGAACTGTTATTATTCCTTGTGGAAAACTTAAATATCAATATCAAAGTAAAATTTTCAAGTTTTACTGTATGCATTAGGGGAAAGGCAACAATAAGCATTAACATGTATAAGAGAAAATGAGGATTTCAGAGAGAAAAGTGCATATAAACACATGAGTCCCTAGATTTTGTTTTCTTCTGCCTTACATCAATTGGCTTTTTGATATAAAGCAGAAACTGTGAATTCAATCTTAACAACATGCTTGGATTTAGAGAAGGAAAGCCAAATCCAACTCCAAAGCCAGCATTGATTTATATGAATCGGGACTACAGGAATACCAAATAGTAAAGAGAAATATATATCCGTATAGGAACAGTTTATTAGACTTAAATATTTTTACCATAAATCAGATTACTCTTCATTAAATGATTCTTTCTGGAGAGTTGTCTTCTGTAGGTACCTACATGTTCCTTGTCTCTTGGTTGTTTGAAGATAGGTGTTCTCTGTTTTACTGTAAAGACAAGAAGAGAACACTTCCCCTATCTTTGAGAGGTCTCCACACATTTTGTGGGACCCAATTTGTTGAATGACTTGTCATTCCTCCTCATTAAGATGTTTCTCTTGTTCAACTTGGATCTTGATCAACTTAGACGGTATCCATAGCTTTTCTTCTCCTGTAGATACAAATGCGAAACCCCTACCCCATCGTAACACATATCCTGATTTCCATTCTGGGGTCAATACATCCTTGAAGTACACTGGCTGATTTAGTTCAGAAGTTTTTTTCTATTGTCCAGTTCCTTTCAGCAGCTGTTTGTCCTTTTTCATTAGCATTAAGAAAGTTTAATGTTAATAAAGCATTATGTAATCTGTGTTTGGGTGTCTTGGTTACTCCTGCCTGTCTATGGAGCATTTCCTTTAAGGTACGATTGGATCTCTCAATTACTGCTTGTCCTGTAGGATTGTGTGGTATACCAGTTATGTGCTTTATCTTAGAATATTCAAAAAACTGTTTCAATTTGTTGGAAATATATGCCGGAGCATTGTCAGTTTTTATTTGTGCAGGTATGCCCATAATGGCCATTACCTCTAATAGGTGTGTAATAACAGACTCAGCCTTTTCATAGCTCAGAGCAGTAGCCCATTGAAACCCTGAAAATGTATCTATAGTATGGTGCACATATTTTAATTTTCCAAATTCTACAAAGTAAAACACATCCATTTGCCATATTTCATTTCTTTTTATACCTTTAGGTTTACTGCCTGGTGGTAAAGGAGTTTGGTTATAGAATGAGCAAGGAGGACATTTCCTTATTATTTCCTTAGCTTGTTGCCAAGTGATAGAAAAGTCCTTTTTCAAACCTTTGCTGTTCACATGGTGTTTCTTATTAAACTCTGATGCTTCTAGCACACTTCCTATCAATAAGCGATCAATTTCATCATTGCCTTGTGCTAGAGGACCTGGTAGACCCGTATGGGATCTAATGTGTGTTATATACATAGGATGAATCCTCTTTTGGATAGTATCTTGTAACTGTATAAACAATGAAGTTAAGTCTGTACCATCAGGAATAAATTCTGCAGTCTCGATGTGTAAGACGACTCTTTCTGCATATTGAGAGTCAGTAACTATATTGAGAGGTTTTGTAAAATCCATAAGTACCATGAGAATGGCATACAATTCTGCCTTTTGTACAGAATTGCAAGGGCTTTGAACCACTTTACTTATTTTACCTGATTTATATCCTGCCGTACCTGATTTGTTTGCATCAGTGTAGAATTATGAACTCCAGAGATAGGTCTTTTTCTTACAATGCGTGGAAGGATCCAAATCGTTTTCTTTATGAATTTTATCCTTTCACTTTTGGGATATTTGTTGCTAATCATTCCCAAAAAGTTACTGCATGCTCTCTTCCAATATTCATTATCTTTCCATAAGGAGGAAATTTCCTCATTAGTCAAAGGTACTATGATTTCTGCTGGGTCCCTTCCTGTCAGTTGACGAAGTCTTAATTTACCTTTTATAATCAGGTCAGAGATCTTTTCTATATATGCTTTTAGTTTTTTATTCTATTTATGTGGTAGAAATATCCATTCTAATATGATATCTTTCCTCTGCATCAAAATCCCTGAAGGATATTCTCTAGATGGTAACATAACCAGAATACAGTCTAATTTTGGATCCACACGGTCCACATGTGCTTCTAATATCCTCTTTTCTACCCATTCTAATTCCTTTTCAGCCTCAGCTGATAGTATTCATGGACTATTTAAGTCTTTGTCCCCTTTTAGAGTCATTTTTAAGTTTTTCAAATCATGCCCTTCTACTCCAATAATGGTTTGTAGTTGAGAGATCTCTCCTAGTAATTTTTGAAGATCATTAAGAGTCTGGTAGCGATCTCTCCTAATCTGTACTTTTTGTGCTCTAATTTTCTGTAGATCTATTTTGTATCCTAAGTAATTAATAGAATCTCCTTTTTGTATTTTTTCAGGAGCAATTTGTAATCCCCAATGAGGTAAAACTTCCTTTACTTTCTCAAACATTTTTTCTAATGTTTCTATTTTAGAATCATCTAACTATATATCATCCATGTAATGGTAAATTATGGATTGTGGAAGCTGTTCACGAATTATTTCCAGTGGTTTTTGTACAAAATATTGGCATAGAGTCAGGCTATTTAGCATTCCCTGTGGCAAAACCTTCTATTGATATCTCTTCACTGGTTGAGAATTATTATAATTAGGTACCGTGAAGGCAAATTTCTCTTTATCTTGTTCCTGTAAAGGTATAGTGAAGAAGCAATCCTTTAAGTCAATAACTATAATAGGCCATTCCTTAGGTATCAAAAAAGGCAAGAGCATTCCAGGCTGTAGAGAACCCATTGGCTGAATAACTTTATTGATGGCTCTCAGGTCTGTAAGCATTCTCCATTTACCAGATTTCTTTTTGATAACAAATACAGGAGAATTCCAAGGGCTGGTTGATTCCTTGATGTGGCCAGCATTTAGCTGTTCCTGTACCAGGTTTTCTAAAGCTTCTAACTTCTCAGAGGTCATAGGCCATTGCCCTACCCAGACAGGTTCCTCTGTTAACCATTTTAAGGGTAGGGCTTTTGGTTCCTCTGTTTGTTCAGCGCTTGCATTCTGTTTTTGTACAGCCTGGATATTTGGTGTCTGTCTTGAATAGTACTTATAACACCCTTTCCACAATCATGAGGTCGTTTATGGTTCCTATCCATTATTGGAGGAATGTTAATCTGTGTATTCCATTGCTGTAATAGATCACGACCCCATAAATTTATTGCTATATCGGCCACATATGGTCTCAACCTTCCTCTCTGTTCTTCTGGTCCTACACATTCAATCCATCTCGTGCTCTGTTTTACCTGAGACAGGGTTCCAATCCCTAAGAATTGAACATTTACCTCTTGTAGGGGCCATCTAGGAGGCCAGGATTTCTCAGTTATGATAGTTACATCAGCTCCCATGTCCAGTAAACCTTCAAAAAGTCTGTTATTCATTTTAACTATCAATCTAGGCCTATGACTATTTATAGAGGTTTGCCAAAATATATGCTTTTGGTTTCCTTTTCTCATGTTTGATTCAAATTCCATCATTAGTATGTCATCCAGAGCGGTATGAGTTTTTACAGTAGGCAATGGATTTTCTAATCATCCTGTGGGAGATTGCCCTCCACTGTGACTGGGAATGTCCGGACCACCTTTGGCATGGGGGCCTTCGAGAGGCCCCCCAAGGAGTTTCCCGATGGTAAAGGGTTTCCTTGCTTGTCTCTGGTCGATCTACAGTCATTGGCCCAGTGTCGGCCTTTGCCACACCTTCTACATAACCCAGAAGGCTGAGGCCTTCTGTTAGATTCATTCCTGGGAGTGTTATTTCTAGAAATAATTTGCCTACAATTTCTTTTTAGATGTCCTTTTCTACCACAGTTAAAACATCTGACATTGTGATATCTTTTCAAACCTTTGGAGATGGCTTCTCCTAGCCAAGCTATCTCCTCATAGTTAGGATCTCTGTTATCTTGATGTCTTCTTGGATTTTTAGACATGGCCTCTCCTACCCAAGCTTCAGTGTCACCATAGTTAAAACCTCTGTTATCTTGATGTCTTCTCATACCATTAGATATGGCCTCTCCTACCCAAGTTTCAGTGCTATTATCATTATATTCCATGTTGGCTGTATATAGAACCCAGTCATCTAAAGGTGCTGATTGAGTTTTTAAAGGCCAAAGCACTTGTTTGCATCGAGGGGTCGCATTCTCATAAGCTAATGTTTTTATAAGTACTTGCCTAGTTTCTATGTCTGCTACCTCTAATTGCACTGCTCTAGACAATCTTTCTAGAAATGAAGTAAAATGTTCTCTTGGTCCTTGCCTTATCTTGATATAGGATTCTATCTTTTCCCCTAGTTCATGAACCTTATCCCAAGCACTCAGAGCTGCTGTACTGCATAGAGACAAGATATGTTCATCATAGGCAGCTTGGGTTTCTGGGTCAGCATAAATACCCTCACCAAGGATTTTATCTTGGGGAGCTTTATAACCTTTCTTCAAGCCCTGAAGTTCAAGAGCTTTTGCTTCCTCTCTCCATAAAACCCTCCATTCTAATTGAGAGGAGTTTTCAAGGACAGCGGATATCAATTGATCCCAATCCTTAGGGGTTACCTTGTTATTCCTTGCCCATGATTCTATTAATTGCTTCACATATGGTGAGTGCATACCATAAGAGACTACTGCTTCCTTTATACCTTTTAAATCTTTCATACTTATCGGTTCCCTCTGATAGGCAACACCACCTTTTGGGTGTTTTTTCGTTTCTGGTTTTTCACTAACAGATACAGGGAAAACTCCCCTGACCCTAAATGGTGTAGAAAATTTTAACACTCTTTCATGCCCTGTTCCCTGTAGTTCTCTTCTGATATGTCAGATTGATGGTCTTCTAAGGCCTGAAATCTATTCACCATTGTTTCTTTGAGTGTCTGAACTTCTTGAACCACATAAGTTTCTAGAGACTTCATTGCATCAGTCAGTTTATTACTTTCTCCAACTACAAATGATTCCATGGTTTTAATATTCTCATCCTTAGATATACATACATGCTACAGCTGGGCAGTGGTGGTGCATGCCTTTAATCCCAGCACTCTGGAGGCAGAGGCAGGTGAATCTCTGTGAGTTTGAGGCTAGCTTGGGATTCAAAGTGAGTTCCAAGACAGGCTCCAAACGTACAGAGAACACCTGTCTTGAAAACAATAACAACAACAAAATATAAATGTATTTTTTATAGTTCTGGGGAATGGGAAGCCCAGTCAAGATGCCAGTGGTTTTGCTTCTAATGAGACTATTGATGTTGAGAGTGGACAAAGTTTGTTGATTTCTGTTATTTCTTGTTGTGATTGTGTCCCCCACTCCCCTCTTTTTATTTGCTGGTCTTGGTGGTGCTTTTCTTTTTCCCACTGGATCATCTCGTTGGCCCAAAGTAGTTAAAATTTTAAAGCAAATAAGAATTCTTAGAGTATGTTTCTGAAAAATAACTAAGACTATTGAGGAATAGATGGATGGATAAAGAGATGCATGTATCAAGAGCAAAGACGACTTGGGAGGTAAGGCCAGCTCCCGTGATGAAGGCTGTTGAGATGGGGAGAGACTGAGTAGGAGATTTGTTTATGTGCAAAAAGAAAGTAAATCAAAGTTTTGGGTGTACAGCAATCAGATTAGAGGAGACACATTAGATTGCTTTTGTTTGGTTCTAGGCTAAAGGAAGGGGTCATATTTGGCAGTGAATGCTGAGGGGATGTGTGTAGTGTGCAGCTGGAAACAAGGCATGGCTTTCCGGTGGGATGGGCAGGATGGAGGCTACTTAAAGAGTACAAATGACCCATCTGCTTATCTTCCTCCTCCCCAGCTGAGCTCCGAATGTAGCTGAAGACTGCGGACTGGCAATCATTCTTAGCACCCCAAGGAAAATGCAAATGGCGGCCAAGCTCCTTTCTAGGTAAATGTGGACCAGCGGACTCTGGGGATAACCCTGCAGAACTGAGGGATGCCAGTCTTCCCTCTTCAGAATTTGTCAAACAGGAACTAACATGATACCAGAAATCCCTTTCTCCTCTCTAAAATCAAAGATAATCTGAATTCCAAAATCATATACCTGTAAAGATTTCAGAAGAAGCAAATCGGAAATTGTCCTAGTTAGGGTTTCTATTGCTGTTTAGGGACACCATGACCATGGCAACTCTTATAAAAGAAAATATTCAGTTGGAGCTGGCTTACCGTTTCAAAGGTTTAGCCTATTATCATCATGGGAAGAAGCTGGAGGCATGTAGGCAGGCTTGGTGCTGGAGAAGAAAGATGGATCCTATTTCCACATCCATTTTTTTGGTCTATGTCTTTTTATTGGGGAATTGAGTCCATTGATATTGACAGATATCAATGACCAATGATAGTTAATTCATGTTATTTTGTTGTTGTTGGTACGTGTGTGTGTGTGTGTGTGTGTGTGTATGTGTGTGTGTGTGTGTGTGTGTGTGTACTAATATGATTCCCTTCTTTTGGTTTTGCAAATGTAAGATTATTTATTTCCTGTGTTTCCAGAGTTGGAGTTTTCCTTCTAGTATTATCTCTTTTTCCTTTTCAGCTTTTAATATTCTTTCTTTGTTTTGTATGTTTAGTGTTTTGACTATTATGTGGCAAGGGGACTTCCTTTTCTGCTCCAATGTACTTGGTATTCTGTATACTTCTTGTATCTTTATAGGCATCTCCTTTAGGTTAGGAAATTTTCTTCTGTGATTTTGTTGAAAATATTTTCTAGGCCTTTGAACTGGGATTCTTCTCCTTCTTCTATTCCTATTATTCATAGGTTTGATCTTTTCATAGTGTCCCAGATTTCCTGGATATTTTGTGTTAGGAAATTGTTAGAGTTAACATTTTCTTTGACCTATTTATCTATTTCTTTTATCATAAGATTCTCGCATCCTTCTCTTTTATTCTGTTGGTGATGCTTGCATCTGCCATTCCCATTCGATTACCTAGATTTTCAATTTTTAGGATGCCTTTGGTTTTGAATTTCTTTATTGCTTACATTTCCATTTTCAAGTCTTGAATTAGTTTTATCCATTTCCTTCAACTTTCTTTCTTGGCTTTCTTTAAGGGATCTATTTATTTCTTCCAGTTTTTTGTTTGTCTTTTCCTTGATTTGTTTAAGGAGTTTATCTTCATTAAGGGCCTCTATTATCTCCTTATTATTGGCTTTAAGGTCTTTTTTTGAGCTTTGGTTGTATTGGAATATTCAGGGCTTTGCTGTAGTACGATAGCTGGTGTATAGTAAGATATTGCCCTGACTATTGTTATAATTAATTGTGTTCTCACTCTGGCATATAGGCCTCAGGTCTGGGATGATTACAGGTCTAGGTGCCAATTTCTAGCTTTGTCTTTATTGAATGGGTGTTTTGTTCCTTGGCTTCTGTTTCCTCTCTAATCTTCTAGCCTGTGTGGTCTGTGGTTGAGCAGTTGGGGCCTGGAGTTCTGGTGGTCTGTGTGGCTTCTGATCTGAATTGAGGACTGGTCTTCTGGCAGGTGTGGTCTGTGGTTGGGCTAGGGGTGTCTTCCTGAAGGAACTGAGAGAGTTGGGGAAGACCACAGGTGAGTGAGCTACCTAGTCTTCATTCATCTTCTATTCATCCATTCAGGAAGTATACATGATCATTTTATAAAGTGACAGATTACATAAGATACTATCTCATTATCAGAAATAGTCTGTGTCCTCATTTAGTTTGCAATTTAATAAGAGGAGGTATCAAACAACTACAATTACAGCAATTACTAAAAAGAAGGGCATGATATGCATTGAAAATGTATAAGAGCAGATGGTCAGCCAGGCAGTGGTGGCACAGGCCATTAATCCCAGCACTCAGGAGGCAGAGGCAGGCAGATCTCTGTGAGTTCCTGTCTGTTCCAGGACAGGCTCCAAAGTAATACAGAGAAACCCTGTCTGGAAAAACCAAAACCAAAAAATAAAAAAAGAAGAAAAGAAAAAGAAAATTAAAAATTAAAAAACATAAGAGCAGAAGGGTCAAGCCTGGTATGGTCACTCCTGGGTATCCTAGGGAATGTGACTTTCAAGTTGAGATAAGGATGGGGTTAGTAAGGCTGAACTGGGGAAATGGGTACTAGCAGAGAGAAGTTCATGCAAAACAAACTACATAAAAAGAGGCAGGGGGATTTGCTGAATACAGAATCTAAAGCTTAACAGTGGCCAGAAGACAGAAGAAAGAGCAAAGTTGATCTCAGAGAACTGTATGTGGTCTTTATCCAAAAGCATGTCAGTCACCAAGGGATTTAAATTCTAACCCAACAGTACTTATCTGATTACTCTGGCCATGATGCATAGAGGGGCTGGAAGCCCAAGAGAAACTGTGAGAAGAATGAACTAAAGATAAACTGGCCCTCAGAGGACTCACACATAGAAGAGATAACACAGGAACACACCGCGTGTGAGGTAACATGAGCAGGAATGCTCCCCCTGCTTATTACACAGTGGGCTACATAGTCTGGATTCATATGAGTAAACTCAGGGCTTCCAGAAACACAGAGCCCTGTTCAAGGGGACGGACAAGAGTTTACAGGGAGGGACAAGAGTTTCCCGGGGGGTTCTCCAGACCTGTGAGAGAAGCTTGTGGAGATGAGGTTGCCCAAGCCCTCTCTCTGCAACCCTACACACACACTCACACCAAAGCCTTCCATCTGACTGTCTCAGGAATCTACCACCACTCTACTACCCAGAATCCTCTGTCTCTTGGGACGCTTCTTTATGTTTTTATATCTGCCTAGTATCCAAATTAAAGTCACATCAGGGATGATTTTGCCTATAAGGTTGTTGCCTGTAAATGTCATCAATTACATCGGAGAAAGAATGGCTGTGAAACTGTATGAAAACTGCAATCATATGTTATTGTATATAAACGACTCCACTCGTACCCAGCAGAATTTATCTTGGCATCCTTCCACTCTCCAAGGCTCCTCTGCTGCCTGCTGGCCCAAGAAACACTGCCGGGATTCATTCTTGTGCAGAATTTTTTCCCGACTGAAATTCTATGCTAAAAGCAGTAAAGGAAACTTGCTCCCATTCATTTATTTTGGAATTAGATGTACAGACTGGGAGGAGGGGACGAGAACAATAGTTCTTTACACTTACAACAGTAAGTTGGGGAAAGGCTAAACAATCCTCTATTTGACTTCATGGTCTGAACTAGAACAGTCAGGAAAATAATTACGCAAAGCAGATCTTCAGCAGGAGGGGAAGGGAGCAATGTGTCATGAAACACATATCAGGACATTGCCAAATATTATGCATGATCTTCCGAATTCTAGAAATTCTCAACTCACTACTGTAGAGTGTTATCAACAAAGGCAATGCAAAAGTTAAATTGTATGGTTGACACAGACCTTTTCTTTAATTTTGGCATTTATATGAATGTCTAAATATGGTAGGAAATGAGTATCACATTCCTAAAGATTATTTAATATTCCAAAAATAGTAGCAGCTATGCAAAGGGCACTACTTGAAACACATTATGCCAATATAACTCTTATTCCTCTTATTCCTCTTATTGTGTCTTTGGATCCTGCAGTGCTACTGCGCTCAGGGCTAAATACTAAGAGAAGACAGTCTCTGTGCAAGACCAGGAGGTCTGTCCTCTCCAGGAAGTCTGTCCCTGATTACTCTCTTCTGTGGAACTTCCTAAACATTTGCACATCTTTCTGGAAGACTTTATGAATAATCCCTAAATTAAAATAAATGATTCGTGGATCATCGGTTTGTTAGAATTTCACAACTTTATTTCCATTTAATATTGCAAATTACCCTTGGCCAAAACACCAGTGACCTTAGAAAACAATGCTTGAGGCTATACTGACTTTACTCTCTCAAGCTTAATTCACAGTCTAGAATTAGCCACTTTCACGTTTGTTTGTTTGTTTGCTTTTTTAATTGGGGGGGGGACTGAAGAGTGGTTTACCAGTTAAAAGCATTTGTTCTTGAAAAGGACCTGGGCTCAGTTCTCAGCACCTACATTCAGTGGTTCACATTTATCTTTAACTCCAGTTCTGCGGGAGCTCGAGCCTCTTTGGACCTCGATGGGTACGAGACATGAATGTGGTGTGTGTGTGTGTGTGTGTGTGTGTGTGTGTGTGTGTGTGAGAGAGAGAGAGAGAGAGAGAGAGAGAGAGAGAGAGAGAGAGAGAGAGAGAGAGAGAGAGAGAGAGGAGAGGGAGAGGGAGAGGGAGAGGGAGAGGGAGAGAGCTCACTGGCTCTTCTTTTTTTATTTTTTGGTTTTGGTTTTTCCAGACAGGGTTTCTCTGTATTACTTTGGAGCCTGTCCTGGAACAGACAGGAACTCACAGAGATCTGCCTGCCTCTGCCTCCTGAGTGCTGGGATTAATGGCCTGTGCCACCACTGCCTGGCTGACCATGCCCCTACCTCTGCTAGGATTAAAGGCATGTGCCACCACTGTGCAGCCAGTGTGCTGATGTTTTGAAGATCTTTTTTTGATGTGTAAGTGGGAATTTTAGGAGGAAGATATGAACAAATAGAAACCCTAACTTACTGAAATCTGCAGAGATGTTCTTTTTATCTGGAGCTTTTCTGTGTTACTGAATCTCTGATCGAATACAGCCATCACAAGTAGTATGTGTCTATGTTACTGGTGACTTGTTTCGTTATCCAGAATCATCCCAGAGGGCTGTGTGTTTGTGTATGGAGTGGTTAGATACATGTAGAAATACAGGTTTGGGTCAAGATAAACGTGAAGCTGAGAAGTGTTGATGGAGGTAGAGGGGTAGTGACAGTTAGCAGGGAGCTTCTTCCGCACTCAGCTCCAAAACTTAAAGAGACTATGGCATCTTTCTGTTTCCTACCCAAGAGGGATAAACTAATCTTGGCATGCAAGTTATTAAAAGTTACTATGACTAAATCTGCTGAGACAGCCTAGAGGTGTAAACTCTGGTGACCTTTGTTGAGTCCCTGAAACTATGCGGGGGGAGGGGGGGTGGAAGATGAAAACCGAGTTCAATGTCCTCTGACTTTCAGATGCACGCTATGGCACACACATACCTGCATTCGCATATGATGCACATGCAAGTACGCTCTCTCTCTCTCTCTCTCTCTCTCTCTCTCTCTCTCTCTCTCTCTCTCTCTCTCTCTCTCTTCTCTTAGAAGCTTCTCGGGGTAAGTGTTGACTTACATTTCTAGTTTGCCATACCTTTGGGCACTTTATGCTCAGTTTCTAAAGCTATAATTATAGTGAACTGGCTCACTGCTCCTCAAGAGTCAGATCTCTCTTTCCTGGAGAGTTTAAATAGGACACAACTATATTAGTGAGGACTAATTTCTTTGTCTCTCTTGCAAACGAAGTTTTTGCCCCTGGCATGACGGTAGGCATGCTCATACACTTCCCAAGCTTCCCCTTCCCCGTCCCCTCTATATTTATTACTTGGCATGCGCTGTGTGCCTTGTGCAAGTAAATGCTATCCTAGGAAGGGTTACCCTTGGGAGAACCTTTCTCATGTTCAATTTGTCTCCAAACTCTGAAGGATAATCAAATAATGAAAAACACAAAACAAGATCAAATAAAAGGAATATCATAACCGGTATGTAAGCAATACCTAAGGCTTAAAAAAAGAAGATCTATCTAGACCAGGTTTTGTTTGTTTTTAATTTGGGGTTCAATGAATGAGTAGAGTAGGAAAGGACCTTCATTTTTCTCTGGATAATTTGGAAAAATGCAACAACGTCAAATGTTTCACCGGAGAATTGAGATTGTATGAGACAAAAGTATTGTATGAACATTATAAATGTGATTGCTATAACAAGTTAAAAAACGATTTTGTAACTTAGCACAACACAGATTCACCACCATATAGCCATGAGATCAGAAGTCCAGAAGGGTTTCACTGGACTGAATGGAGACATTCATCATCAGGGCTCCCTCTCTTCCTGTCATGGAGTTATTCCCTTGATCTTTCCAGCTCCTGCAAGCCCATGGCATTCCTTGACTAATGGTGCCTTCCTCCCTCTTCAAAGGCAGCAATGGAAGGTTGAATTATTTACCTATTGCAACACTCTGACCTCGTCTGCCAGCCTCTTCTACTTTAAAAGAGTCTTTGCAATACATCATTGGGCCCATCAGAATAGACCTACTTCAAGGTCAGCTTATTAGTGACCTTAGTTCCATCTGCAACTTTGGTTCTCTGCAAAGGTAACATTTTCGCAGGTTATGAGGATTAGGTCATTTATGACTTTGGGAGGGGCGATAGAAATACTGTTCTATTTTGCCTACCCTTCTTGGAATGTGATGGCGAATTTCCAGATTACCCTCTACGGGCACTGTGACAGGCGCTGTGGGTTTGTTAAGGGCAGGATCGGCTTCTTTTATGTTGTAGTTGTCAACATTTACACTCATCAAGGAGTTGCTGAATATGCTCCTGCTTTTAGGATGCCTCAGAGGAGAATGAGGCAAGGATTTTATATTCAAGAAGTTGTTTTGTTCTCCCTTCCCGTTTGAGGATGGAGAAAATGAGATGTTGAGATTTGCCAGCTTCTGATTTTAGGGCTATCCTGATATAGCTTTTTTTTTTTTTCCATATCCATTTGCAAATATATCTACCATCTACCATTCCAAGAGACCCTATCTCCTCAATCTTTTCAAGGTCCATACGAAGGGCTTTTGGGCCCTCTTTGATGCTGTCATTAATATGCCTAAACCCCAGACTTCAATCAAAACCTGTTTTGTAGGTTATTCAAGTTATTTACACTAACATATGGCCATAGAGACATTTCTATTTTAAAAGGAATCCATTAACACCAATAAAGATGTAGTTCACAAACTATTTTTAACTTGGCTAATAGTTAAAATTTTTGGCTCATTTTAGCACCTAAGCCTTTTATGTGAACTAGCCCTTCCATATGCTAAATTTACATAAAGAATAGGCATTTTTATTAATTGTGAGATAGCTTGCATATTTTAAAATATACTTAGATTAAAAGAAATAATGTCAAATAGATAATCAAGGTAGTCTCTAACTCATTTATTAAAACAACTAACACACATGAGTCCTACTGCTAGAAATTAAGCTTTTGACTGAATTTTAGTTGTTTTAAATCACTGTTCAAACTGATACTTTAATCAGTTGTTTTATTTTTTTAAGCCTTTCTTATTGCCCACTGTATCCCTAAAGATACTCCCCTTGATGCTGCCTAGATTTTTAAAAGCATTTCAGCTTTTATTTGTACAACCTTTCATATGTTGATTTATTTTAATTCCAGACTCAATACCTGTAACTTCATTGTAGCTCACACGACTAATAAAGGCATATACAATCATTATATTTAATCCACTATAGTATGATACACACATATAACAGCATAATGGGGAAGGTTCTTTTTAACTGGCACATTCCATTTTGCTGAAAACACTGCACCCACGGTATCATCCCGTCTTACCCTTCCAGGCTGGCTCTACTCCTGCTTGTGATTTGGTTTTTATATTAAGGGTGTCTCGTCAGCCTAGAATTTGTTTGACTCCCTTTTCCCGTTATGATCTTATTTTTATTGGGATTTATCTCAGATTTATCCTAAGCCGGTTCTGTTATCGATTACAATCATAGAAACTCCCTCCCCTGCCTACCCAAAGTCCTTTGCTCTCATCTCTTGGTGCATTTATCATGTGGTGTTTCAATTATTTATTTCTCTGTTTTCTCCACAGTGCCATGCATGCTTGGTGAACACAGACCATGCTTTGGAATCTCAGTATCCTGCATGCAGGAAAAATTAACAAATGCTTTGAGTTCATTGTGTCTGGAAAGAACAAATGGCACGTGCCTCCACTCTCGGGCGTTACTACATCAGAGACAGAGCTTTTCTTTTGTCCTGACAGCCTGGCCTCAAATAAACACACAGAAGCTGATCTCAATTACAAAATGCTCTGCCCATAGCTCAGGCTTATTACTAACTAGCTTTTACAACTTAAATTAACCCATTTCTATTAATCTACATTTTGCTACATGGTTCATGGTTTTACCCATCCTCTAGCGAGTCTTGTTCCTCTGGAGGCTAGCTCACATCTCTTTCTTGACACAAGGTAGAGTCATTAAAAAGAAGGGTGCCTCAATCTAGGGGGTGGGGAAGCTCTATAACATGGGGCTGTATGTAGACAAGCCTGTGGAGCATTTTCTTACTTAGTGATTGACAAGGGAGAATCCACACCATTGTAGGTGGGGCCACCCTTGGCTGGTGGTCCTGGGTTCTATAAGAAAGCAGGGTTAGCAAGCCAGTAAGCAGCACCCCTCCATGGCCTCTGCATCAGCTCCTTCCTTCACGTTGCTACCATATTTGAGTTCCTATCCTGATTTCTTCCATGATAGACTACAATGGATCTGGAAGCATAAGCCTCACCAACTGGCCTTTGGTTATGATATTTTATTTCAGCAGGAGAAAAGGGTCAAATTATTCATCCAATCAATGAAGACATCACTGCTTTGGGATCCTTGGGGTGCTATTATTCAAGATACAGATCCTGTAAAGACCTCAATAGAAAGTGACAACAGTCACTCACAGTTCCTATACGTTGCTTAATTATTTCAAGAAGTCAGGAAAGCAACATGGCATAGAAGGAAGGTGAACACAGGGCTCTACCTATGTTTCACTACGAATTAGTTAAGATGACATACAGAAGCACATTCATGTTTACAACGGGAATTTACTTCTAGTCATGGATACATTTAGCATAGGGCATATTATCTGGCAAACGTTCAGTAATTGTGAAGCTTTTCCCTGATAGCTGAATGACAGTCTCTTTCTAAATCAGCCTTCATATTTTTCAAATAGGTATGCACAGAATGTTTGCTTAACACCGAAGGAAGTTACAGTGTAACCTTAGAACCAATGATTTCACAAGGCAGAGTTTTCAGAAGAAGAGTTATGGCAACTAAGGCATTAAATTAGATATCAAAATATTAGCTTTCCATATTGAATTAATTTTTATTTGGAAAATGAATGACCTTGATGAATTTTCCTTTAAAACAGAAGGGCTCTTTGTTTTTATTTATTTCTTTCTGTTTTTGTTTTAATTATAAAGGTCTGGTTGTTCAAAAAAAGGTTCTTTGACTCTGGAACTGTACTTATATTTTTGAAAGTTGCTAGTATTTTTGTAAGATTATATATGAGGTCTGGAGTTTTAATGAATGCTAACACAAATTCATGGGAACGATCTTTAAGTGACTATGACTACTCATCTACACCCCATACAGAGAACATACTCAGAAAGATTTTCCCTTGTATGAAATTCCTGAGCCTTGGGAGTATGAAATGTTTCAAATACAAAAGCCATATTTATAAAGTGACTTCACTGTTAAATTCAGGTACTATGCCATCTAAATCTCTGTGGTTCACAGTGACTTTAAAATATTTACATAATGTAAAAATGTTTTTTAAAATTATTTTACATTATTACTTTACAAAAATATAGTAGGAATGTGTGAACGGCCATTTATTTTTTGATTTTATAAATTGTTAAAATTTTAAACTGCATTTAGCTTCACTTTTCTTCCGGAAGGCTGACAGTTTCGTCAGTTTTGTGATATATTTTACATCTGTGGGTTTCTTAGTGATGGTGCATGTGCATTTGGATTTATTTTTTTATAACCCCTTTAGTTTCCCCTCCCTCCCTTTCTACCAGTTCCCCCCTCTTCCCACTGCTCCCCCTTGCATTCCCCTTCTGTTTCTCTCCAGAAAAGGGGAGGCCTCCCATGGAATCAATGAAAACTTGGCATATCAAGGCACAGTGAGAGCAGGCACCTTCCCTCGTGCAAAGGCTGGTCAGTCAATGCAAGCCAGGAAGAGGAAAAGGGTCTCACAATCCCGCAAGGAGTCTTAGTTAGGGTCATCGTTATAGATTCCTGGGAGTTTCCATTGCATTAGGTTCCTAGCTTGTCCCGAGAGGCTCCCAATTCCAGTGGTCTTGTCCCACACCTGATCTCCCCCCCCTTTCCCATCCCCACTCCCCACCCCACACCGCCTATCCACCTGAGATGCTGGATCATCTTTTTGATATTATGTGAGGCAGTCAGTACTCCTAGTAATATTGTCCCTTCCCAATTTGCTCTATATGTAGAAATGAAGGCTAAAAGGGCCGACCCCATTGTTCTGTCTCTGTGAAGCATGTATAAACCGCGTCCCCGCTGTATCTTTGCATGCCATTTTAGTTCCGGCAGCCCTACTTTTCCTATCCATGACGCCGGGTCTAGAAAAATGTCCAGTCAGACTGTCCACGAGGTAGAGTTGTGTGCTCTTCAGTTTAGCAGCCACTACTCAGCTGCCACCGTTCAGCACCTTAAAAGAGTAAGTGTGACTGATGAGTTAAAACTTTATTTCGATGGGCGATGGTGGCGCACGCCTTTAGTCCCGGCACTCGGGAGGCAGAGACAGGTGCATCTCTGTGAGTTCGAGGTCAGCCTGGTCTACAGAGTGAGCTCCAGGACAGGCTCCAAAGCTTCACAGAGAAATCCGGTCTCAAAAAACAACAACAACAACAACAATAACCAACAACAACAGTTTTTTATTTCTTTTTGACTGATATAAAAATAAAGCCACATGGGGATAGTGGTTATTATATCAGACACATATAGAATGAACAGGGAAGAGCTGAAGAAGTGTGCAAACATGATTCCTATGTTCCCAAGCTTCACCTCTTTCTCCTGCTGGTTAGCCCTATCCGAAGCGGGAACCCAGTTAAATTCCATTTCCTCCGTGGAGCATACACTGAGTACTCTCATCTGCATGAATGACTTTGTCTTTGAACTTCATGCCCTTAACACTCTATAGGACATCGTTAAGTTAGTCTCCAAAAATGTAATTAACATGTATGTAGGCTTCAACATAAAATAGAAATAATATTACTATTTTCTACTAGTTGGAATCTTATTTTAAATTCTTTATTTTATTTATCTTGTGTCATCTTCATACTAGGGTTCTAAAATAGAAATGAAAATTTCCTTTTTAAGTATAAACATCCCTTTAAAGTCATTGATTTATTGACTGGTTTTGTGTGTTTTTGTGCACTCATTCGAGTGACATGGGGTACTTCTGTTGGTCAGAAGACAGCTTATAGGAATTGTCTTCTTTCTCCCATGTTGGTTTTGGGGATTAAACTCATCCTTAGATGGCAAGCACCTTTACCTGCTGAGCCATCTAACTCATAATTTCTTTTTTATTAGGAAAACGTGGCCTAGAGAGGTGAAGGGACTTGTCCAGGTCAAACAGCCAATGAATGATGGGGACCTTGTCAGACTAGGCAGAACCAAATGGTACACTTCAGTCTGAAAATCAAAATAAAACGAATCCCGTCTAAGATGCATCGTTTAACAGTCACGGTTTAGTGGGAATACAAGGTTGTGGATCAATTTACAAGAATCGAGTTCTAGCATAGGCTCATCATCCCGTTCTGAAGGGCAGCTGGCTCCCTCTAGTGAGGGTTGATGAAAATAACATAGCAAATATTTAAAACTGAAGATGCATTTCTTGGTGTGGAAGAAATACAGTGCAATGTGTGTGTGTGTGTGTGTGTGTGTGTGTGTGTGTGTGTGTGTGTGTGCGTGTGTGTGTGTGTGTGATCTTTTTTTTTAAAGCCAGAACTTCACCGAAACTGGATTACAATTTCAGAAGATGGTATATAGACAGCCTGGTCAGGTTTAACCTACAGTGACTTTTATGAGAAGTGCAAATTTCTAACTACGCCATTCATCGCACAGCAAGCCGGTGTCTCCTTTGCCATACTAAAATAAAAATAACTTTCGTGGTAAAATTGTTGCATATTGTTTTTATATTTATATGTGCAGCGAAGTTATATTGTCTGTGATCTTCATTGCAAGAAGCTACATAACGTTTTGGAAGTTTTTGTTACACAAAAGGTGACATGTGTTCTGAACATATTTTGAAAAAAAATACTGAATTTGACGAGAAGGCTTAACTACGAGCTTTTTCTCAAAACAGAAGGGGACTGAATCTGTGTTTAAATGTCGAGGCGTTTGCAGCTCGGCGGTGAATAAGACGAGCAGCGTCGTGATGCGGCGCAGGATTCTTGCAAGAAGCACGCGGTGCCTTGCGGTGCGGTGCGCGGTGCAGTGCGGTGTGTGCGGGGCGGTGCGATGCGCGGGGAGGTGCGCGGTGCGGTGTGCGGTGCGCGGTGCGGTGCGGTGCGCGGTGTGCGGTGCCCGGTGCAGTGCGGTGCGGTGCGCGGTGCAGTGCGGTGTGCGCGGGGCGGTGCGCGCGGTGTGCGGTGCGCGGTGCATGCGGCACGGCGTTTCCCACGGTGGCAGCCGTCGCCAATCAGGAACCACCACGGGGCCTCCTCCAGAAAACCACCGCTCCCGAAGGAGCCGGCACAGCTCTGCTCCCGGCAGCGTCAGAGGCGCCGCGGCTCCCTCTGCGGCCCGGCCCGGGATCGTCGTCCTGCTCGGCCCCACACGGCAGACCGTGCTCACCGCGGCGGCAGCGGGCACGCGCGCACAGCCCCGCCACGGCCTTCCGTCTCCCGGGACGACCGTGACGCGCCCCGCTTCGCGAGCTCTCGCGAGACTTGCGGGCTGCGGCCCTGACGTCACCGCCCGGGGGCGGGGGCGGGGCGCGGGCAGCGGCGGCCTCGGAGCGGCTCGGAGCGGACTCGGAGCGGACTCGGAGCGGCTCGGAGGGGACTCGGAGGGGACTCGGAGCGACTCGGAGCGGCTCGGAGGGGACTCGGAGCGACTCGGAGCGACTCGGAGCGGACTCGGAGGGGACTCGGAGGGGACTGTCGTGTACCCCAAGGGTGACGCGCCCGTACCCGGCATGAGCGGCGCGGAGCGGGGCGACGGGACCCCTGTCCCCGACAGCCGCGGCCTCTGCGACGCTGCCCGTGACCCGGGGGCCCCGGGCGAGCAAGGCTCGGCCGCCGTGGGGGCCGGAGAGGGCCGCGCGAGCCCCGGCGTCGAGTGGCCCGAGTGGCGGATGCCGGTGGTCGCAGCCGGGCACGGAGACGCTCGGGGCGCCGAGGCCGGCGGCGCGGACCCCGCGCAGGGCACGATCGCGCCTGCAGCTGCACGTGAGCCGGCTGGAGTGGCGATGGAAAGGGAGGAGGAGGGGACGGGGGTGAGGCAGGAGCCCGCGGGCGAGGACGTGGGGATGCGGGAGGAGGCTGCAGGGGTGAGGGCGGCGGCGCTGCAGGAGGAGGAGGAGGAGGCCGGGCCCTGGCATCTGGGCATCAATCTCCGCATGAACCCGCTGGAGGCCATCCAGCAGGAACTGGACACCGTGAATGCTCAGGCCGACAGGGCCTTCCAGCACCTGGAGCAGAAGTTCGGGCGGATGCGGCGACACTACCTGGAGCGGAGGAACTACATCATTCAGAGCATCCCGGGCTTCTGGATGACTGCCTTCCGCAACCACCCCCAGCTGTCCGCCATGATCAGGGGCCAGGATGCGGAGATGCTGAGGTACGTCACCAACCTGGAGGTGAAGGAACTCAGACACCCCAAGACGGGCTGCAAATTCAAGTTCTTCTTCCGAAGGAACCCCTACTTCAGAAACAAGCTGATCGTCAAGGAATATGAAGTCCGTTCATCCGGTCGAGTGGTGTCCCTTTCCACCCCGATCGTATGGCGCAGGGGACATGAGCCCCAGTCCTTCATTCGCAGAAACCAACACCTCATCTGCAGCTTCTTCACCTGGTTTTCAGACCACAGCCTTCCGGAATCCGACAGAATTGCTGAGATTATCAAAGAGGACCTGTGGCCAAACCCGCTGCAATACTACCTGTCACGCGAAGGCATCCGTAGACCCAGACGTCGCCCGGTACGAGAGCCGGTGGAGATTCCCAGACCCTTTGGCTTCCAGTCAGGCTAAGCTTTGCCTTTGAAAACACAGCTGGAACGGGGACCCTTCTCACCTGTGCCTGAGCAAATGCAACGGGTGTGCAGTGTTTTTGATTTTCTTTTCCCTCTAACTTTCCTGCATCTTGTGTCTGAATAGACTCTCACCTTCAAGATTAATACTGTGGACATGTGGCTGCTGTCACAAGACCTCCATGCTATACTGTATTAGTATCTGCTGGTTCATCGTGGTTCACACCCTTTCTATGCTTAACTGCCAACACCGAGGATCACACTGCTCGGACCCTGTTACCTGTTTGCGGTGGGCCACCTTTATCTAGGGCGCCCCTTCTGTTTACCCGTTGAGCATGTGGCAATATGGACGCCAAGTTTGCGGTCATTTGCTGGGCATTAATGATATTTCAGGGGGACAGGGGTGGGCCACCTTCTGTATGGCTTTTGTGACATTTTCTGCACTGTCCTGTAATACTGCTTGCTGTTGCCTATCCCAGGCTCCATTGGCGCTTGCCAGGGTGCCTCACCCTCTCCCGCCTTCTCGTTAAATAAAAAGAAGTAGTTCAGAGACGTCTGCAAGATCAGCATTTATAGTCCATCTAGGCTGGTAGCATTTCCAGAGAGGATGCTCTGACAGAGAGGCTACAGAACTCTGGCTGCCTCTTCTCTCTTCCCAGCCTCCCCAGCCGGGTTAACAAGGCCTAACAGGCTTCCAGGGAGATGGGGCTGGGTGGAAACAGGTGAGATCTTCCTTATAATGGATGGAGGAACTAAGGAGATTGTGAAGCGTACCCTGAGCAGGGAAAATGATTAAGTCAGATAAAAATGGAGCTGACTGAGGGCTTTCCAGTCCAATGGTGATGTGAAGAGAACAGAAAAATTATATAGTTTTGAGTGCTAAACATTGCTTACATAATGGTTCTTCAAAGAAACAGTACAAGTTTGGGTTATTTTCCTTTTTTTATATGTGACCTGCTGTGTCTGAAAGAGTGTAATATTTTATCGACATTTAGTAAAATGCTACTTGTTCCTATTTACTGGGAAAGTTAAAACACTTTTCTTTTGCATTAATTTGAAACAATTTGGAAGAACAATATCTTGACAATACTGAGACTTAAATGAATATTCATAACAATTTTCAATATTATTCTAATTCTTAGAAACATAGTTTAGATAATTTGGTCTTTATCAAGTTTGTCCAGTTATTGTCTGTATGGAAAAATCGATAATGTGACTTGATATTCTTGGTAGCCTCTTAAATTACACAATAGTTGTAAAAGTGTTCTGTCAAATTAGAACTGTACTATGAAGATATTTGTTTCCATTTATATGCAAAGTGGTGAATTAAAGCATGGCACTCTTTTGGATGTTCTATTTTTCACCCTGACCATAAGTGCATAATAGGTTTGTATAATTGACAAGATTATGGAATTATAAAATTTCTTAAATGAACACAACATTATCCCAGAGGTCTGACAGGAGAGAACTGTACCGTATCTCCCAGGGTACAAGAGTAGTTGCTGCTGTCATTGTTTTGTTGTGTTACAACTGCTTGCTGAGATGACAGCTCTTTCCCCAAAACCTGAGCAGCGCCGCCAACCCCTTCACAATTCTGTCCTTGTCCGTGGCTCCTGATGCCACGAAAGGCAGAGATAGGGCTGTCCAGAGTTGGCCCCGCCCCTCCCTGGCTGTAACCCCGGGAGACCTGGTCTGTGCTCACTGACTGAAGCACCCAGGAGCGAGGACCCTACGCCTCCTCCGGGCTGGCCCTGGGGGGCCAGGTCGTGCCCCTCTCTCGTCTGCCGTGTGGTAGCTTGGGTGAGGGAAAGCTGCCCTCCTGCCCTCGCCCCTCCACACCTGCAGCAGGACGGGGACCTGACCCCCACCCCATCCCACCCCCACACCTGGGGCGGCACTCGGAGAAGGGCCCTGAGGGCTGGGAGGGGCACCCGGTACCACCTCCCTCGTCTGTGCACCCCACCCCCTTTATCAGCTGCATCGCTGGGGAAGCGGGCCCTGCACCTCGTCTGGGTCGCACACTGGAGCCGGCCGTGTGGATGGGGTAAGCTGGCCCGAGAACGTGAACGTGGGGAACCTAGACCCACCCCTCTCCCGCGGTATGGCCACATGTGTGCGGAGGAGATGCCCCCCCCCTCAACGGCTGGGGTAGGTAGAGAGCTGGCTCTGAAATCATAAGAGCACAACCCTTGCAACGACCCCTGACCCCCACCGACTGCACCCCACAAAGACAGCGCAATAGAGCCAACCTTGGTGGAGGTGTGCGCGAGCCAGTCCCAAAGCCGTGAGCATGGGAGAGCCATCCCCACGATGCATCTGCCCCTTCCCCCTCACCTCTTACCACCTGCGGCAGGCAGAGCCTCCCGTTACCAGCTGCAGCGCTCGGGAAAGCAGGCCCCCTTCCTTGCCTCCTTCCCTAGGTAGCTCAGGAGAGCCGAGGCTGTTGCAGAGGCTCAGATGAGTTAGCCTGAGGTTGTGAGAGTGGGCTAGCTGGCCACGCCTCCCTCTTCTGCCATGTGCTGGTGAGGGCAGGAAAGATGCCCCCACCTTCCCCGGCCATGGTGGGCGAGGGAGCTGACCCTCCCGCCCACCAGCTGCAGCGCTAGAGAAAGCGTCCCCACGCCTTGCCTGTCGGCGAAGGTGAGCGTGGGAGAGCTGAGCCCATTACTCATCCGTCAGGTAGTGGCATGGGGGAGGAGGGATGCGCCCCATCATCGCCTGAGGCAGGAGGGAGAGCTGGCCTTGAGGTCAGAAGCAGGAGAGCTGCCGTACTCGGGGTAGTGGCCCCTACACCTCTCCTGGGCAGCACCGTAGAGCTGCCCCGAAGTATGGCAGAACCTACTCTGAGAATGTGAAATCGGGAGAGATGGCCCCGCCCCTTGCTCATGGCTGCAAGGGATGACTAGCCAGGGCAATGATGGAGAGCTCACCCTGGTGGCGAAGACAGGGCGAGCTGGTCGGCTGACCAACCCTGCGACTACCCAGGCCAAGGACCAGGGTTATGTGTTTGCCAAACCCAACATCCACCCCATCTGCTGGAGCACAGTGGGGCTGGCGAATGGGCGGGAACTGGTCCTGTGGACCCAGGACTGCAAGATCGATCTCCACGACACAAGGCAGCAATGGGATGCACAGGAGGAGTCCCAGGAAGGGCCCAGCATCCATGATGTAGCAGAGATCAGGGAACTCCAAACAGACCCATGATTCTTTGTTATGAGCAATGTAAAGATGTGCGGATAAAGGGGTTTGCTGTGTGATTCACTGAGTCACACTACAGCTCCCATGAAGCCCCTCCCTCCATTTTTCTCTTAAATTTTATTTTATTTTATGGGGGAGGGAGACGGGTGGGATCGTGATGTATGATGTGAAAGGTACAGAGAATAAATTAGAAAGTTAAAAAAAGATAAAAAGAATCAGAGGAATAATAGATGTTTAAGCTTTTAAATGTTCATTTATTAGTACCAGGCCAAAACTGATCTCACTGAAGAGTGTTTTGACTTGCAAATTAAGAGACTGCAATCATTTGGTCATTGCCATGAGGCCTGGTATACTCAAATGCACTTTCCCTAGGGTTCTGCCAGGGATGTGGGCCTTCCTTTCCATATGGAGCATTACGATTCACAAGACAGCTCCTGACAGCTTCAGATCCAGTTTGTTCCTGTGCATCACCCTAGAGCAATGCGTTTTTAAGGGCAGCTCCTCCAGGCCAGCAGTATGAAAGTGTCTTACTAGAAATGTCCTGTTCTAGACTATCCGAGAGAAACTCTGGAAGGATCGCTCAGAAACCACGTTTGCTCATGCTCTGGCTTTGAGATGTGCTTTTGGCTTCTCTGGGTAATACTAGACAAGAATTACCAATTTTTTTTCTTTGAGACAGGGTTTCTCTGTAGCCTTTGAGCCTGTCCTGGATCTCAATTTGTTAACCAGGCTGGCCTTGAATTCACAGGGATCTGCCTGCCTCTGCCTCCCATGTGCTAGGACCAAAGGTGTGCACCACCAACGCCCAGCTTTAAGAATTATCTTACATCGAGTGTTTCCATTGAAAATTGTACATATTTACATTGCTTAAAACTAGAGTTGTAAATTTACCAAAATACAATTACCCCAGAAATCTTGAAATCTTTTTTCAAACTATACTAAACTGAAAAGCAAGGTTACATTTTTTTTTTCTGTGCACAGAACTGCTCAGCCAATGTGTTGAAACACATAAAATTTTCCTAATTTAAGCTTGTCATAATTCCAGTTTCATTTGGATTTCTCTTCCAATGAGAAACACTGCATTAGTGAGTTAGTTTTCATTTTGAGTACAGAGGCTTAACCTATTTAAATATAAACATATTAAGTCTAAGCCAGTTTTTAATTATTAAGTCCTGGCACAAATTTAGCTTTTGCTTCCATAAACAACTTGATAACATGTCCTAAACCATAAAGTATTTTCCACATTTGGTCTTAACTTAGCAGTCTTACTTTTGAAAAGGAGGTGATGACTCCATAGTCAACCTCAACACTTCAGAAGGATTCCGGAATTGGCTATGATTAGTTCCTTGCCTCTTGTAAGACTCACAGGTTGGTAACAATGTACCAGATTCACAGGTTGGTAACAATGGACACTGTCCATTTGTAATGATTTTTGTGCATGCATTTTATTGTTGTGGTTTGCAGCAATGACACGTCTTCAAACGTGAATTTGAGGAAGTGGTTGCATTGTCTTCTGTGACACTACAACCCCGCTGCTTTATCTTTTGTCTCTAAGGCATTATCAGTGACTATACTAGATATCCAGACGGTGGACAAAGACAATCCTTTTAACTTATTTTTTTACTGTTTGGTATATAGTCTTTTGATAGTTGAGAAGCTGTTTCTTCAGGAGCATCATGGTGGTAAATTCCTTCAACAACAGTGGCAAGGTGAACTGTTATTTGTAGCATGAGTGTGGCAACCCATCATTAAACATAAAACATAGAATTTACTCCTCATAGTTAATTCTACCCAGTTTCCTCAAATTGCATGCTTATAATCTGGTGAGACAAACTGATTTTAGAAATATTACTCTTACAGGGGGTATCAAATCATGCTCCATTCATGGTTTAATAAACTTACCACCAGTAAATGATTCTGATACTTTAGCCATTAATATGTTAACACATAAATAGATTTTGTCATAGAATCTACCTACCTAACTGAGCTGCTACTTAAACAGTTTTTCTGTTGAAAAGACAGATTAATTTTTTTTCAGTTCAGTTCATTTGTCCTTATGACAGAGTCTGTGGAACACAGAATTTGACAGCTTGTTTGTTGCATACAATATCTGCCTTCTCAAATTAAGTCTTTAAAAACGTGTCCAAATTCCCCGCACCCTGCAATTGGAGCAGAGTGCCTCTTTTTAACTTTGCTAACAATTCTCCTTTGCCCATAATTTTTCTTTTCCAACATTGTAGGGGCTACGTGGGAATCGAAAAATAATTGGCAAGGGGTTATGTTTGCTTATATTATGAAAAGTAAGTGATGAGCAAATAGGAAGGTTTGGACCTTTCACACCTCGCAAGTGGATTTGGCCTGAATCCGGGCTGATTGTAGAGCGTGATGGACGGGTCATGTGTGAAGGTCAGGAGATGTCAAGTACCCCTGGTAAACATATGAGGATATTTTCCTGTCTCCTCAACAGCACTAGGCGCCTATGGTTTACAATAGTAGAGTGAAACATTATTGATAATCACTGTGTTTCATTCACCAAGTCACTATGAGCACATGTAACGTACGATGGTCCCACTGTGAGAACTTAGAAGACACAGTACTGGAAATGCACGGCACCATCAAACCGAAACCATTCTAAACACATTCATAGCTGTGCTAACAATTGAGTGTATGCCCTTATTTTGCAATTCCATTATTTCTGTGTCATTATTTCCATATATGTGTTCATATTTTCAACATAATTTCAGCAAAAAAGTATGTTACCCAAGGTATTTCACATCATTTACCCTAATCCTATTCATTTCCCAGTAATTCCATATCTGCCCTGCATCCTTATAGCCTCCTTCTACTCCCCCCACAAAAAAAACTCCTCATCCACGCCTCTGGGCAATGACCTGCTCCTGTATCAGCTGCAGCTTTCTGTGCTCCGACCATTCCACCCCTCTGTCTTTCCTGCATCCCGATCCTGTATGCGTTCCTTGTAGTGGCATTCCGGGTTGCCATGCATCACTCTCTATGAAACTAATCTTGTTTGCACACTTTTATTTTATTTGGATGATTGGTTTATTTTCTAGTAGGAAGAGGTCAGTCTGGATATTCTGTCTTTGAGTGGGGGCACCCAACTTTGGATTACAAAGAAAAACACGGAACTGATATGCCATTCATTGCTCACCACTGCCTCTCGTCACAGTCCTGTCTTAGTTGAACCGGCTACCACCACTCCCCTCACTAGAGTTCTTGGGGTAATGCTTTGTTTCTTTAAACCCTTACCCCTCCACTCGTCAATTAACTTTCCAATGCAAAGAGCTGTAACGCGTTGTTCCAATGGGAATTGAAACATTAAATATGCATAATTTAAGTCTCTCTTGATCTTACCTACCCCTAAGTCGACATTCTGACTTTAGCAAACCAAGGGATAGTGGTAATTACAAATAAATTCTCTATGCTGACTTGAATGCATGACTTTTTTTTTTTAAGTAGATTATTTATTTATTTATTTTGGTTTTTCAAGGGTTTCTATGTATTGTTTTGGAGTCTGTCCTGGAACTACCTCTGTAGACCAGGCCTGGAACTCGCAGAGATTGGTCTGCCTCCGAGTGCTGGGATTAAGGGGATTAAAGGCTTGCACCACCAATGTCCAGCTTTAAGTAGGTATTTTAAGAAGACAATAACTTACTGTCTTGAAAAAAGTGATCATTATTTCTACTATCACAAAAGCAAATTCGGGCTAATGTTTGCTGGCTTCGTACCCATAAGCATGAAGCAGAAACTAAGATTATAACCCAAGACAAGTGAACATTAATATGCATCGTTTTAGAAATTAAAGTCCTCTGAGATTATTTTTCCTCCAGAAATACGTAGGGGCTAAATTTGTGTAAAGGGCATTCGTGTGGCTACCTGTAAGTAATAGGCAGCTTATATTCATTTAAAAGTGAATAAATATCAAATTTCTTCATAAACGTCGGCCAATGTATACAAACAACAAAGTCGTTACAGAAATCGAAATGAATCTTTTGAATGTCTTGTTTCCACGAGAATGAAAACAATAACGACACTTCCTTTTCAAAATCAGATTCTGCGCAATTCCTCAGTAACCGCCATGAATTTGTGTCTGAAGCAAGGAAGGCCTGTGTGAGCTGAATTTGCTTTTCTATTTTTTTCTTTTTCTTTCTTTTTTTTTTTCGCCTTTCAATTTCTGAGGAGGTCGATGAGACCCGATTTTATTAGACAATAGCTCCCGTTTTTTTTTTTTTTTTTTTTTTTTAATTTATTGAGACAATGGTTTAGATACTGTCGAAATTAATTCAGAGATTTACGAATACGCATTAATATAATTCTGCATCCATTTATGTAAATTAACGCAATTTCCCAGAGAAGATTAAATTTACAGCATCGTGTAAAAAGACAAAAAGAATACACTTGATTGACAAGCCTAGGTAGCGAATTCTCGCGCTGCAGTTAGATGCAGCTGCCACCCTGACGTCACAGGTTGCCATGGTAGCAGCAGCCCCTAGAGGAAAAGGGGTGGAGCTAAGCACTCACTGCGGTGCTGCGCTGCGTCTGCAGAGGACAAGGAAGGCTCCTCTGCAGGGCTGACATCTTCCAAAATGAGCGGCCTGGACGAGGGCAGCGAGCTCTTTGTCGCTAACACCACGACCCCTGCCCATGCCCCGGAAGATCTGGATCTGAACCAGGACCAGGGGCTCCGCGAGGAAACCGACGCGGCGCAGGGGATGGAGGCTGTAGGTGAGGCCGGTGCGGAGGGAGGCGCGCCCCCGGATTCCGAGCACTGCGGCCCCGAGCTTTGCCCTGCAGTGGTTGAGAATCGCGGTGCTGCGGCGGCGGGAGAGGGGCTGGAGGATGCCCTATCGCCATCAAAGGGCGGGGATGAAGCCTCGGCCCCTGATGACAGCACTGAAAATGGCTGTCAGCCTGGAGGGCCGCGCAGCCCTATTGGGCCCAAAGCTCTGGAAGCCCGTGGTGCCGTGGGCCTGGGGTCTCAGATGATGCCGGGGGCGAAGAAGACCAAGGAAATGACGGCGACCAAGTGCGCCATCTCTGCGGCTGCGGGAAAGGAGGGAGAAGCAGGAGCGGCGGTGCAGGAAAGGAAGGGCGTGCAGAAGGAAAAAAAGGTAGCTGGAGGGGGGAAAGAGGAGAACCGTCCTAGGGCCCCGAAGATCAATAATTGCATGGACTCGCTGGAGGCCATCGATCAAGAGCTGTCAAACGTAAATGCGCAGGCCGACCGGGCCTTCCTCCAGCTGGAACGCAAATTTGGGCGGATGAGAAGGCTGCACATGCAGCGCAGAAGTTTCATCATCCAAAACATCCCAGGTTTCTGGGTCACGGCTTTTCGGAACCACCCCCAGCTGTCACCAATGATTAGTGGCCAAGATGAAGACATGATGCGGTACATGATCAATTTAGAGGTGGAGGAGCTTAAGCACCCAAGAGCAGGCTGCAAATTTAAGTTCATCTTTCAAAGCAACCCCTACTTCCGAAATGAGGGGCTGGTCAAGGAATATGAGCGCAGATCCTCGGGTCGAGTGGTGTCGCTCTCTACTCCAATCCGCTGGCACCGGGGCCAAGAACCCCAGGCCCACATCCACAGGAATCGTGAGGGGAACACGATTCCCAGTTTCTTCAATTGGTTCTCAGACCACAGCCTCCTAGAATTCGACAGAATAGCTGAAATTATCAAAGGGGAGCTATGGTCCAATCCCCTGCAATACTATCTGATGGGCGATGGGCCACGCAGAGGAGTTCGAGTCCCACCCAGACAGCCTGTGGAGAGTCCCAGGTCCTTCAGGTTCCAGTCTGGCTAAGCTCTGCCTTTCCGAGAAGCTCCCGCAGGAGAGTCCTAGCGCCTCCCCAGCGTGGCCAGCAGCATGCAGCCTTCCGTCTGCTTTCTCTTCCTGTTGGATTGTGTCCTTTGGTTCTTCTAAGTCTCCAGTAGTTTTCAAGCCTGTGGTTTCCACGTCTGTGCTCTTCTTCCTCTCGGCCATCACGACGTCCTGCATAGTGTCCATGGTGTTCCAAGTGCATGGCCTCCCCACTGCTTCTAAGCCAAGCTCACAGCGCTGTAGTGTGTCCCGCCTTCCTTTGCATGGCTCGGTTCCTGTCTGGGACCATGTCTTCTTCCGGTTTTTAAAGGTGGTTCTCTACCACAAGAAAGCTTGACACATCCTTACCAAGAACTAGCCAGGTTTCATTCTTTCTGCCGTGTCCCTGATGTCTATGTACTGTGATGAACTGTGACTTTTACCACCGCAAGATGGAACTGCATCCCAACCCAGCCATCAGCCCAACAGGCCATTCCAACTGATCCTAGCTGTCTTCCTGGGCCTTTGCTCTCTGCTCCGCTTGCTATCCGGCAACAAGCAGGTGACTGGTGGGGGGCTGCTGAGCATGAGTGAAGTAACAGTCCAGGAGTTTTTGTTTCCACATTGGCCTTGTACCTTTGGTTACTGTGCATCGTGACCAACTCCTGGTGAGTATGCAGGTCTGTGCAATTGCTGTAGTTCTCTCCTGCTTCAGCTTTGCACAGGCCAACACTGTTCCTCAGGAACCATCTAAGGACCTGAGCTCCTAGCGGCACACAGGACCCCCCACAGTAGGTACCACTGCCCGGGGTGTTGGCTATTGGGCAGGATGTGTAGTAGTCACACGTGGCAGTGCCATGGCAAAGCTGGAGTGGTCTCTTCTAGCAGGTGGTTCTTCTGAGCCCTAGCCAACACATTATTCCCAATCCAGACAACTTCCTTAGGTAGCCCCTCCCCCTTCCTGCATCCGCACCGCCTGGTTAAGTCTAAGGTGCCTAGGTTGGGGCAGTTAGAAATCAATTGTGGCACACAGGGTTTGCTGTGTCTTTCTCTCACTGACTCTTCTCTTTTCCTTCCTCGGTCCCTTTCTCTTTGAAGCAGTTACAGCCCAGAGACAGAAAAACAAAACCGGCAGCAGGGTTTGTTTGTTTTTGTTTGTTTTTTTAAACCTCTCCCTGGTTGTGTACAGGTGGGAAAAAAAGGAGACACCGTAGTCTCCAAATCTCTTGCTGCCCCCACCAATTCCCACTTCTCTTGGCAACATCAGAATCTTTCAGGGGAGACCATTTCCACTCCCCCTCCTCCATTCTACCAGATGCTGTGCATTTCTTAAGCTCTAGTTTGAGAATCTGGGACAAGAGAAAGAAGACTCTCAGTGACAGGCTGTGCCACCCCGGAGCAGGATGTGAACGAACCAACGATGACTGCACCCATTTCCAAAGCCACCGGGTCTTTTTCAGGCCTCAGCCTGTAGAATGACCAGAGAGCAGCCGTCTGCGTCATCACTGTCCATTTTGCCTGACCTTGGCCCTTATTCGTCAGCTTTTGAATTTCCTTCCCTGTTTCCAACCTAACAAAGGAGGGAGTGGGCAGTAGAGTGCATTGTGGGAGAATCCAAGCCTCTTCTTCTGAGGGATGGGGATGCAAGGCATGCTCCCTGTGGGTGTGCGGCAGTGACAGAGGCTCCTAGTTCTGAGCCTGCAGCTGTTGCCCCTTCCCTTTCCCTTTCTGACTTAAAGACTTGTCTGAAGCTCTTCCAGGGCTCAGGAGATCTGGATACCTTCAGCGGAGGCTGGGAATTTAGCAAGAGGACTAGAGGGGAAGGGAGCGTGTTGCAGAGTGAGTTCTAGGCCAGCTGTGATGATTGACATCGTCAGGAGCAGGGTTTGGGGCAGGGGTCCCTGAGGCATGTTCTGGGGTAGAATGGAGAGATCAGATCAGATGGGTTGGGATTCAAAAGGGATGCTTGAAGGATTTTCCTATAGTTTTCCCTAACTCTCAGCTTCACCAATAGATCTTTTTTAAACAGATGTAAGTCTGGGTGGTTTTTTTTTTTTTTTTTTTTTTTTTTTGTTCCGTCAGATTCCAGGAGTGACCTTTGTCTGTGGGAGAGCAATGGTGTGCAGTCCTTATCCCACTGTGCTTGACCAAACCCTATGGCTCCCTGTCAGCTGACTGGCAGAATTGATGTTTACAAGCCTGCCTTTTGCTTATAATTGAGAACAGTGCAAACATTTGAATTTCTGTCCTTTGCAGTATGAAGAGTCCTGTGAATATTCATTACTAGATTAACTTATTCTGGTGTCTGTTCACCTATAGCTGTTATTCTTAGAAATACAATCCGCACAATGTGATCTTTGACGAAGATTTTGAACACTGTTGCCGTGTCTTGTAAAAGTGATTTCAAAAGAAAACATGTACTTGTCCTACTGCTATTTCTTGCTGTAGAAATACTTGACATTATGTTCTTAACCAGTGTGGGGACGGGAATTGCTGTCACAGTAAATGAGAATCTTAGTCCTTTGTCTTCTCCTGTGCGCTTGAAGGGAAACAATGTTACTGTTATGTTTCTTGTCTTCACCAAAAAGAAATAAATGAATAAAGATGAATAAACGTTTCTGTGCTGCTGGGCTAATACAGTTTGGGCAGCAATGAAGCCCTTCACTTCTTTCCAGATCAAAATGATTTTGTTTTGGCCAGCAGGTGAGAGACTATCTGGACTGGTTTTGAGTCTGCACAGAGAATAGCTAGGGAAACTGGGTGTGGCAGCATACATCTGTGACTGCAGCTCTTGGGAGCCCGAGGAAGGAGGAGCTGCATTATGAGGCCATCTTGGGCGACAAAGCAACTCACAGGCGTGTGTGTGTGTGTGTGTGTGTGTGTGTGTGTGTGTGTGTGTGTGTGTGTATTCCTTTGATATGGCCTTAATACAAGATTTATAAATGGCATATACATGGCACTCATCCACCCATCCATCCATCCATCTATCTATCAATCATTAGGACTGTATCAATGGAAGGAAATTAAGATATAAAACTCAGGGGGAAAATGCAAGGGGAAAGAGCAGGGGAAGGGCTGTAGGGATAAACCAGCTGTTTGCACCAAGTGAGTGGTACTGTCTCATCAGAAGAATGCCTTTCTTAGACTAAAGCTGAAAATAAAGGAACGGCAGGGCACGGCAGCATGCTTTGCTTACATCTAGGATAGGAAAAAGGCAGAGGCTGAACAATTAGTTCACCTACAAGAGAAAACCCAGCTCTCTCCCTAAGCCCAGGAATCAACGTCAGCAAAACCTACATGTAGGAAATGAGCCAGATGCCAGCAACTTCATGGACTATCCAGCTACTTGACAGGTTTTAACTCGGCAGAAATCTTGGTCCATTTGTCAAGTTTCTGCTTAGATGGCTAAAATATTTGGCTATTCATTTTCATAAACCATACAGCATCCATACCTTTCTGAATACAGATAATACAGACATATTATCTTTTAAACCTTAATGAAATAGTGGCCGGGGAAACTATCACCCATAACTGAAATTATGGAATCTTTTAAGCGTGTCTAGATATATTCAGTCACATACTCATATTTTTGGGTATTCCTATGAACCGTTTTGTCCTTTAAGATGGTGTCACCGTGTGTAATCCAGGCTGCTTTGCTGCTTCTGTCTCCCTAAGTGGCAGGGTTACAGGTATGTACACTGAGCACTTCTTTCAAAGCAGCACACTGTTGAGGGAAATCATTTAGCACTCACAGATTCCATGATGTTTCCTTTGGAGGCTCTTTTAAGCCCCTGAGAATGCAGACCAAGGGAGGAGGTGTTCCCATAAATGGAAGCAAGGGTGGCTCACCAACAGTATCTTTCCAATGACAACAGTATTATAAGTGACAAAAATCAATGTAGGTCCTTAAATTATCATAAAAGCTGCATTGATGTGTTAGAAAGTCCATCCTCTTTAGTGCATATGACTATGAAGGAAGACACACGGGCTGCAAAGATGCTCAGTGGTTAAGAGCACCCATTGCTCTTGCAGAGACCTCCAGTTTGGTCCCTGGCATGCACATCTGGTGGCTCACAATCAGTTGCAATCCGGCCTCAGGGGACCCAATGCTTTCTTCTGGCTTCCATGGGCAGTTGTACACATGTGCACACACAGACATAAATAACCCATAAATAACACCAATACCATGTAAACGATAAACAGCTTTTTGTTAACATTCCTTTCAAGCAACGAAGACTCATTCATTTTATGCATGGGTACCTGGTGCTTATAGAGACCATGAGGCCAGAAGAGGCTTCAGACCCCTTGGAGGTGGAGTTGCCAGGCAGCTGGGAGTTGCTGGGTCTTCTGCAAGAGCAGCAAGAACTCTTAGATGCGGAGCCACACACCTCTCCAGCTAGCTCCCTCGCTTTAATCTATGTGATACTACTTAATTTTTTTTTTTTTGCTATTTTAAAATTTTTTTTATCATTGTGTGTATCTGGGCATGCGTATGACATGGATGACATGGCATGCATGTAGAGATGACAGAACACGCCAGTGGGGCCGGTTCTTTCTTTCCACCACCTTTCAGGAAATCAGACTTGGGCAGTGAGCACCTTTATCCACAAAGCCATCTTGTCAGGCCTGTGTTTATCTTTCTCATCCGGTTGGAAAGACTGGCACTTTTTATGAACCATGACATAAAATTTAAATGTAGCTCACTAAAGAAGCACTCACTAGAGTCAGCAGTGACAAGCCAGCAGGTGTGACAAGGGGAAAGGTATTCCAAACTCTGATTCCTGTGTAAGACGGAAAAAAAGAGGTCAGATAAGCTGGCGCCTCCATCAAGGTCTTCAAGTGGGAACTAGAAAAGGACTTTTCTCTTGAAGTTACTTTCCTCCCATTCTTTAGTGGCCAAAAATGTACTATTTTTTTTTTTACATTTTGGGCTTCTCAATTCTTATAATAATAATCTCTTACAAGCAATGAAACACACATTTTTGGGTCACAAGATGGCTTTGCATAAAGCCACTTACCCCAAGTGTGATGACCTGAGTTTAATCCCTGGGACAAACATGTGCGTGCACACACACACACACACACACACACACACACACACACACACACACACACAAATAATGTAATAACATAAACATTCTTGTCTATTAACAGAAGAAACACCCATAGGGAAAAATAGCTTTATTTTAAAGCAAAGTGAAATCTCTACTTAAAGCATACACTAGATAGCATCTTTTATTTGGCCTTAAGCTTGATTGTACGTGCTCAGTATAACACTCCAATGACATCATGGATATCAAACACATCACTGTATATGTATATTTATTGATCAACATCAAAAATACAGAAGATAAGAAAAAAAGTTATCCTTTTAATTACCCTGAGAAATGCATCTTCATAGTACACTTGGGTTTTATCTCAACATTTACACATTTTTAACAGGATAGTTTTTCAATGTGTATTAATATGCTAAATTCCAAGAAAAAATAACGATGTTTTCTAGTCCTATCTGTCTATACGGAGAGTGAAGCTACCAGGCAAAAGGGGATCAGGAACTTACAAATGTGAGGTGAATGTGAACATCTCGTGTGAGTGTGCTCGGATATAAATGCTGCTAATGTCACTCACTGGAACCTCACAGGACACCTGGCCTGACCTGGAGTGTACTGATAAAACTCCAGAGGGCTCCTTCCAGCCACTTAGTACCCTCTCCCCCCAGGACAAAGTGGAACTGAGTTTAACTTCTTCCTAACGGGAAAAAGGTATTATCTCAAGAAATCATGTCTCTTTATTAATGCATCTTGAGAGAAAAAGAAATAACAAGAAGTGCGATAGTTTAGAAAAAAATGAGTTCCACTAGACTTCCTATCCATTCTGGTTACATTTTTTGATTTGGACATATGAAACATATGAATATTCAGCTGTATTTATCCATACAAATCTATTTTGGAGCACAGGTGTACTCACTAGGTCTCAAATCACGTTGAGAATCACATTCATTGGCAGGCTTGTTCAAAAGCCATGGGTGGGCCCTCATCCTGAAGTTTGTGATTCAGGAGGTTTGGAGCATGGCATTCAAATGTGCATTTTCAAGATCTATCTCTGCTGCTCTGCAGGTCAGGCATTGGGAGCTGCTTGACTAGGGAGATGTATAAATACTTGCTTGCATATGTGTCTGTTATCCTCTTGGGAGAATCCTCAAAACTACTGTACAGAGAATATTAATCATGTTCCTTTTTAGTTTAAGGGCACTAAAATTTTTACTCTAACAAGAACTGTTAAACATTAAAATGATTTATACAAAATGATATATATTTTTTAAAAAAGGCAGATTAACAAGTACCCATTTGGTCAATTTTCATTGAAAAACTGTTCCTATAAAACATTTGTAGTTTTTGAAAATTAACATTTTTAAACAGTATGTCTGATGCACATTCGGTTGGTTCATTTTTCAGTAAATATTACTTTGCTGTCTGTGTCTTGAGAATACAAGGTATAATGGACCAATGGATAGTAACCAGCTGTTTTTGAACTGTTTGTAGAGAATCTTGTAAATTTGTAGTCCAGGGGTAACTCTGCGAGGGAGGGAAGGAAGGAAAAAAAATGATTGTTTTATAAGCCACCAAACTCCTTTCATAAATGCAAACAGATTAAAATTCAGCGTTTCCTGAGCAGGACAAGAGCCACATTAAAGTGGTGGGGAAGTGACCCTGATGCTTCCCACTACACAAAGAACTACAGACAGCTAGGGAGTTCTGGGAGTGTCAAAAAATCAAAAGGAATAATAAAACAGTTCAGCATGTCTATTTCATCAGTAGTTCTGGTACTTGTGCTACCGATAGCTGAGTGCCAAGGCTACAGAGTAGAGGCTAAGTATATAAAATTTACAATATGATGTATGCCAAAGCACAGTTACGTACACTCCATATAATCCCCAGAACTCTGCCAAATTATATTTTATATCAGGTGCCACGGAGAGGTGTCAAGGCTGAAGCAGTTAACCTTTACCAGGAAAAAAACTAGTGCTGGATAGGAAGAGGGAACATTGCTTTCTTGATGTCAGGGACAGTCACGTTTACTGTGAACAGGAAAATACTAGCACAACATCATATACCCCGATTCTGGGTATTTAAATGTGAATGACTTTAACTAAGTGACATGCAACAGCAATGTTACTTATGGTAACAACAAAGCTGTTATTACAGAATATGGGGCACTGGGTGGTGGTGGCACAACCTTTAATCCCAGCACTGGGAAGGCAGAGGCAGCAGATCTCTGTGAGTTCAAGGTAAGCCTGGTCAACAGATTGAGTTCCAGGACACCCAAGGCTACACAGAGAGAACCTGTCTTGAAAAAACAAAAATAAAAACAAACAAACAAAAAAGAAATATGGGGGCTTGGGCTGGAGAGATGGTTTGGGTTAACAGCGCTTGAGCTTCCTCAAGAGGATCAGAGTTCGGGTCCCAGCATCAATAATAGGCAGCTCACCAATACCTATGCCTCTGCCTTCCATGATATCTAAAGCCCTTCCTCTTCTGACCTATATGGGACTTACGCATATGCATGCACACACACTAAAAAGAATAGAAAGTAAGAAAATGAACCCGAGGCTGGGGAGGTGGTGCTGGGTTGGCTTTCCAGAGCCCACACTGAAACCCCCTCATGGGGACGTGGGGACAGACAGCTCTCTAGCCTGCTGAGCAGCTGGCGAGACTACCCCACTTGGTTACTGGGTGAGTTCCAGCCCTGTGAAGGGGACGGACAGACGGACAGACGGACAGACAGACAGACAGACAGACAGACAGACAGACAGCACACACACACACACACACACACACACACACACACACACACACACACACACACACACGGGTACAGAATTGGCAAACTAAGGCAAAAAGCAGAGATCACCGAACTAGGGATTCAGGAGACCATGGAGTCGGCAAGAAGGAAAGTGTTGCATCTCTGCTGTAGGAAGTCACCACGGCAGCTGACTACTCGGAACAAAATAGCAAAGAACACCCTTCTCCTGATTGTTGCTTATTGTACAATTTTCTCTTCAATTCTGTCACTAATACACTATATCGGCAATATTATCCCAACTGTGGAATGATTAAATGAAGTGACCCAAAATGAATGCATTCCCACACCGTAAAGCAACACAGACAAACAGAAGGGCTCTCGGGACTTCAACAGAGACCAGTAGGATTGGAGTCCTAGAGGGTTTTATCTTTCGCACGTGGAAAACCACGGCCTTTCCTATTCTGAGGTAAGTAATGCAATGCTGTCTAAGTCCCGAGGAGTCTGCGGCTGACATAAACAAGCTAGGGACACAACACATTCCTAGGAACATGATTACTGCTACTGAGGGAGCGTCTGCAACATCAGGACAGGTAAGGGACAACTCTCCCCCACTTTCCCAGCTATGAAACAGGACTTTCCCACTTCTGTTTGGCCTTTGTGTTGGCTCCTCTGGGGGAAGCCAGCCCTGTGGCGTTCTCTCCTAGGGTGCAGAGAGAAAGCTCCCGGCATCAGAGAGGCAGGCCTGTGGAGACCTCTGTGATTAAGAGCTTCCAATGTTCTTCCAGAGGACCCTAGTTCAGTTCAAGTACCTACACAGGGTGGCTTGCACAGGCACCTACATGCATGTGACAGACAGACAGACAGACACAAACATAATTAAATACATTAAAAAAAATAAGAAAAAGAGAGGTGCACTGAGCTAAAAATTCTAAAGTAGACTTTAGAATGGAAATTCAGTTTCCCACTTCCTTACTATTCATAACCACACTTCTTGACATTTTGATATTCATCCAGGTGTCTGAGATAATCCAGCTTCTGTTATGTCACCCCAATAAAAGTTTGAATTATTTTGAAAGACAATAGTTTCTTTAACAGATTGTTTTTGTAAGAAAGATTTTAAGGCTGTCTCTAATTTTGTGTGTAAGCACTGAACATGCAAGTGGACCACTGAGAAAAAAAATACCATTTCAGGACAGACTGACATACGGGGTTTGCACACTGATACACAGATGGGTGTTTCAGAAGGCCAGAGCTCTTAGGACCACCACCATCATGCCACCGATAATTCAGGAAAGTGCCTTGCGTTCCCCCTCATATCCTGTTGCCTGTAAGGGGCAACACACACTCTGGTGCCATCAGCTGCAGTTCAGGAACACGAAGCTCACCCCTGATGCAGGCTTCTAACTTGAAGGTGAAAGAGCTAGAGTAGTCAGACAGACAAACACCAGAGCAAGTCACTGGGACACTGCAGGGACAACCAACACGTAGGGACAACCAGTAAGAGAAGAGGAAGCCGCTTTGCCACAGATGTTCCTCATGCACACGCATCCAGGCTGGCGGCTGGGCTAGGTACCAGCAGCAGAAAAGCCAGGGGCTTGGGCAGTCTTGAGGGCCGAGAGACAGAACTGAGTGGCTAGGGCAGAGAACTGGATTCTGCCATGTTCTCCTCAAGCCCTTTGCTGCGCAGCTCCTCGATTACACAGGGAAGGGCTAAGTTCCGATCTGCGGAAGGAGGACAGCTCACTGACTGTCGCAGGCTTTCAGTTATGTATGCTCCCGAGAACTGGGGCCTCCCAGAAGTGGTTTTCTCGCATGTTAATAATGAGTATTTCCCCGGGTGCCTACTGTGTTCCATTTGGCCATAGCTACTCTCGGAGCCCCAATTATAAAATTTCATTCTTCCCCACGTTACCTTTTATGTCCCCTTTTTGCTTTTGAGTCTCCTGTGATTTTACTTGGGGATGCTTCATTCTGCACCCCACCTTCCTTCCTGTCTAGCTCCCTCCCACGGCGCTGGGGCTCAAACCCGGGTCCCTGCACATGCCAGCTGCTGCACATCTCTGAGCTTCTCCCCAGGACACCAACTCTCTTTCCACTGTGTCCAACCAGCTATGAAGTCTATTCGTTGCAAATCAGTTTGATTTGGAAAGATTTAATTAAAAATTTCATTCTCTATATAGAGCTTCTGCATCTCTATAAAATGTCTCATTCTTCTGTTTTCTGTGCTTGGCTGTTTCTGTTATTTTTGTGGTCTCCTAGCCTTATATTCCTGGCAGTTGTTCACTCTGGGCTACACATTATATGACTGGCTTTAAGGAAGTATTCGAGTCCTAGAGTAATATATTTCCAAAAGAGAATGGGCACTCATTTCCACCAGGTGTGTGGAGGCATTGACCATGGATAGACTACAATTTTTGCTATTCGGCTGTCTGAGGCTGAGCTTTCGCTCCTGCGAAAGTGTGCACTCTGTCTTAACTTATCCTTACAACAGAGAATGAAGGAGCCTGTCAGGCCCATCATCTCTTCTAGTTCCTACCATAGAAGTTACAGGAGTTACTGAAAGGTTCACCCAACCTCAGTGGACTCTCTGAGGGGGAGCAGCCCAAAGCCAAGTGCATCTTACTGGTTTCCAAACAGATATTTTTTTTTGTAGTTGGGTTCAGAAAGGAGAGAGAAGAGAGGAGAGAGGAGAGAGACAGAGACAGAGAGAGAGAGACAGAGAGACAGACAGAGAGAGAGAGAGAGAGAGAGAGAGAGAGAGAGAGAGAGAGAGAGAGAGAGAGAGAGAGAGAGAGAATATGTGTGTGGTGGTGGTGGTGGTCCTAACTCAGGCTGCCATATTTAGAAGCTCTTTCACCTAAAAAATAACTCATAATACAGACTGAGCAGGATATATTTGTGTGTGTGTGTGTGCATGTGTGTACATATATGCACATAACGGTTAATGAAAAAAGAGGCCATGAATTTGAAAGAGCTCAAGGAGGAGTGTATGACAGGGTTAGTAGGAAAGAAAGGGTAGCGAGAAAAGATGTAATTAAATTATAATCTCAAAAGTAAGGAACAACAACAACATCTTGGAAGACCCTTCTTTTGAGGTGACACAGGTTAGGGTCTAACAGCTGCTGCCTTTGACAGGGAGGCTTCCCAGGCACCCGCATTACCTGCAATCACGTCGATGCTCGGAATTGCAATGGTGCTGTAGGTGCTGATTCTCCTAGAGGACCAGGTATACACCAAGGAGTCTTCTGCATTTCCTCGTCTCGAGATTGAGTCAATAAAGTATGAGCCCCATTTGTTAGATAAGGAGTGTGGAGGCTTTACCTTTGGTGCCTGAAAGAGAAAGCGCTGAGATTCGAGTCTTCGAGTCACAGGGAGCTGGCCTGTGGGGTCTCCATTCACTAAATGGAAGGAAGTAGGGAGATGCTACAGGAACCCACCAGCCTAGTTTGCAGACACACTTCATTTTTGCAAAGAAAGTAACATTCCCTTATTACAAGGGCCCTTTAATGTGACCCAGAATTGGCTCTTTAAATGGTTAGTTGTCACAATCTGAAAACTATCCTAAAGTATATTTTTTCTCTATGATTAAAATAAATCTAATTTACCTGTCATCATCACTAATATTATTACATGAAAGATAATTTAAAAATCTATTTTAACAGCAAAAGCCACTATGGGCTAAGGGAGAAACCTGGTGGTAGGGTAACTCCCAAGAATCCACAAGGAGATTGGTGAATCCCCAACTGTCATCATAGAGCCTTCATCCAGTAATTGATGGAAGGAGACACAGACATCCACAACCAAGAACCAGGCCGAGCTCCAGGAATCCAGGTGAAGAGAGGGAGGAGGGATCATATGAGCAAGGGAGGCCTAGATCATGATGGAAAAATCTACAGAGGCAGCTGAACCAAGCTCATGGGAACTCATGGACTCTAGACCACGAACTGTGGAGCTTCCAGGGGACCTAACCAGGCCCTCCATGTGTGGTACACAGTTGTGAAGCTTGGACTATCAGAGGGCCCTGGTAGTAGAACCACAGTACAAACCTGGGGTATGAGCTAGCTCACTGGAGCCCATTCCCTATGGTGGTATGCCATGCTCACTCTCAATGCATGGCAGAGGGGTCTGGCCCTGCCCCAACCTATTCTACTAGACTATGTTGACTTTTCTTGGGAGGTCTTGCTTATGAGGAGGAGTGGACTTTGGGTGAGCTGGGGGGGGGGAGGCAAAAAGGGGACTGGGAAGAGGCAAGGGGAGGGTGGGAGGAGAGGTGGGAAGGAGAACTGTGGTTGGAATGTAAAATGAAATTAAAAAAATGGAAAAAATCCAACTTCACTGGAATTTGCTCATTTAATATTTGTTTTTCAGAAGAGACTGAGGACATGAAAACTTATTTATTGCTTTCAATATACCTGAAACATGAAGCCAGTATATCAATAAAGGTTTAAAATTACTATTACTATTATTTATTTACTTTATTTTAGATAGACAGTCTCACTGTGTATTCCTATGGTCTGGAACTTATTATATAGATCAGGCTGGCTTCAGACTCACAGAGATCTACCTGCTTCTGCCTCCCCAGTGCTGGGATTAAATGCATGCACCACCATGCCTGGATACTAATTTTGCTTTTCTAGAAGAATATTTTCTAGCCTTCTCTGAGAAGACTGAGGGATTAAATATGCCCATTTCTAGGGCTAACCACTGACTCTTTCAAAGGTAGACTATGTATGGATTTTCCAAAGGGTAGGTATTTATTTCTGTGTGTGCATGTGTGTGTCCAGGACAGAGGTCCACTTTGTGTGTCTCACTGGATGGGCTCGATCTAACCCTTACTTTTTGAATCAGGTTCTCTTACGGAACCTAGTGCTCACTGATTTGGCTAGAGCAGCTGGCCAGCAAGCTTGGGGATCTTCCTGATTCCACCCTCTACCTCCTGCAGGCATTACAAACACTTGCCCCCAAGTCTGGCTTTTTAAAAACGTGGGTTCTGAGGACCAATCTCAGGTCCTTATGACTTTGAGGCAAACACTTTACAGACTGAGCCGTCTCCCCCACTCGGTATTTCTACTTCTTATTATCCTTCAAGTTGTAACGTGAGAAATCATTCCTTTCAATGGGGTGACTGTCTTAGCTGCTCTTCTATTGATGTGACGAGACACCAGGATCATGACAATTTACAGACAGATGCATTGGGGGCTTGTAGTTATGGTTAGAGTTCAAGGTCATCGAGAAGGGAGCTGGCAGTAGGCCAGCAGGCATGCAGCAGCAGCAGCTAAGGCTAACACTCGTGTCTGCAAGCAGGACACAGAACGCCAACTGTGAATGGCCTTGGCTCCAGAAACTTCAAAGCCCACCTGAGTGATATACTTCCTCTAACAAGGCCGCACCTCCTCATCCTTCCCAAAGAGTTCCAGCAGCTTGCAACCAAGTGTTCAAATATATGAACCTATGGGTCATTCTCATTCAAACCATCACAGTTACACAATTACATTCAAACTTTTCGTCAATGAGCGTGATATGTGCTTTGCTTTCTGGTCTATGATCCCTTCACAGGTGTTTTTATGTGAACAATGAGGGAGGAGTTTAGAGTATTCTTCTGCCCCTTTCACTCCCTACTGGAATGTCCTGTTGGCTCCTGTATGGTACCATACAGGAGGGGCCTTGTCTGGATGCTGTTCTCTATTTACAACACTTACTATATGCAGTAGCTCCTCTGGATATCCCTGGGGCCAGGAGGTTACCCGGATTTTAGAATTTTTCAGTACTGAAAATATTTGAATATATTTTACTTAAGCATCCATCATCTGAACATTCAGAATTCAAAGGCACTAAATACTCCAAGTTTTTGAACAACATCATATTGGTGTCAAAGAAAAACCAGAACTGGGTGTGGTGGCTCATCCACATACTCCCAGAACTTATGAGGCTGAAGCAAGAGGAACTCAAGCGGAGGCAAGCCTGGGCTACATAGAGAGACACAGACTCAAAAACAAAAGTGCCCCAGTTAGAAACTCCAGGTTAGGGATGCTCACTTGGTGCCAAGTCATGAGCACTAGAATGAAAAATTAGAAAAGCTTTGTAATATGGCTTCAAATCCCTCCTTCCTTACCCATTTCATTTCCTTTTGAGTGTTGACTACCAAAAACCTGCCCAAACCCTCCTGGGACTTTGCATAGCATCACATCCATTTTAAAATAAACCCTACCATACCCTATTAAGTATATCTCTTCTATTATGTAGGTGTGCATTTAAAAAACTTCAATAGAAGTCTTACGTGTGTGGTGGTTTACTTCCTATAGTGGTCACTTTGTTGTCTCTCTCTACAGTTGTGGCTGTGATTGCTAAAGTGAATAGCTGTTGGTTTTTGGATGGCAATTTAGCTCCAGCATTCTGACTGTACTTTCCTATTAATTCTGGTACCTTGATGATTCTTTCTCAGCTATTGGTCATGTAACTGTAAAATATGACAATTTGCTAAGCTGCCCTTTAATTTTATTCCACATTATTTTTTTGTAACCAATAAGAGGTATAATCAGATCGTGGAAGGAGACCTTACTAGGACCTGCCCGGGTCTCCATGTAATATACACATATATACATACATACATACATACACACACACACACACACACACACACACACACACACACACGTATTTTCCCTCTTTCTTCATTTCCTTTAAATGTATTACATTCCTATTGTGGATTTAGTGGCCAGCCTTTCCCTAATTAAAGGACAGTAACTTCTTTTTCCTATTTGTTAAAAATGTTCACAAAAGTGAATTATTTTTAACCTAAATTTATAGACACAATATTCTTGAAAGTATGCTATTTCTTTTTTATTTGTTTTTAGTTAAAATGAGGAATCAAATTATAACGGTGACAAAGGAAGTCACAGGAGAGAGCTCCTTGTCCCTTCAACACAAGGTTGGCTATATGGCACGGAGACTTTGCAAGGAAAAATCCCAGTCTCGAGAACAGGCCTTTGGCTGGCTGATTGTTTATGGTGTGTAAGGTATAGAAATTTATTCCTCTGTCACTCTAATAGCCTTGCTAGTCACTAACATGTACCACTTTTGCTCATCTCTTACCAAGCTCTAACAGAAGAGTGGATACTCAGCTGATGTATCAAGATTATAGAAAGAGGACTTTCGTACAAAAGCTTGTCAAGTTACATTTGAGATGTCCCTGGTCCTTATGCTTCCTGTCACAAATCGAGGGAGGTAAAAGTGATCTTCATTAGTGGACTTAGGAAAATATTGCAAAGCATTGCAGAAATTGAGTTCAAACAGCAAAACAAAATTCATTACCACAGAATTGTCACAGCAGTAACAGTCTGTGTTCCAGTTTATGGCGTCAGCTTTGAAATGATCCTGCTAACTCCCTTATAACTAATGTTGTTGTTGTTATTATTATTATGGTTTTTTTGAGAGAGGGTTTCTCTGTGTAGCTTTGTAGACCAGGTTAGCCTGAAACTTACAGAGATCCACCTGCCTCTGCCTCTTGAGTGCTGGGACTAAGGGCATGCACCACCATTGCCTAGTTTAACTAAATTTATTTCTGAAAGCTCATTTAAACTGAATAAGTCATTAAAAATATAGAATTAAATGCTTCTGTAGGCAGGTTTTGAACTTTGGGAACAGAGAGAGACTCTATCACATGCTTGACACTTGATGGGAAAACTACATTTTTCTTAACAACCGCAACAGACTCTCCTGCAGTGGCAGAATTCCTTTAGTTTTCTGTGGGGACTGTTCCCCTTCTGCTGTAATTGACGATGTTTGGGTTCCAGCCCCTCCACAGGGAGGCAGCAAAGAGTCTAAACCGGCATGAGGCAGTGTTTATTCTGTGCTGTTGAGAGCAACAGGCCTGAGCCCTGTAATTGGTGTGAGTCTCAGGTTTATGTCAAGAGGTATTTGTAAAGAAATCGAACAATTGCTTCATTTATTTTATAGGTGGGCAGAGAGATACAGGACAACACATTTTGTTCTTTTGGCATCTTTTCCCTTGATGATTTCACACATGTCTATTATGGATTTGGATTATATTCACTTCCTTACCTTCTCTCCCCTCCCCCTGAACTCCTCCTTCCCAACAAGTCCCCTCTGACTTCAGACTTTCATGTCCTTCTTAAAAAATGACTCACTGAGTTTAATTAGGGCTGAGTGCATGAGCATGGGCGTGGGCTTTTTCACCGGAGCATGGGCAACATAGCAGCGGCAACATCACCGAAGAGAAGGCTTTCTCGTTCCTCGCAGCCAGCAGCTCCCCAGTTGTGAGTTGGGGGGGCCCTCATGCAGTTCTCCCTACCCACAATGGAATGATGAAGGTATATACTAGGTTCTTAAACGCAGGCGATACAACTAAGTTGGCCACAGCTATATGCTTAGGCGGATAATAGAGATTCGAACATAAACTACAGAAACATGAAAGTTTTCAGTCAGACCCTGTTTTTTGAAGCCAAGGCTGGGGTAAAACTCACTATGTAGCCAAGGCTAGCCTCTAGATCCTGATCCTCTTGTTCCATTTATCATGTGGAAGACTACAGGCATATGACACCACTCTCAGCTCATTCTAGAATCAGGTAGCGTAAGGAGACTTCAGCTTTAAACACCCAAGGGAAGATGGGACCCTTACCTCATATTTTCCCCTCTTCTCCAGGGGCTCTTCCTCCTCAGCCTTCTCCACTGCTTGTCCTCGAAGCTCCTCAAGAATGAGAACTGTCTCCCAGTTACTATAGTGACGAGCTGGGAAAATATCTGAGTGCATGCTGTCACCAAAGTAAACGACCTGTGATTCAGACAGAAAACTCAGGATGAGGCAGGATGCTCACAGAACATACAAAAAACGCCCTCAACAGATGTCAGGGGGGAAAAAACGCCCTCAACAGGTGTCGGCGGGGGGGGGGGGGGGGGGGGGGGACGCCCTCAACAGGCATGGGGGGAGAACCAAAAGTGGTGTAAGCAGCTTAAATGTCCATAAATAATTTCACAGATGACCAATTATTTGTCCTATTAGATTCACAGGTTTGTGGAAGGAAGGTAGAAGATGGGAAACAGTTTTATTAGGTTTTCCTAGTGAAGAAGTGAACCTACGTATTTTCACATGTCTACACTTAAATCTGCCTCTAAAACAAAAACTGACAACTCACAGGGATTACTTATTAGGGTCATATATCATTGTGGTCATACATTACTTATGATTTATTAAAGCTGGCCTGAGGATTCAGAAAACACAGTCAGCCTCAAGCTATAGAGATCAGGCAGTGCTGACAGACAGCTTTAATCCTAGAACTCAGGGTTAAGAGGTAGACGGGTCTCTGTGAGTTCAAGGCCACCCAGATCTACACAAGATTGCTCCAATCCTAAAGGGAAACCGCTCACACAAAGATGACCTCAGCAGCTGGGATCACAGCTTTAACCCCAGCACTAGAGGGCATAAAAGACAGGAGCGGGGGCTTCAGCAGTCAATCTCAGGCATTCATTCTCCAGCCACACTGAGGGCAGGAAGACACTGGTCTCAGGGTTCTCTAGCCACCCTGAGGAGAGGCTACAGTCTGAGGTTTGGAGGAGCCAGGATCACTTTCATTCTGAGGTGGAGTAAGAGCTAGCGACTGGCTGCTTTGCTTTTCTGATCTTCAGCTTCAAGTGTGAACCCCAGTATCAGTCTCTGGGGCTTGTAGTTTTCCTATTGCACACCCTGCAAGCTCACTGTGGATCTGCTGAAACAAAACCCTGGGTGCCCTGGCTCTGCAGAAACAGAACTCATGGATGTTTAGCTCCAGCAAGTAAAGTCGGAGGCAAAGCCCTGTTGATCCAGACCACACCCCTCACTTCACAGAAAAAGCATGGTGTTACGGGGTAAGAATCAGAGGCTCCTCCCTCATCCAGGTCTGGTGTCCACTGAAGCCCTGACCACTTCTCAGGACACTAAGAAAGCAGGTACCAAAGCACTAGGGCTCAGCTACCCTACCTGGTGATCTTTCCTGCTCATGTAGAGGAAAGGATTGCGGGTGAACACACATCAATCCAACCCTGACAATGTGACCGAGGGGTCAGATGCAAGCAACACTTTAAGGGGAAGCTAGTAAGCCTCTGTCATTTCAGCCACTGCTTGATTTCCATATCAAATAGCCTTTGATTAGTTATTATCAGAGCACCATGTCTCAGGAATCCCACATCTGAATCACGTACTTTCTAGATCTGGAGCTTCTCTGGAATCCTTGCTTTTCCTCTGTCACAGACAAAGACCAAGTATCTACCAAAAGTCAGAAGAAGATAAAGAGAAGTAACAGGTTCTCAGAGGCATATGACCCACCGAGATACTGAATTGTAACCATTTACAGCCACAGTTTTGTTCACGATCATTAGTGTCTGCACGTGGACATCAAGGACTCTGCCCAATAGAAATTACCTTGGGTTCAGGCTTGCCGGTCATTTTCTTCAGAAGCTCATAGAGGTGGGCAGCGTTGCCTTGGGAGTACCAGCCTGGTTTATCCAGAGAGGGCAGCTCCTCCTGCTCCTCATCGTTCTCTGCAAACATGGTAGACACCACTTTTTAGTTGGGCTGCCCTCAGGGCCATGGATAGAAGGAAACCACGTGGGAAGAAGCATTCACTTAGTAAGCTCTCTGTGCACGTGTTCACATGTATGTATTTATATATGTACACAGGCATGGTACATGCATGCACGGTGCACATTTGGAGGTCAGAGAACAAATCTCAGGAGTTGGCTCCATCCTTCAACTATATGGGTTCTATGGATCAAACTCAGGCTGTTGGGTCCTCTGTCTTGGCAGGAAGCACCCTCACCTGCTGAGCTGTCTTGCTTACCCTGCATCTGCTTTAATAAAAATGCTTCACTTAGTGAACATAATCATGGAAACCCAATTAAATCCTGTCTTTTGGGAAGCAGGGGAGAGGGAATAGACTATTATCAATGACCTGTTAAATCCAGGCTTGAAATCTGCATCCTGTTCTAGCAGGATGAGAGGGAGAGGTGGACATGCGTCCCACGCCTACCAAAGAAGCTGTTTGCAATTTGTACCTGCTTGCAAAGGAAAAGTTAATGGAGTCTCCCTGGGTATATTAACCACACCAGGGTAAGCCCATGCGCAGAGTAGTTGGCCAACAGAAAACAAACCCAATGGTATTTTGGTACTTTTTTTTTTTTTAGTCATATTGCCTATTTTTCCTGTTTGCTTGTATATTTGGTGTGTGTGTTTTTTTAAGAGGGGGGAGGGAGGGGTGGGGGAGGGAGGGAGGGAAAGGGTATGAAGTTACATAGGTGAGGAAATAGGGAGGGTTCTCAGAAGGGTTGAGAAAGAGGAAAATGTCATCAAAATATATTGTATAATTTTTTAATCCCAGCACTCAGGAGGCAGAGGCAGGTGGATCTCTGTGAGTTTGAGGCCACCTTGGTTTACAGAACGAGTTCCAGGTTAGCCAGGACTGTTACACAGAGAAATAAATCCTGTCCAAAACAAAACAAAAATCGCACCCAAGAGGATTTAATTACTTCACCCTACTCCTGGCTTAGGGCAGGAAGGGGGAGTAGAGGAACATTCCCTGATATCAAAGCAAGAGTTCAATTGGTCCAAACGGTCTTCTCTTTCCCACCATGCCATTTGGTCTCTGCCTCCCGCAACTCTCCCTATCCCCTGCCCCTGATGAGACAGGGCTAGTAAAGAAGACAAGTGTATCTGATACTCTGGATTGTGCCTGCTATTATATGCCTTGGACACAGGCTGGGAGCTGAAGATAATCTGCCTGTTTAATAAAGTTTAAATGAAAAAGATGCTCTGTCATCGCTGACTCTGGAAGCCATTCTTACAGCTTTGGAAACAACATGAGAGCAAGAAGCCTCCCTTTCCAGGAATGAAATAATTTTAGATTTCAAAATGGTTGACTGGGCCTTTCTTGTGATTTTTGTTAACTTTGGCCCCTTTGCTGTGCCTCTAAGGATAGTCTCAATGAGACACAGGCACATGCTATATACAAAGGGCCCTCTTGCCATGAATGAATGAATAAATACCAAGTTGCCACGGTCTCTACTAGGATCTGAGAAGGATAATTGAGGGGTTCTTAAAGCTTAAGTTTAGTTAGCTTTGCTATAAAATCAATTTGGAACAGGACAAGGCTTTATACAGAAGGGGAAACTATGTTAAATCAGGTATTAAAACCACATCTCTAATATTGCTAAGTAGCTTATGCCAAATTTTAATTTCTACATGTAAAAGCCATAAGCAGACTCCCTAAATGTGTGCTCAGCTTGAAATACAAATCACCTCATGTGAGTACTGGCAGACTAAATGATGGTCACTCACTGAAGCTAATTGGGAAGCGATCTATTAACTTTACAATGACAAGTGAACTATACATCACTATAACATGAGGAAAATGTTTATCCAATCTAAACTATTTTGAACAATTCTGAAAGTACAAGTATATACAGCTGGCAGCTTATGGTCAAGGACTCTTGCTTGTCATTCTAGAATCTCTTTTTCTAATTTTTCTGCATAATCAAGTGAAAATCCTACTTTCAAAGGAACAGTTCGAAGATCAGACCATCTAGCTGCCCAACATTAAACCCTAAGAAAATCCAACCTGTTTCTTGGAGACATACATTGGAGTGATCACTTTTCTCATCTATTTTTATTTAGCATTAAATGTCTTACTTTGCATATAATGTAGGCTTGTGGGCAAGGGGTAAATACAGAGGTACTTTTGAGAGTAGATTTATATTTGATATGCAGATATTCACTTCTCAACGTCAGTGGTAATCTTTCTGGTGCTTATGAAGTACAAAACGTCTATAGAACTATAGTTTCTGAAATGTTGCATGCCATGTACGTAGCTTAATGGTAGAGTACTTGCTCAGCGTGTATAAGGTTCTGGATTTGATTTCTTGCCCAGAAAAAAAATTTTTGATTCAAATGGTGAGACCCTGTCATCTAAAAAAAGTGAGATAAGAGAGTAATTGATTTCTGTTTCCAGTTCAGATTCTAATTCATTCCACAGGGTGTATAGAATCTATTTGTAGCTTTTTCCTTGTAAAAGTGGAGGATTGGGATATCTATAAAAGTAGCAGGATAAAATTACTTTTAGTATATATCAAATGTTTTTAATAAGAAAGTCTGCAGAATACCATGAGGATTGTGCTTATTCTACTTGAAAGGTAGAGGTCATGATGGATGTGCACTTAGGCCTACAAGCACGCATATTTCCTGAACCTCCCCTTCTCCTTTGCACTAAATAGTCAATCATGGCAGATTATGAAATTAACCTCCAGCCAACTGGATGAGATACAGTCACTACCCAGGCAATGATAAAGGATGGGAGCCATCCCAAGAGCTTACTAGCCTGCTTTGAGCTATGCCATACTCTTTTTATAAAGAAGCTTTGTCTTGTTCATGTGTTCCTTCAAGTAACACTGAGCTTACTCTAACATTACTAAGTGATGGATTATGATTTTAAACACAGTTGGAAGTCTCACTGTTTCTAGGATTTCTTTCTATATTTGAGCCTTGATAAACAGTTCCTCCTGAACTTCGTGTAACTTTCCCACAATGTGAGCTGGAACCCCTCCACACCCATTGTACTGAAAGACCAAAAGTAAAGTTAAGGAAACCCCCCCACTTAAAATGAAGGACAGTCTGACCTAGAAAGCACTGGCAACTTTCCTCACAGGGCCCTAAGATAGCAGGATACCAAGAATTCCTGCCAGTGATAGCTGCAACTCCGGTTTGCCCAGACAAGATTAATTAGCACACCCCTAGGCCCTAAGGTCCTGCTGATCGAAACAGTGAGACCATCCAGCCTCAAGGAGGGAACCCATGACTGGTCATGTACTCAGTGGACAGGGGGTCACAGCCTCACCCCAAACTTGTTTTTTCCTTTAAAAGTACCCGCACCCAGAAAATGTTGCTTCTCTAGCCCATGTGTTGAGGGAGCCCGTTTGCGCAAACGTTTCCTGTTCATTGAAGCCTCTTGCGTGTTGCATCAACTGGACTGGACATTGAGTTCTTGGGGTACCGACCGAAACGGGGAGACTCCTCATTCTGAGGGGCTTACAGTACAGTCTATGTGTATTTCTTGCTATGAGTAATTGAAAAAATTCAAGCAAACTATCTATTAAAATGCTAAACTGTGTTGGGGGTTATGGCAGAATAAATATCCTACTAATGGCTCCTTTTCTAGGGTGGCATGGCTACTGCCTTTTGAATCCTTAGGAGACCTGCAGAAGATTGGGTCCATTAACTGTCCCTTTTTTGGGGGGAGGGGCTCATGAAGTCCTCCCCCTCCTGAGTATAGGTAGTTAGCCATTTAACTGCTGGAAGAAATTTTTTTTCTTTTAGTGGTTTACTTACAGTAGGGTTGCTTCCTGTAAGTAACCCTAATTAGATTGGTACAATTATTTTTTTCCTTTCTATTGGCATCCTGACTAGGGTAAGTAGATTTTTAATTGTGTGTTCCTAGGAAAAGTTCACAAAACAGGGCTATACCAGGAAAACTATACTACTAAAGGGAACAGCTTGCTAGTAAGTTGGAGCAAATTTGAAAGAACAGAAACATCAACAGGGCCTGGGAGATATCTCACTGCAAAAAGGGCTTCCTGAAGGACCCTGCTAGAGTCCCCAGAGCCCACACAAGGCCCAGGGGGCTTCCTGAAGGACCCTGCTAGAGCCCCCAGAGCCCACACAAGGCCCAGCGTGGTAAGCACGCATCTGTAACCCTAATGTACCTAAGGAACTATACCTAGTAGTTATAGTTATAGACAGATTCAGCCCTTTCATTCGGCGATGTTGCAATGTTACGAGCATCCTGCTAAGGACAGCTTTCTAAACACTGCTGCTACCCCAGGAGGCAGGTACATCTCAGTGCGAGAGAAACCTCAGCAGGCAACTTCCCCAAGACACCCAGGAGGGAACGGCCAAGGAGCTCGGGAAGGACCAGAAAGGTGCTGCCTGTGAGTGCCACAATGCAGGGGTAGAGAGCCACCAGGTAGAGGAGGGGATGCTCCCCCTGTGTTGCCTAGTCCCTGAGAGCATCTGTCACAGTCTGAGCTCAGAAATGCAGAAACCCAGGCTTCCCGAGGCCAGCTAACCAGTCTCCATTGTCACAAGAGCAGTAGGCGATTTTGTACAAACACTACAGTCTCAGAAGCAGTGACAGAGAGCGCAGTCAGGACAAAGCCCTGGGCGAGGGGTAAAAGGACATGTTTCCAGCATGGACACTGTGACCAGTACACATCAGGCAAGGGAAGGAGGCCTTACTCACCAAAGGATGCTTACTTAGCTGGAGTGGGAACCTGCGTGCTCGTGTAACTGATCAAATATATACTGTGCCTGCTAGTAAGCGAGGAATGGAAGAGACCCTGCCCTCTTAGCAGCAAACGACAAACTGATGCTAAGTGAGGAGACGGAAGAGTTAGGAGGAGAGCAGCAGGGCGATTACGTAAGGACTGCTCAGCGATGCAACAGGGCAATTTCATGGTTAAGTCGGCATGGCAACCACACAAGGCGAGTTGACTCGTCAGCATGCTCGGTTGTCTTTGTTTTCTAGGCGAGAGGAAAATAAATGTTTAAAGAACCCAGTGATACGCAGGGGAAAATAGCCGCGAGAGTCCGAAAAGGAGGCTCTGCTCGGGAAAGATGGCGGAGTCCACATGTTGACAACGGCTGAGGCCGAGGGACCACAGACTTAGGCTGAATTTGCACAGTGGGTGGGGAGTGAGTTGGCCGTGCAGTGGCCAGACAGGGGCTGGGTCCATCCGAAATTTATTATCTTGTAAAGCAGGATCCTTCCTTCCTCCCCAAACCTAAGCCCTGGTAAGGGCTGGGGTCTGCCTTTGCATAGTGCCAGCAAGTATGCAGGGAGGAAGCAGATTCTGCCCACGTGATGCTTCTCGCCCCCACACCTTTCTTAAGGTCAGCGGGGATCAGGCTGAAAGTGTTACTGGACCCCTATTGGCTACAGCACCATCAGCTCTTCTCCTTCTCTAGTTACCATGACAACCACTGACGTCAGGCACATGCCACTCACCACGGACAAACTCAATACAGAGATTGGCTCCTGGGATTTTCTGTGTCAGCAAGGTCACTGCTTCATTTCATTTCTCTGCCTTTAACCGTCTGGAGCAAAGATTTAATTTACTTCTGTTGGTTATAGCAGAGGCCTGATCTGATGGGCATCGTTAACATGGCGTGTGGCTTGAGAGTTGCAAAGCTCAGTGACCCGAGAATAGTGACTCAAGCGTCCTGCAGTGCTGCGTCAAGTCACATGAGAGAAGATGAGGGCAGAGGCAGGAACGCAGCGGGAAGCTGCGGAACAGGTGCAGAGCAGGGTGATACAGAGCGACTGCGTTTTCATTATTGTCATAAGATCGGTGGCTCGCAAAATTCCTAAGAAATCATGGATTGTGGAAATGAGAGCTGTGCTAAGACGCGGGGGGGGGGCTGATGAGCTCCTGTGAGCACCCCAACTTTCCACATCTCCTCTGGGGTGTGGAAAGTGTAAAAAGCAAACGAAATCTCTGTAGGAAAGAGAACAAGGAGTTGGAACCCATCAATGCATAAGTGCAAAAGCATCCACAGAGCCAAGAAGGCTGGCAACGGCAGGAGAGAAAGGAGATACACACGCAGAAGGCTGGGATCATTAGCATGAAAAGGGGAGCCGGGGAGGCGGGGCAGTGACAGTCGGAGGGCTGGAAAGAGCCAAGATTCCAGGAAGAGCATTGCCTTGCTCTGATGAACATAGAGTGCCATATTTCTCTTGCATCCAGTCATCTGAGTTAAACCCCAGATTTCAGGGCTCTTCGTATCTTCCATTTAAATGTTTTATATCAGAAGTCCAGAAAATGAAGACATCAAAGCACCTTAAACACATGTGGACACTGCGGCATTTCTGAACATCTCGTGGTATAATTTATAATAGAGGTTTCTAGGCATTTTATAGAAATCACAATAGGGCATAGTTCAATATCAATCTAGGCCTTGAAACAGTAGAATTATAAACAGGTTTTCTAAGACTTTTCTGGATTCCAAACCAGGGGTAATAGAGTAAAAACTGATAAGGGTACACCACACTGAAACGCTGCCTTCCACACAGCAAAAGAAACAATCAGTGGGGTAAAAAGACACCGTGTAGCAGCAGAACACATCTGTAAACCCCAAATAAGGGGTTGATGTTCAAAATGCGTAAATGTTGGAACACATTCTGGGAATGGAGCTGTGTGAGAATTCTGAGTGCTAGGGGAACACGCCAAGGAAACAAGAGTCTTGTGACCTCAGTGTCTTCAAAACATGGCGTTGTTCTTGGAATATGTTTCTGTGTTCCTCCCAGGTATAGTGGAGAGGGTGATTACTCATTATTGCTTGCTCTTATTATTTAATTGCTTACACTGTCCATTATATTCTTCTATGGAAAACGCGTTCTTGCCACATGTGGCCTGTCCTTGTGACTGTACACTTGAACTCATGAGACCTTTACTGACGCTATTTTTCTTAACTGCCAGAATATAAACTGTCTGAGGCTGTGAATGAGTCTGGCTACTGAATTTGTTTCTTATGTAGTCCACCCCGCTTTTAGGCTCAATTGTCCCAGGTCTCACTGCCTTTGGAGTGGCAAAAAGTGATGCCTCAAATGAGGGCCCTGCAGTCACCTGTGAGTTAAGAGGATGCAGTGAGGTGAGTGAGCTCAGTGAGGCAGAGGCCAGGAAGGCTTTGCCTTATGCTCACCTTGTGCATCTTTTTTAAAGAAAGGAGGCACAAGTATTAAAATCACAACAATTAGATTGCTTGCAAGTTGTTTATAATCACAATCTCTGGTTTCCAGAAGAAGGAACTGTAGATGTAAAAGTGTGGAACAGAGTCCAAAATAATATTGAAAAGGCATATACACTAGGAGAAAAGATTCCTGTTCAATTTTGGGTCACTTGGGGATTAATTTGGACCGTTATTCAAATATTTAAGGGTGATAAGGAAGATATTAATCATGAGGAAGAGATGGCTAATCCCTTGAATGAATATGAACTAGATGCTCAAACTTGAAAATTAGTAAGAGGCAAAAAGGATTTTCCCTGTTCAGTCGCAATCACAGTAAATATAGCTCCACCGATTTAACCATGCTGGTGACAGCGCCTCACAGTTCCTTTACTGGAGTCCCCTTTAAATGCACACCCTCTGCTGCCTTGAAGCACAGGTGAGGAATTTGATAACCTGCTTTGTAATGAGGACTTAGACAGCCTATGAAAAAGCTAACTGTACAACCCAGACAGGCGAGGGCACGGCAGGGAAATGGAATTTTACCAATTCCTCCATCCTCAATGTAGATGGAGCAGTGGGAGGATGAGGTTATTTCCACAGTCTAAGTAGAAGACAATCAGCTCACAAGCAGACACTTAGTGGCTTGATGGTTCAGCTAAGGGTAAGGAAGAATTCATGGTCCAGACATTCACTAATCTTTTGGAACTGGTTGTTTTGATTCACTTATTGTGGTTAATTCATAACTTCCTAAATTTTGCTTCAGATTCTGCTATGTTGTAAGACCTACAATAGAAAAAATATCATAAAAATGATCCCTTATGCTATTCTGTTATACTCATAGGTCAGTGCCTAGCCCAACTGTCATCAGAGAGGCTTCCTCCTGCAGTGCATGGGAGTGCGTACAGAGACCCACACTCAAACATACGCAGACAGCGAGCCCAAATTGCAGATCTCTGCCAGGTCCCTTTCTTGGAGTTCGGGAGGAAGAATTGTAGGAGCTAGAGTGGCCAAGGCCATCAGGAGGACATGGCTCACGGGGGCTCGAGAGACTGAGGCAGCGATCACGGAGCCCGTGTAGGGCTGTGCCAGGTCCTCTACATAGAAGTTACGGTTGCTTGCTTGGTGTTTTTGTGGGACCCCCAACAGCGGGAGTGGGGTGTATCTCTGACTCTTCCATCTGCTCTTTGGAGCCTTCCCTCCTGCTGGGTTGCCTTTCTCGGCTGGGATATGAGGGTTTGTACCTGGTCCTATTCTAAATTGTTATATAGTGTTTGGTTGATGCCCCTGGGAGGCCTGCTCTGTTCTGAGGGGAAGCAGAGGAGCGGTGGATGTGGGGAGAGAGGAGGGGGGGGCTGAGAGCAGAGGAGGGAGGGGGACTGAGAGCAGAGGGGGGGGACTGAGAGCAGGGGGGGCTGAGAGCAGAGGGGGGGACTGAGAGCAGGGGGGGCTGAGAGCAGAGGGGGGGACTGAGAGCAGAGGGGGGAGCTGAGAGCAGAGGGGGGGACTGAGAGCAGAGGGGGGGGGGACTGAGAGCAGAGGGGGGGGACTGAGAGCAGAGGGGGGGACTGAGAGCAGAGGGGGCTGAGAGCAGGGGGGGCTGAGAGCAGAGGGGGGGACTGAGAGCAGAGGAGGGGACTGAGAGCAGGGGGGCTGAGAGCAGAGGGGGGACTGAGAGCAGAGGGGGGGCTGAGAGCAGAGGGGGGGCTGAGAGCAGAGGGGGGGGCTGAGAGCAGAGGGGGGGCTGAGAGCAGAGGGGGGGACTGAGAGCAGGGGGGGACTGAGAGCAGAGGGGGGGACTGAGAGCAGAGGGGGGGCTGAGAGCAGAGGGGGGGGCTGAGAGCAGAGGGGGGCTGAGAGCAGAGGGGGGGCTGAGAGCAGAGGGGGGACTGAGAGCAGGGGGGACTGAGAGCAGAGGGGGGCTGAGAGCAGAGGGGGGACTGAGAGCAGAGGGGGGGGGCTGAGAGCAGAGGGGGGGCTGAGAGCAGAGGGGGGGCTGAGAGCAGAGGGGGGCTGAGAGCAGAGGGGGGGCTGAGAGCAGAGGGGGGACTGAGAGCAGGGGGGACTGAGAGCAGAGGGGGGCTGAGAGCAGAGGGGGGGACTGAGAGCAGAGGGGGGGGGCTGAGAGCAGAGGGGGGGCTGAGAGCAGAGGGGGGGGGGGCTGAGAGCAGAGGGGGGCTGAGAGCAGAGGGGGGGACTGAGAGCAGGGGGGGCTGAGAGCAGAGGGGGGACTGAGAGCAGAGGGGGGCTGAGAGCAGGGGGGGCTGAGAGCAGAGGGGGGGCTGAGAGCAGGGGGGACTGAGAGCAGAGGGGGGACTGAGAGCAGAGGGGGGGCTGAGAGCAGGGGGGGCTGAGAGCAGAGGGGGGGGCTGAGAGCAGAGGGGGGGACTGAGAGCAGCAGGCGCTCAGCTCGTCATGCTGTCCCACACTATCAGCGCAGCTCACGACATCGTTCCTTCTCAACTGCAGTGTCTGCTCTTTCCATGTGACCTTGTCTCTCCACCATCTTTACAACTACGACAGTTCTCACTCGCCTTCCCTGAAGGCCCCGCCTGTCGTAGAGAAAGCCGGCGTCTTGTGCATATGTACATGTATGTCTATGTCCATATGTGTGTGCATGCACGTGTCCCTGTGCTGTTCTGATCTTTGTGAATTCTGCAGGGACTTCTACTCCCCAATGGTTGACTGACCCTCAAGCCCTTACAGTCTATTGCTTTTACCATGAAGTCTAGGTGAGATGCATGCCCTTTGTCACCGAAAAGAGGGAGAGGCTGCCATGTGAACAAATGACGACCACATAAAGTGAGGTATAAAAGAAAGCTGGGTTTAATGTAAACAGGGTTATATGTTCTTTCCCTGCTTGAGGAGACAGGATGTTCCCTATATAACATAGTGTTTTCCACCTGGTGCTAGTCAAAAATACAAATAACAAACAGCGAAACACAACTTACCGAGTGTGTGGAAAGGCCTCTGGCTTGGGGAATGTGAGAAGAATCCAGGCTTTAATGCATTAGTAATCACAATGTCAAAAAGGTCTGCAAAATCCTTCCTAGAAAGCAAAGTAAGTTTCCCTTAAGGAATTAGAAAAGTTCCACAGAAAACAGAACTTAATTTATTTGCCTGTGCATTTTATTACAGCATGAATGTTCATCTTTTGATCAGCTCTCAGATGACTTGTATTTATCTTATACACTTTAAGTTGGAAGGTATGCCGGAGAGAGAAGGAGTTGGATACTAGCCAGTTATTCTGAAAATATCACAATTACTAAAAAACATATATTGAAAAGAAAAGCAAGTAAAGAAGAATGAGTAGGAGAGAAAAGGAGAGAGAGGGAGTGAGAGAGAGAGAGAGAGAAGCAGAGAGAGAGAGAGAGAGAGAGAGAGAGAGAGAGAGAGAGAGAGAGAGAGAGAGAGAACAAGTACCTAGATGTGGAACTTACTCTCTTGTGAAAACACTTTGGCAAGCAAGATAATCTCCAGTACCTGTCAACAGTCCATGCTTTCAAACACAAATTTATCCACACTTATTAACTGAAGAGCCAATAGATTTGGTTTTATACAGGTCTTACAGAACACAGCATTATATTAAGCCCAGTGACACTTCTCAGAGTGCTCAAACTATGAGGCAGTCACATTATTTTGAAAACCAGTAAAGTCCTGTCACAATTGTTAGATGACAGCATCCGTCTATATGGAGAGCTGTGCTAAGGCCTATCAGATGAAGGGTGGCTCTCTCCAGGGCCCACCATTACCCTGGAGGGACAGTGCGTCAGGATGTGTGAACAATGAAATGTGCAGATAGAAATTAGGATGAGAGGCGGGATCTCCGTTGTCAGTGCTAGTGGAAACTGAAAGCCCTGTGTGCTCCCATGCACGGTCCTACACCAGGGCTGCAAAGGTCTCTTAAAAAGGTGCCCTGGCCAGGCCCCTGGATGTCATCCTTAATTCACTGCAAGGGTAGCTGCCTGTGGATAGCAGAGAACCCACCCCCAGCTAAGGATGCTACACATGCTAAAGGGCACAGAAGCCCTGGGGCTAAAGATTATTGACGGAGGTAAGGGGAGGGGCTAAAGATTATTGACGGAAGTAAGGGGAGGGGCTAAAGATTATTGACGGAGGTAAGGGGAGGGGCTAAAGATTATTGACGGAGGTAAGGGGAGGGGCTAAAGATTATTGACGGAGGTAAGGGGAGGGGCTAAAGATTATTGACGGAGGTAAGGGGAGGGGCTAAAGATTATTGACGGAGGTAAGGGGAGGGGCTAAAGATTATTGACGGAGGTAAGGGGAGGGGGCTAAAGATTATTGACGGAGGTAAGGGGAGGGGGCTAAAGATTATTGACGGAGGTAAGGGGAGGGGGCTAAAGATTATTGACGGAGGTAAGGGGAGGGGCTACATGTTGGTTCACATTCAGGGCAAGTGTGTTTGCTGACATGAGAAATCTTAGAGGAAATCTAACAACTCTCTGTGGAACCCTGCTTTGACTATGGGCCTTCCTTGGCGTTGCCAAGAGTGACATACATTAGTTTAACAATTATTAATGTTTAACAGCCTTTCTGCTCAGTATGTATGGGTGGGATGTACTGCACTATTTAAATATTCCTTTATATTCATAAAGAAGTGTGGTCCAAGTTTCAGACAAGAAATTAAGGCTCAAAGTTATAAACTGTCCCCAAGGCCACACAGATTGTTGTAAAGAAGGGACTGAATCATCTCGGTCCCTTTTCAAAATCTGTTTCCCTGATTTTATGTTAAATCCACCCCTGGCTTCACTAAAAGGCACAGTGCATGGATCTTCAGTGAAATGGACACATGGGCTACACCCTACAATCTGTCAGGGAATATATTTTTCTGTTCTTAAGACAAATTCGAAGCAAATTTATTAAATAGTGGTTAGGATTATGGACATTGGCTGGGTTTCCCAGAGAATGGCTTTGAATTACGTTAGTCAGCATAAAGGCAAAACCCATAAGGCTACATACTTTGCTCACTTGGGGACAAGCATACATATTTCCTGCCTACATCACTCCTGTCCTCATGGGATCAAGCATGTTCTGTACAAATGGGCAGTCAACCTTGCTCACAGAAGCATTCCAGAAGACATCCTAAAGGAGAGCAAAGCATCTATAAAGAGCAGCGGGTCACTCACCCAAGGATGTGAGTGCCAAGAAGTTTACAGTAGTCGCTGTGAGAACTGGTGATCAACATGGTAATTTTCCCAGCATCCTTCAGTTGTCGAAGCCACCTTTTCACAGACTCAGGACAGCGGTGCACATACTTGCCTAGATTCCTTTTTATTTCTGGAAAGAAGAATCCACAGTTTTCTGAAAAATAAAAACAGAAAGGCAACTTCTTTAATAACAATGTTTTAAAACTTAATCTCAGACAAGCACAAGCCTTCAAAGCTACAGAAACTAAAAGGCATAGAGACCAGGCTCAAACAATCTAGCCACTTTGCCGATACTGACTACTTTTTGTTTGCTGGTTTGTTTTTGGAGATGGGGTCCCTCCATGGAGTCCTGGCTATTCTGGAACTCAGAATGCCTGTCTATGCCTCCAGTGTGGGATGAAAGGCATGCACCCACTGGCCTAATCACTTTTAAAGGCAGTATTTCTGGGGCTGTAGAGATAGCGAAGTTATTGAGAGTGTGGACTGCCCTTGCAGAGGACTTGAGAGCAGCCACCAGCTGTTAGGCTGTCGAGCAGCTCACAAACTGCCTACAATGCCAGCTCCAAGGGCCCAATGTCTTCTGCTGTCCTCAGTGTCCTCATTCAGACACAGACACCCCACACAGATATAGACAGACACAAAGAAAATGGAGAATAAAAATAAGCCTTACTTAAAAATCATGAGACTTGATAATATTACTTCATGAGAAGCAATATGCTGTCAAAATGATATAGTATAGTACCGTCAACGTTTCCAAGCAAAGCAAACCTTATTGTATTTTAAGTGGGCTGATAATATGTGCCACACAAATCCTGAAAGTGGGTAAGAACCGAACACTTAGCCAGTGCACTGTCTTTGTCTCGGAGCAGCTATCCAGCCATCTGTGTCCTTCAGAGGCACAGTCGTGCCAGTTCAGATGGATAACAACCTCTACTGCTAGGTTACAGCCACTTAAAGGTGCCAGAGCAAAGTTGCCAGAGAAGGCACAAGGCTGGAGAGGTTAAGCCGGAGCCGCTGGCTCACTGCACTGGGCAACTGCAGATTTTGCTGAAAGGCTACCACTTCAAGGAGCATTTTAGAAAGACTGTTTCCTAAGCATGGTAGTACTAATAATCGGAGAAGGAAATCTAAGTTCTTACTTTCTTTAATGCTAGAAGAACAATGTGAAGACAAATCGAGACACTAGACTGTACTGACTATAAGTATAGGCTGCCCCTGCAACTCAGTCCACAGCAATTCATGTGAAATAGCAGAAATGGAAATTATACTTTAAGAGTATCAGGACATCGGCCACAAGAGTCTCTGTGTGAAACAAACAAAACGAAGCCTGAACAGGAGCAGATACTGTTCCCTGACTGCCCAGGTCCACCTCACGTCTTCTGTGCTTGAGAATTCTATAGTCTGTGTGAAGTTTCATTTTTCCTGTCAGAGAATCTGGAAACCCCGTAGGATCCCAGTGTATCTGTCCACACACAATGAGAATTCCCCCCACTTCTCAGTGAATTTCTTAGAGAGGTGCAGAGTCACGGAATGCACCACAGGAGGAGGGGACTCTGGAGTACTGCATACCACTGAGAACAGGGCGAACAAATAGCTCTCATCTACTACTCAACTTTGCCATGACTTCAAATTCTGCTTAGACTTGTGGCAGGTACCTTCAACACAGAGGACAAGACAGGGATGGGAGGAAAGAAATATGAGAGACACTTGAACCCCTGATGACATCACTGGGCCTCAGGGAAGCCACTGAGCTAGCAACCCTCCAGATGAAATTTGCTCAGGTGAAAGAAAGTCGATTTATTACATATTAAGAGCACCTGTTATGGGCAGCCCTGCACATCCTGATGAGGAAAACAATACATCATAAAGGCATCAGGGCCAGACTAGGACATAGTGTGACAGAGAATACATCTCAGTGAGAGACCCGCCAGATATCAGAAGCCCAGATTAAGGACAGTTCTTTACACAGCTCTCTTTGTATCTGGTCCACAAGGACACATGTATAGTTCTCTAGATCACAAATGTTTCAGAAGCCACTCAATGGTCCTTAAAAAAGAGAATGCATTTTCTGTTCTTCAGTGCAGAGATGGTTCTGGTAATCAAAGAGTGTTAAGAAAAACATTAAATGCACATGGCTAAGAACACAACAGTTTAACAAGTAATGTCACAATAGGAGTGGCATGTACTTTTGTAATCTGGGAAGCAGACTTATGCATGACGCTGAAAACATTTACAATCTTTTTAGTATTTAGAAAATACTTTTCTTGGCCATGTGTGCCTACTGCCCTCTAGTGATCAAAATACAAATTGCTATTAAAACGAGTGCTAATTACAAAGGGACAGAAAAAACATGTTTAAATAGCACAACTTAAATTCACTGTCTGGATTAACTTTATTAGTAACTCTTAGGAAGCCTAACACAAGAAGGAAGCACACCAACTTAATCAGGAATGCCATTAATACTGGGTTTACCTTTTCATAAGCCACTGAGCAGAACACACTAAAAACACAAGGCTGTTTGAACAGATGCCAATGGTAGATTTCACATTTGTGTACTACAAAAGATCACAGACCAACACTCCTATGCAACCTCAAACCGGTGTGTGTGTGTGTGTGTGTGAGTGTGTGTGTGAGTATGTTTGTGTGTGTGTCTGTGTTTGTATGTGTATGGGTGAGTATGTGTGTGTGTATGTGTGTATGTTTGTGTGTGTGTGTATATGTGTGTGTCTGTGTTTTTTTGTGTGTGTGTGAGTGTGTGTGAGAGTGTGTGTCTGTCTGTGTTTGTGTGTAAGTGTATGTGTGTGTGTGTGTGTGTGTGTGAGTGTGCACGTTCATGTGCTTGTGTGGATGTGGAAGTCAGAAGACAACCGCAGACACATTTTCCGGCATCCTTCACTGGCCTGGAGGTCTACAAGCAGGTTAGCTGGTGACCAGTGGTCCCCAGGGCTCCCTGTGCCTGGCTCTTTGTGTAGGGCACAGGGTGCGGAGACAGAACTCAGGCTCTGATGCTTGCAAGGCAAGGATTTACCAAGCCACCCTTAGGCCCCTCAAAGCATACCATTCAACACATTTTAAAATTACATTCATTTGTTATATGTGTGCAACACTTATCATGGCACACGTGTAGTCAGAGGACAGACAGCCCAGGGGAATTCTCTCCTTCCACAGCTGTCAATCCCAGGAACTGAACTCAGATTGGCAGCATTGGTGACTAAAGCCACATCTGCTCACTCCACAGTCCTCAAACCATAATCTTATTAAGAGAGAATTAGGCTGGGCGTTGGTGGTGCATGTCTCCTAATACCAGAACTTGGGAGGCAGAGGCAGGAGGACCTCTGTGAGTTCTAGGCCAGCCTGGTCTGCAGAGAGAGTTCCAGGACAGACTCCAAAACAATGCAGAAAAACTCTGTCTTGAAAAACAAAACAAAAAGACAGAGAATTATAGTTTTTCTATTACATGATTTCCCCGAGAGACTGAACTTTGAAGGTGAGGGATGCACCGTTCTGCTTGGCATGAAGCTGACAATCAATGCATGGATGCTGGACTGGTACAGAAGAGCTACAAGAACGCTTATGTCTTCATATTCAAAGTAATAAGAGAACCTGTGGCATGCTGCCAAACCGTGCATAACAATAATGCCTATATTCACTGAGCCGTCACAATCATTTGTATCTAAAGTACTGGTTTTCGCCATTGTAAAATCACGTTTAATACCACACCAACAGATTAGCACTAATTGGACAAGGCGGGGAATTCGGATCTCAGGTGGAGAGCAGCGCTCCTGTTAGTCCTGCACTTGCACAGAAGCCTTTGCCCTTAGCCTCGGAAGGGATTCTGTTTCACTCTCTCTCTGTGGAACTCATTTCCTGGCGTTTCCACCACCCCTCTTCGCCTGAGATGCTGTTTTCTTTGTCCAGATGGAAAGAGAAGTAAAAGTTCAAAAAGCAGACTTCAAAGAGTAACACTTTAGCTCTCTCACGTTAAAGATTTGGTGGACACAGTACCATGGGGAAGCCACAAGGCAGAGACAGGCTGCTGGGCACAAGGCAGCCTGCAGGGCTCAGGCAGAGCGGGAGACCTCTCGTGGTCAGAGAAAAGTGGTACAACTCAAGCACTGAAAACTGTCATTTCCACACACTTGGGCGACACCACTACCCCGTCACCCCTGAGTAAGCAAGCGCTTCTCTGGTTACTCAGCTATCACCGTCATCCTGCCATCTGGGGAAAGAGCTGCCAGTGCCGGGAAGGGGACTAGGGGTGCCGTGGTGCTAACACCTCCGCCATCAGCCTCCTGCAGAGCGTAACTGAGGAGATTGAGAATATCAGCCCTACCAGGGAGACAGGAGCATGTCGGTAAACAGCTCACGCATTTCCTGTGCGCTGTTAAAATGTGTATGCTATACAGACGATCCAATTAATTATTTCCTGAAAATTGTTGTCTATAAAAGGCTGAGATATTTATTTATCAGAGGATAAGAGGGTAAACCTCTTTGTGTATTTAGACAGAGCAAAGGAGGTGGTTGAAATTTTAAAAAGATGCCCTACTTATAATTTCTCTGTAGTCTGTATCACTCTATTTATATGTAAGTAAACACATATGAAAGTGAAAAATCTGTACGCTAAACATAATGCCCAGAAAACAACCCCAAAGAGTTGATAAGTATATAATGATAAAAAAACATACAAAATACACATTTTAATAACACTTTATTCTATCGCTGTAATTTAACTCATATACCTGTGTCTCATTTCAAAGACCCAACTCAACTGGCCACAATATGGTGTGTTCTGAAGACCCAGAAGTGCTCAGGATAAGCAGCACTGCTCTGATATGCACACTCAGGGTCTTTCTGCAACTTTCTGCATGCTTTGCATGTGCCACTGGAAATCATAGGCTCGCCAAGCAAGGACATTTTAATTTGAAGTAACTTTATTGCCTAAAATATACCTGTTTATGATAAAAGAAACACACACATTAACTGCTGCTTATTATGTTTTGAACGTTTTATTTATTTTGCACATGTGATGCAAATGCTACAGAAAGTCCAATCTGTGGGGGCAATTTTTTCCTTCTACCATGTGTGTTCTGGGGACCAAATTCAGGTTATCAGCTGTGGCAGCTACCTTGCTGGCCCAATTGTTGATTACCTGAAATGTTATTGTAGATAACTATATTTACAATGTTTACTCTTACATAAACTAGCATGACATTCTTTTGTTTAGTTGGGCACTCCAACTTGCCATCTATAACTGGAGAATACTCTGGGGCAAAATAGGCTGCAACAGAGTTCCTTCAGAAAAAGTATTCATACAGTTCAAATGAATCCCTGATAAGCTAAAGATACTCCTTTATGTCACCAGAGCTTCTGTCTTAGGTTTTCTTTCTACTGCTGTGATTACCACCATGAGTAAGGGCTACTTGGGGAGGAAAGGGTTTATTTCAGCAGTCCATCAGGAAGGGAAGTCAGGGTAGAAATCAACGCAGGAACCCGAGGGCAGGGACAAAGCAGCTCACTGCTTCACTCCCTCCTCTCATGGGGCTACCGACCATCCTCAGACCTCCCAGACCACGTGCCCCAGGGAGGCACCATCCCCGGTGCTGGGCTTACACCCATCGTCCATCAAGGAAATGCCCGCAGACTGCCTACAAGCCAGTCAGATGGAGGCGTTTTCTCACTTGCGATTTCTTCTTCCCAGATGACTTCAGTTTGTGTCAAGTGGACAAAAGACCTAACTGTCACAGCTACCAAAGGGTTAGAGAGTCTACACATTATATGTTCTCTAAAAGTTCACCACAGCCTCTGTGATCCCTGTGAGCTACACTTGGCCAGGCAACTCACTTCTTAGCACTGGAGTCTACAGCCCGTTTCTCCCACGATGACAGGATGGGTTTCTGTAGGACAGTGTTTGCTCCTGATATGGTTACTGTATAGATACCGACATTCTTGGAGGAAAAGAAAACATGAACCCAAGGCTTAGCTGGTCCTCTAATAAGGACAGAGACAGCTGGAGGCACAGCAGGCCCATCAGATGGCACAGCTGTGTATGATGATGTCTGCACAAGCTGCTGGGTAACAAAATCCCCTGTGCACAGAGGTACCGAAAGACAAAGAATCCCAGCTACGCACGCACACTAGTTAGGAGCCTTCTCTTTAGAAGCTTAGATACAGAGCCTCCCCTTAGCTCAAGCTCTACAACACAGGCAAGGTGTAACCAACCCATCTGGGGGCTGTTCCTATAGCTTATTCATTTTTGGGGGCATTGTACAATGTTCAGAGTCAAGAAGAGGCAATCCCCACTTTTTAAAGTTGAAAACAGATTTTTCATAAAGTATGTGCTAATTACAGTCCCCCACAACTCCTCCCAGGCCTACTGCATTTCGATACCTACCTAAATCCACACCCATTTTAAAAAATTTCTCATTAGAACACAAATAGGTGTCTAAAAAAACTTAAAAACAACCCAGAATAGAACAAAACAAGCAAACTGAGAAAAAAGAACCAAAGAAAAATCGTAAGAAACATGCACAGATGCTGAGACACACACACACACACACACACACACACACACACACACACACACACACACACACACACACAGAAAAAATATAAAAACCAAGTCAGAAACCATTATTATGTATAGAAGCAAAAGATCTGTTTAGTAAAAAAAAAAAAAAAAAAATCACAACACCCAGACAAAGATTATGAAACAAAAACCCTCCACAAAATGCCACTGAATTCATTTTGCATGAACCATCTACTGCCGGGCATAGGGTCTGTAAGTGAGATTCCACTGGAGAAAATGAATTTCCCTTTGTGAGCAGTTATGTGGAGATGGCAGCTGGGCTGTGGATGGAGACTTGTGTCTGTCCCCCTTCTCAGTGCTGGGACCGCATCTGATTTAGGCCTGTGCGGGTCCTGCACATTCTGCTCCAGTCTCTGGAGATCCGTGTGTGTCAGTCTTGTATCGACAAGGCTTTGTTTCCTTGGTATCATCCATGCCTGCTGGCTCTTACAATCTTCCACGCCCTCATCCAAAGCTTCCTAAGCTGAGAGGAGAGATCTGATGGAGACATCCCCTTTAGCACTGAGTGTTCCAAGGTCTCTCTCTCTCTGTACATTGTCTAATTGTGGGTTTCTGCTTTTGTCCTCATTGATTGCAGGAGGAAGTTTCTCTGATGATGGCTGAGCATGGCAGTGATCTATAAATCAGCAGAATGCTGTCAGGAGTTGTTTTATTGCTATGTTCCTTTAGCAGAACGCAGTATTTGGTTTTCTGCTAGGTCCATGTCCTCTCTGGCCTCAAGTTCTTGGCCCCCTGGCAGTGTTGGGGATGGATTCCATCTCATAGAGTAGGCCTTAATTCCATTCACAGGGTGGGTGGTTAACCCCATAACTTTTGTGCCACTATTACATACCTTGAGGGTAGGTCAACACTGTAGATTAATGGGCTTGTAGCGGGGTTAGTGTGCAGAGTACCTTCCAGTATCATGAACACTGGTCAGTAGGGGTGAAGGCGTGGCTTCTCCATGTTCAGTGAGTAATGCAGGTGTTGTCTTCAGCAACAGGGCCTTACCATCAGTTTCTGGAGAGCAACCAGGAGCCTCAGCAACAGCTGGGCTGTTAGAGGGTTTCTATGGCTGATAGCTCAGCAATCCCCACTCTTAATACACTTGGGTTATGGGTCTGGATCTGACTGACATTGCTCAAAGTCGACAGTCAGAAGGATTACCATGGCAACACAGGAGTACAGACACTGGGTCAGAGAGATGCTCTGTATGTATATGAGGTCTTTGCTCAAGACAGAAATGAAGAGAAAGTGAAGTACAGGAGTCAGGCATGTTAGTGTTAGACTCTGTGTTACAGGAGGAGTCTGGCATGTTAGTGTTAGACTCTGTGTTACAGGAGGAGTCAGGCATGTTAGTGTTAGACTGTGTTACAGGAGGAGTCAGGCATATTAGTGTTAGACTGTGTTACAGGAGGAGTCAGGCATGTTAGTGTTAGACTCTGTGTTACAGGAGGAGTCAGGCATGTTAGTGTTAGACTGTGTTACAGGAGGAGTCTGGCATGTTAGTGTTAGACTCTGTGTTACAGGAGGAGTCAGGCATGTTAGTGTTAGACTCTGTGTTACAGGAGGAGTCAGGCATATTAGTGTTAGACTGTGTTACAGGAGGAGTCAGGCATGTTAGTGTTAGACTCTGTGTTACAGGAGGAGTCAGGCATGTTAGTGTTAGACTGTGTTACAGGAGGAGTCTGGCATGTTAGTGTTAGACTGTGTTACAGGAGGAGTCAGGCATGTTAGTGTTAGACTGTGTTACAGGAGACTGGACTGGTTCGTGCAATCGACACGGTAAACCATGGTGTCTCCGTGTGATTTTTAAACCTGACGCAGCAGAACAATACAGCACTGTAGCAGCTGTCATTTCCTATGTACCACACTTGGAAACTGGTGGTCCCCAAAATGCATACCTGCACCAGGGCACGTGCAGACCCATGAAACAGTACGGGCTGTTTAGCTGTCTGCAATGATTCCTTCCTGGTGACTCCCATCCCGATGGGAGCCTCTTCCTTAAGTTCCTCCTCCTCTGGGTTTACTCTCAGTGTTTTGGACTCAGTTCGTCTAAGTCCATATATTAAGAATGGTTGCATTAGAACCAGAAAAAAAATCTAGACAGCCTGTGAAGACCTTTCCCTAACAGAATTGGATCATCAAAGTGGGACACTGAAGAAGCACAGTTAATGTCGTTTGCTGAGGGATGAGTCAACATCATTTGGTCTTCAAAACTAAACTCATTTTACAGATGAAATTTATGACTTGAGGTGCACTATCTTTTTACTGGGGCATCTTCAATGTCTTCACAAATGTATTTCCTTGCTAATGAAGTCAGCCCTGCTCAATATCTGTAAACAAAGCTGACTTAGATGGCATTGCTGTGTGATAACCTGCTTTTCTACGAGGTGTTGTGTATGTCTTCATGTGTAGAATCCCAGGCACGATGCTACCCATCCTCCACTGCCTCTGGTCTCATCTTTCCAACAGCGTACTCTGTGGTTCCGTCACTCCACTCTGACACTTTCTTAAACATCTGGGGGTTTGTAAGACACCATATCTAATTTACCTTCTCTGTTGCCTTCAGAACCCTGATATACTTTACTTTTCAGGTTCACCTGGTGCTCTTGGTAACAAATAGCAGCCACAGCAAGAAAACTTAAGCTCAGGGCTAAAATGCTGGCAACATTTCCCTTGCTAATGTCAGAGGAAGTGGAAAGCTCCAGACGGCCCATGTTGACATCGTCAGAAGGACACAGAGCCCCACTTCTATGAATAAACTCTCTCCTGCTTAAACATCACCTTAAGTCATACATGTATAAGAAATGGGGTTACCTCACGACCCCAGGACAATGTCTAATGATGCCCACAGAACAAAAGTGGGACAGGTAGGGGCTGGCCTCAAGAGCTCTTTTGGTTTCATGCCCAACAGTTTTCAGTTTTGAGACCTACAACTCCCTGGAGGGTGTTGTTTTCAACAGAAGCTGCTCACTGACTGATTATCCTGATTTGAAACCTACCAGGTCCCTCGGAAGAGACGATCTAGAAAAAAACAGGTGAGCTGTAGCGAGTGCGGGCGGCACAGTGGACGCCAGTGAGCTAACTCTACTCCCTCACAAAGGTCCAGTTCATTTCTTCAGCTCTGAGGCACAAGGAAATCAGAAACAACAACAGGAACAAAGAGACACATTCTAGACGTTACAGTTCACTTACTGTAAGTTTTCAAAGGACATTTGCCTCCCACTGAGGACAAGTGCTTATTTAACCGACAAGAGTCCTGAACAGTATGGTCGCTGGACTTTATAACCCTTTTTCTCCTGTAGTCTGTAGCCTGACGGAAAGCTAAGAGAGCCTCTTAGTCGACACATGTGACAACTAAAGCCCCCGAGAGCATAAACAACGCAAATGGACCCACCGCGAGCGAGCAGCACCTAGTCTATCTGCATTCTACACCGGCCTCGCGTAGAGAACCCAGGGGGAAGGGGTGGCCTCAGCTGGAAACGCAAGCACCTGAGTAAAGGGCTTCCGGGTCACGGGGCTGAGCAGGGCCAGCTTCCGGGAACAGCTTGCTCTGTACAGGGCTTCTCCCTCAGCCGCTGTTCCCCCATCCCACTCCCTATTTTTCTTCTCTGGCCTAATTCCTTTTACCTTTTCCACAACGACTCTTTCCAATCTAAGAATACTATAGGGCGTCTTCATCAATTTCCCAGTGCAATTCCTAAACTGACAACAGATTTTTACATCTCACTTATGCTCCATGAATGCTGCTGGAGAATAGTGACCAATCCCATTCTAGACAAGAAATACGCCCGTGTACAGCACTAAGTACACTTTGAAATACTTGACATCAAACTATTAATTCCTTAAGTACTGTAGATGCACACACTTCATTAACTCCTCGAGTACTGTAGACAGACACAGAGACACACACACACTCACAGACACACACAGACAGACACACACACTTTATTAACTCTTCGAGTACTGTAGACAGATACACACACACACTCACGCACACTCTCACACACCCCCACACACTCACACACCCACACTCACACACACAACTCACTCACATGCACTCACACATACACTCACACTCATACACGCACACTCACAATACTCTCACACACATTCACACAATACCCTCACACACATACATTCATACTCACATACACACTCACATGCACTCACACACACACGCAAACACCCTCACACACACTCACATGCACTCACACACACACTCACATGCACTCACACACACACGCAAACACCCTCACACACACTCACATGCACTCACACACACACTCTCTCTCACACTCACACATTCTCACACATTCTCACACACACTCACATGCACACACACTCTCATGCATACACACACTCTCTCACACACTCATATGCACACACACACACCCCCTCACACACACACTCACATTCACAAACACACTCTCACACACTCTCACACGCGCACACACACTCACTCTCACACACTCACATTCACACACACACTCACATGCACACACACACTCACATGCACACACACACACATGCACACACACACATGCACACACACACATGCACACACACATACACACATGCACACACACATACACACATACACACACACACACACACATACACACACACACACACACACACACATACACACACGGCCTTTTGCACCACAGCACTGTACCACACTTTCCATTCCCCAATAGCTGTACTGCAGGGAAATTATTTTGAAAGTGAACTGGTCAAAGGTTATTCCCTTTAACAGTTTTCCTTTTTTCTTTTACGTGGCAGGGCTTGGGGGTGTCAGTCAGTCTGAAAACTGGGAATGAGTATATTTGAGGATCATTGTACAGGAGCTGTGACCTCAACTAGCAAAAGAACTGATCATGGAGCTTTCTCCAAAAGTTACACTGTGATTATCATGGGTACTGAAAAGGGCAAACAATCCCGACAACATAAAGTACCCAACCATTCCTAGACGGAGGAATACCTTGGAGAAGGTGATTCTACAGTCCAGACAGCAGAACAACAGGCAGAGCTACTTACACTACGTGTGAGTGATGACTATGAAACAACTCAATTAGCCCACGTCTCCCACTGTTCAGATGAGAAACCACAGTACACGGATGGAGATAGAGGAACACAAAACCAGGTAAAATTAGTCCACGCTGTTAGGTGTCTCTCCAGGGAAGAGCTCCAGGCTAGACCGAACAAGCCGGGCTTCTGGGGCAGATGCAAGTTTTATTAGTTAAAACCATGTTCACGGTTACCAACAGACTTTAACACGTGCAGTGAGAGAAAACTGACTCAGTGGTTACATGACCAGAAAAGAGAATTCGAGAAACAGACTGACAGCAAGTGTTAAACCAGCCATGAGAGGGTCACATGGAGAGAGCCAATGTAAAACTAAGTCAAATAAAACAACCCATGTAACACTGTAAATCTGTTCACATACAAACATTCCTGTCTTCAAAACTAAGAAGTGTTTTTAATTTTATAATCTATGGGAGAGAGTTGCGTACTAAACAGTGGGAGCCGTGTGTGCCAAGAAGACAAACGTCACACTAGCAGAAGTTTTCTTAGGTCCTCTTTTGTCCTGTCCCATTGCGGGCCTCTCCCCCGGAGGGGAGGGTATTCTCACTAAAGGGAAGTAAGTCATTGAGAATTCTCACCTTTCCAGGGTTCTTCTACAGAGTTCCTCAATCTATTAATCTAATTTAGTAACGTCAATGGAAACAGTTGCCACTGTTTTAAGAGTTGGATGTTTATCTGCAAAGTATTTATGAATTAATAAACCACATTTCCCCTTTCCCGGACGATAATCTCTGAATTCCATTCTTAGCCTAATGGAAATATCACGAGGCTGGATTTTTGTCTGTCTCTGTAAATAACACTCAATCTGAATTTACAGTGTCACTGAACTTTGTAAGCATCAAATAACAGACTTGTATCTGTAAAAGAAAATAGTTCTTTGTTTTTAGAATGAAAGACATAACCTCTGCCAATAACAACTTTCCAAAGGTTCAGCCTCTTGGAGATAGAACTGAGGATGTACGGGCTCTAATTCCTGCTCCCCAAAGACTGTGTTTAGGTATTTCACATCTTTGAAAAATGTATTTTCTTGGAATTTTATATAAATCTAAGCACCCGGATATATTGCTCATATTTCTTTCATTATCATTTCATCAAATTCCATATTTTAGAGAAGAGCTCAGGACTTTTTAAGCTCCTGACTGAAATGAGTCAAACTGAAACTAAGCCCTGCTCCTCATGTGAGCTACACAGCAAACATTCTAAGGATAACAGGCTCTCCGAGAACCAGATTCCCTCCAGATGACCAGTGTGCATAAACTATGCAAACGCTGCACAGGGGCCTGCGCTGTGTGGAGATCCCCAGGCTGTCTAGGCCTGTGCTCTAGCCTGCGCTGTGTGGAGACCCCAGGCTGTCTAGGCCTGTGCTCTAGCCTGCACTGTGTGGAGACCCCAGGCTGTCTAGGCCTGGGCTCTAGCCTGCGCTGTGTGGAGACCCCAGGCTGTCTAGGCCTGGGCTCTAGCACGCCATTTGCCACAGGTGGCTACTTCAAATTAAGGAGAAGCAAATATAATTGGAAAGTAAGTTCCGGCAACACTTGAGCCATATTTCAGGTGCTTGAGAGCCACGTGTGGTTTAGTGGCCACCACACTGGGCAGCACAGATACAGGCCATTTCATCGTGGCAGGAAGTTGTGGTGACCAGCCCTCTCCTGGGGTAAGTTAACTTCAGTTCAGTTCTTAAAAATGATCAGTTGTGGCTACACATGACAGTGTGGTCTTGGATCAGAATAACAAGTAAATCGACCTGGTCCAGAAATAAAGCATTTTTTAAAAATAGAAGGAATAATTATAATCCTGAAACTATTTCAATGCTTCAGCGTAGGTTAGTGGGGATTATTCCCAGAACGGGTGGTGGTGTCTTCACACCTGCACCTCACACAGCCACATTACCTTCCCTGCCCCAACTCTGCCCTCATCCAGAAGCAGCCATGCTACCTTCTTTACATCAAGGGTAGGGACGGGATGCCAAATACGCTTATACAGTAAGAATTCTAGAGTATTTATACATTAAACGACAATCCTAGAACATCGTTCTGATAGTTAATCTTGTCAGCTTGATGGGATTTAGAATCACCATGAAGCAATCACCATGGACTCTGGTTGAGTCCATCGGGGATTTTCTACATTCCATTGACGTGGGGAGACTTCTCTTAAACATGGGCAGCATTATTCCACAGGCTGGGATGATCTGAGACTCACTATAAAAGGGGAAGCTAGCTGAGTTCAAGCATTCATCAGTTGCTGTTCTTGAGTGTGGCTGCAATGTGACCAGCCACCTCATGCTGCTGCCACCATGGTTTCCCTGCTACAGTGGACTATAGCCTTGAAGGGTAAGTCAAAACGAACCCTTTATCCGTAAGTGGCTCTTGAAAGGTATTTTACCATGCAGTGACAAAGTAACTAATACAATCAGTAAACCTGACTTTGGCAAAGATGCACCTCACTGCCTTGCTGTTGTGCGGAGATGAAAGCCCTGTGGAGATGAACCCACAAATCATTGGCAATTCATTCACCAACATTACAGAACATTAATCTTTATATGATTAAATTAATTCTGGAACAACTTCTATAAAGAACAGTGTTAAAATAGACTCTATATAGAGTGCTTTGTGGCTAGAATCAACAAACAATACCATTCCTAAAATACACATGGTAGAATGTAGAATGTTTTAGACACTTAGATATTACAGCCGTAGCCAGGAAGGCAAACATTTCAGGGAAGTTTTATTCTTGCTAAATTATTCTTCAACTGTAGGCTCATCAAGAGCAAATCTGAAAGACTGTTCGGTTCTTGGCTTTATTATGGTTTAACAATGTAGACCTTAGTTGGCAAGGCTCTCTGAGGGCTCTGTACGGGACCAATGGAAGGAGGGACAGTCATTAAAATGAGTGACTTAAGACTAGCAGGTCATGAGCGACACAAACTTCCCTAAGCTGTGGACAGTTAGCGTGAACGGTCTTGCAAAGGGAGGGGCCGATAGCTGCTATCAACCATTAGTTAGTGAGCATGCCATCTGTCATCTTCTGCTCGAGAAGGGCTAGTGCACAGCAGTGAGGCGGCTGGAAAATCTGCCAGTGGAGTGAGGGACCTTACTGAAGAGTGGGTACTATCCAGAGACCGTTGTTCACTACATGTGACTCACTTGGAAGGAAGTGAGTGACCAAATCTCTGTTTGCTGATGTAGTCACTGACCACCCAGTAGCTGCCCAGGAGAAAGAACCCTGTGTTTACTGGCATCTGTCTTGGAAGCTTTAGGAAAAGCTTGCTCACTCCTGGTACTAATAAGTTCACAAAGGCCATTTTCTGAGCAAAGCTCGGGGTCCTGGAGCTGTTAATTGCCATTGCCTCATATAAAAAGCTCGGAGAGCACAAGGCAGCAGTGTTATCTGGTGTGCATCTATTTGTGAAGCTTGTGATGCAGTGGATGTGGGGATGAGGAGGACTGAATGCGCCACAACGTCCAGTCCTCACGTACATCAGCAAACAAAGGCTTATTTACGACCTTCCCTGTGTCAAACTGCGCTAAGCGCTCGACTTGTCACCTCACCAAACCCTCACCACTCCCCTAAGAGGTAAACACCATTCATTGGCAGGCTAATTTTCACTAGAAAATTCAAAAGTAATTGTGTCAAAAGGCCAATAAGAAACAGTCTTAACAGTAGTAGAGCTGAAATTTCAATATCTACCAATCTAATTATATAGGTTGGATTATACTTATTATTGTATTAGACTGCTCAAGGCCCTATTACAGCCTCTGACGATACTAATCATGGTATCTGGCTGTTAGTTCCTAAGTCTTGAGTGGTAGATGGTGAGGGTCATGACTGCTAAAATCTCATCTACTCAAGATTTTAGGACACAATCCCTTAGCTTTTCAAATCCAATAAGATGAAAATGAAGAGATCTATAAGGGCAAGGCCTTGTTGTACTTTTTCTAAAAGGCTCAGTTGTAAGTGTCACATGGCTTCAAAAGAGGGGATGGTGCCACCAAACCGGGACCATTCTCTGATTCAGGGTCAGAGTGACATCTGCATTACAATCTTGCAAAGCTCTCAGTGACCCCACGCCCAAGAAGTCTTGTGTCTATTCAAGGAAGCAAGAGACAGTGGAGGTGAGGGTGACAGCTCTCCATGCCAACGCTACAGGGGTGATGACAGGGCAGGCAGACCCTAAGTATCCACTCATGGCTTTTTGCCACTAATACTTGAAATATGGGTACATCAAAGTAATGTATACACAGCAATAATTACTTTAGCGATGTAGAGTGGAGTATAATATCTAATAGAGAAGAACAGTTCCAGCTTGGTACTTGACCTCATTTGGGATTGTTCACCAAACTGCCACTCAGAGTCACTTACTTTATTATCTTTATTGAAAGACTAATTTTTACTTAACATGTATAAGTATTTGTCTGCATGTGTGTGTGTGAGTACTATGTAGGTGACAGGCGACTAGAAGGGACAGGAGAGGGTGTCAGATCTCTTGGAACTGGAGTTACAGACCTTTGTGAGCTGCTATGTGGGTGCTGGGTTCACTGCAAGAGCAGTAAATGTTCTTAATTACTGAGCCACTTTTCCAGCCCCTTGAATTATTTACTTTTTAATCCCTTACATTCACAATTCCAAATAATATAATAATATTAAAAATTCTTAGTTCATAAGCTATGGACAATAACAACTGACCTCCAATAAGATATGAACATTTACTTAACTGTAAATGTTCATATTCACATTATATTTACAATTTTTACATATTTACAATTACATTATATTTATTTTTCACCCCCTCTCCACAAACTTTATGGTTATATTTTATTACTTCACTGTTCACTACTAACTTTAAGCTCTATTTGTTGTTCCATCAATTTTAACTCTCCCCACGAGAGCTGAACCCATCACTGATTCACCCACTAACTCTCATGCTCTACACATTACCTTCTCCCTAAATTCGTAACTCATCTTCCTATATTCAGTCTACAACTTTTTTCTAAAACCTGAAGTCGTGTATAAAACAGGAACATTTGGATTACTGCTGCATTCCCTTACTGGACATGTGTTTATGACACTGAGAATACAAAAAGTAGAATTATATTTTTACTTCAATAATCCATTTTATTTTTCTCCAGTTCTTATTATTAGCTATGTAAAACAGCATGTTACTAGAAAGAAGGCAGATTGTTTTCTTTTAAAAGTATTTATGTGCGTGTCAGCATCTAAGTACATTGTATGTGTGCAGGTGTCCTCAGAGACCAAAAGAAAAAAAACACTAGACCCCATAGAATTGGAGTTATGGACTGCCATGAGCGATTATGTGGATCCAGGAGTTACCAGAGTCTTCTGAAAGAGAAGCAGGCACACTTGACCAATGAGCCATCATTCCAGCTCCAGATTTAGTTTTCTTCATTTTCATTATTTTTCAAAATCTCAAAATTGCATGTTTTGTTGTATGATTGGGCCACAATGTCACAGTTCAGCCTTCCACTCTGGCTGGAGTTTTAAATTGCCTTTACCTTCCTATTATAAACCAAATCCTAAGCTTATTATAATTCTATATCTTAATCTAATAAAGGTGGAAAATTATATTACAGAAGAATTATAATTTAAAACACCTTTAAAATGTTTCATAAAACAAAATCCCAAATGACAAACAAACAATAGTAAAATCAAACCCACAAGAACTCAAAACCAATGAATGTAGCTTGCAGGAAATAGGAAAACGTGTTTGAATTAATCTCTGATCATGTCCTCTTGCTGGTACAATGAGAGCCAAACAGCCTAATGTTCCAAAATACAAGCCCATCTCTCATCCCTCCCTCCCTCCCATTTCCTCCCTCCTTCCTCTCTGTCTCTGTGTTTCTGTCTCTGTCTGTGTCCCCCCGCCCCATCACACACACACCAGGAGAAATAGTCCAGAATTCAGATGTCCATTCTGAAAACTTACATAACCCAGACGTTTCTTTATCATAAATACTGACTATTTTCCTGGCACACTGCCCTCCATGTACCTGGTGATGGAGGGCACCTTGGGGAGCTGATTATTCTCATGTTTAGTTCATCCACCACATGGCTTTCAGGCGGACAGTGACTGCCGAAGGTCATTTCACCTCATGGAACCACAAGCTAATCAGTAAGTATTGCTCAGTACACGCAGTGCACACACGTCTCCCATGTTATAAATGTGTTTCCTTCCTTTCTGTCCTGAATCTTGACCTCACAGCTTTCGTTTTCTTATGAGTGACATTCTCAAAGACCTCACACACACTTCTTGTATTCTAAAACACTTGGATCTGTCATGTTGATCAGGGTTTGATTTTTGCTAAACTACAGAAGAAAGGTAGGGGCTCTGTCTTCCTTTCTCCATTTACTGCATTTACTTTCCGGGCTGGGCAATGTGAGGGCTCACAAACAGGCACTGTATTCTCAAACAGTGGCTTCTGCTGTTGGTTTGCAAAGAGTTCAGAAACAGGTTTGGCCCCAACTCCAGCAACTTTGGGGATCACTGTGGCTGTGGACATCAGTATCTTTATTAAAATAGAGATGGGGGCAATTTCTTAAGCTCTTCTAGTGATGGAATTCTAGTATTTCCCTCTACTTTTCTATAGCAACAGGTGAATCCACTCAAAAGGACCCTACATAAGGGCCACACAGGACAGTCTCAGTGAAACCAGGAGCCAGCCTCACGCATACTGGGTTTCTAAACCCTACCAGGCGCACACTCACTCTTCAGGCAAGACGATTCTTCCCAGCCCTTTCACACATCACACGGTTCTGGCAGCTCAGCTGTCCAGAGTCCAGATACCGCTACATTTTTGGCAGCTTTGCATGTCTAAAGTCTTTCCTGTTGGACTTTACTCAAGACCCAACAGTGGAGCTGGGCAGAGCAGCAGCCTCCCCCACCGGGGCGGTTATTCCACAACCACTATCATTTAGATGCCTCCCAGCAAGTTTACTGTGGACAATTGTGATGGGTGTTTCCTCCCATTGTCTTCCTCACCTCCTGCCCCTCACTCAATAACTGTTCACATCTTCTCTCAACTCCTACACTGAATAACCATCCCCTCTTTCAAAACAAGAATCAACAGCAGTTTACCTTCTTTTAACATGAGAAAATCATCTTGTTTTTCAAGGGACAAGACAGTATTTCACAGCAAATAAAATAAAAATTAGGCAAATTAAAAAAATACTGCTTTTGCTCAGGCAACATGGAATTTCCAATGGAGGAAAATGCACAGACAGGAAAAGAGGAAAACAAATATGTGCTAAATGTGCTAAGTGTTTTATACATATTAAATACCTACTACCACCTCTGTGAGAGACACTGCTGGATTTCTGAGCAGAGTCCTGAGGCTAACTGAGCAGGAGGAAAGTGTTAACGCTTATCTTAACAGCGTCAGTGGAGTTTCCATCCTATCACTGCACTGTCACTGCCTAAAAGCTACTGAAAAAAAAAAAAAGCATACATTTCAACACTCATTGAATTGATTTTAAAAACTCCCCCACAGGCAAATGTGCACGAGATGGTCCGGATACAGTAAAAGAATGCTGCGCTTCCCCTGACAGGATGCTAATGAACACCTGGCACTTACCTAAGTGCTGTCCATCTCACTTCACATCCCCTCCCTTCTGCATACAAATGGATTTTTGTGTCCGTCCCTCACTAAGGACCCAGTTCTATTAAAATCATTTTCTTCACCCCTAGAACATCTTGCCATAGCCAACTATAAATATTTACTCTCCTCTGACAGGCAAGAGCCTTTTCAAAGGAGGGGAAAACAGCCTGCATCTTGGGCTGACTCAGCAGCAAGAAGTACAGAAAACCACGGTGTCATGAATGGCATCTAGTGTCAGGCACAACTCCTACAGGTGACCGTCCATCCATTCATGTCTTCCCCTTTCATGCAAAAAGACCTCAGTTACTGGCACAGGGAGCTTAGAAATAAGACAGACATGTATAAGGAACAAATATATCAACTTGAGGAAATCATCATGAAATACTGCTAAGAAAGAGGACACACACGGACACACACACACACACACACACACACACACACACACACACACACACACACACACACACACAAAATACAAGCCTATAGCAATACTGACACCATGAATCTCAGACTGGACTCTGAGCTCACTAGCACTCAACACAAGGGCCATAGTTAGAACTACACAGACAACTACATAATTCTAACAGCAAGGAAAAGAAGTTCAAACTAACAAAACTTTTTATAAGAATTTACCAATACAAGAGATTTCTCGAGAACAGTAAATTTAAAGAATGGCCAAAATTCCAAGAGGAATCGTCTTTCTCATGAAGCTCGTTTCACTGTATGTTTGGAGCAGCACGTATAGAAGGGCTGGGAAGGCAACCCAGTAGGAAAGTGTTGACTGTGTTGACATGAGGACCTGAATTCGGATTCCCAGGACCAAGGTACATGGTGGCACATGGAGATCCTACCACCGTTAGGGGAACAGGTCGAACCAGATGGAGACAGTGGACTGCTGAAGCTCACTGGCCAGCTAGCCTAGCCAAATCAATAAACCCCAGGTTCAGTGAGAAGTGCTGTCTAAAACAGTAAGGCAGAGAGTGCAGGATGACACTGTGAGACCACTTCTGGGCTCTACATGAACACACACGCAAGAATAAGCACATACCCCTCCCCCCACACCCCAACTGTAATGATGAACACCATTAAAACGACCCCTGTAACTGAGAGCGTGCAAAACTACCACTTCCAGGATTTACAGAAAATACAGCAATGTCCTAACACAGCTAAGAAGGTTTGTGTTTTATCTTCCCTATCACAACTATAAACATAGGTGCTGTACTTTAAAACCAACCGGTTTGCACCACCAGCTGCTCCAAGGCTTCCTTTGCTACACATCTTCAACAGGCACTGATGCATTGGGCTCTTTGAGGTGCTGTGGATAACTGAGATTTAATGATCACTTCCCTTACTTTTCAGGGGCATAAACACATGCTTTACCCTATTCCATGTAGACTTGCCATTCGCACATTTCCTCCCCTCTCAGTTCCTGACTGCCTGATGCTCTCTTGTTACTGACTGCCTTAAGGAACTCCTTCCTAATTGTAGATATACATCCTTTGTGACAACACACATTCCAGACTTCTTCTCCAACCCACCCACCCACCCACCCACCCACCCACCCACCCATCCATCCATCCATCCATCCTCATTATCTATTCGTTTTTGGGAAACGGAGACACTGAGTTTCACTCTTTGTCAATTTGTCTACTTTCCCTGAAAGATCAATACTGTTTGGCACTAAAGAAATTTTGTACTTCAGTCATTAAGTTCTTTCCTCATTTCTTTTTATAAGCTTCATGCTTAAGCATATGATTTCTTTTCAGTATGCTGTGGAGTGGGAATGGTTTTATGTTGCTGTGTTAAGGGCTGAACTCCTCAGCCACAGCTTACAAACTCCAACCTGCTCATTGACCTATGACGTCACCCTTGACACCACACACTACCTGGATCTGCACAGGTTGCAGCAAGCATCTCTGGGGCACGTATCTGCCGCCCTGTCTCCATTCGCCTCGTCTTAATTTCTATAACTAGAAGGGCTCTTGTGCTTGAAGAACAGGCCCTTAAACTCAGCTTTTCTTCAGGAGTGCCTGGCTCTTCACAGACCTCCATGTTTTGGCATCAGCTTGAGTTCTACAAAGAATCTGCAGAACGTTTCATTAAAGAGTACTCAACACACATGACTATTGTGAAGAGATGATATCTCTAAATATTGAGCTTTATAATCTATAAATATGTTGGTTCATGTATTCAGATCCTTTTATATGTAACAGTTTTTCTTTTACGGTAAATATCCTTAATTACTTAATATTTTGCAAACCATTAAAAATGGTACATACTTAAATTTTAGCTTTTAGTAATGTACTTTTACATAGATGACTGTATTTTTATATATCACAGTTTTAATTTCTACAAATTTCTGAGTAAACTTTAGGCAATAAGATTAGAGGTATTGGAAAGTATAGGCTTACCTAAAATGTGCACTGTTTAAAAAGTAGCTGAAACTACCTAGGCAACAGATAACTGAATCTTAATGGTTTAAACTTTATCTTCTTTATGAAGGTATGTCTGGATAGAATTCTGCAAAACGTTGCATATTACACACACACACACACACACACACACACACACACACACACACACACACACACCACACAGAAGCAAAGATTCTGGGCAATTTAAAGATGTCAGAAACAGTTTAAGAGGCTAATCACAGATGACCACAGTGATGCACACTTACAATCTCAGGACTTGGGAGAATCATGAGATTTAGAACAGTCATGACTATAGAATAAGACCAAAAATCCTAAAGAAAAAAAGAGAAGCTAATTATTAACTCACAAATATACTTTGTCACTGGCTCATGCCTGTAATTCTAGCACCCAGGCTGAGGCAGGAGGATTGCATGATTTGGAGGCCCGACCCAGGCTGAGGCAGGAGGATTGCATGATTTGGAGACCTGACTGCATAGTGTGTTGCAGGCCAACCAGAGTTTCAAGATGGGAGCTTGTTTCAAAACAAACATGATCTATTTATGTAAGCAATATTTTAAAGTTAGCAGTTTAGTTCACATTTGAGAAGAAAATCAGTATCACTAAAAGGGAAAAGCTTATGGTTGCTGTCCAACCTACTCAGCAATGAAACAGATGGAAGCCACTTATAACATTAGCACAGTGAGCTCCCATGGCAAAAACAGTAAACTCTAGATTTTACAGTGGCATCTGGATGAAGATTATTCACACAAGTTAACTGAAAAAGTATGCCAGGAATGTGACACACAGTGAAGGGGAGCAGCAGGGGCAAAGAATTGTGCAGACTCAACCTCACTATCTGCACTGAAAACTTGTTGAAATGGAAAGTGCCCGTTGCCAAGGGACTTACGTTTTTATAGTCTTAAGCAGGAACTCAATTCTGTGAGACTCCATTGAGCGTTTATACCCATGCTGGTTAGTTTTCTGTCAAATTGACACAAGCCAGAGTCACCTGGGAAGAGGTTCCAGAGTCCCAACTGAGACAATGCCTCCATCAGATGTGCTGGTAGGCCAGTGTAGTCTGTGGGGCCTCCATCATTTTCTTGGTTCATAATTGACGTGAGAGGTTCCAGCCTAATTTTGGGGGAGGGGTTACCCCTGGAGTAACGTTGTAAGGAGTGCTGCTCTGAGGTTCAGTTTCCACCCTGACTCCCCTCCATGACAAAGAGGGAACAGTACGCTGATGATAAGTCTTTCCTTCTAAAGTTTATTTTGTTCATGGCGTTAGTATTTTTTTTTATCATAGCAATAGAGAATAAGCTGAGACGGCACCCAAACGAGTGCACACTCTGTACCAGACTGTACTAGACTTTACAGTCCACAGGTATGTGCTTCAGTCCCAGTGCAATTCAACACACAGCCTGCACGTATGACTGCGGGGCAGAGGGCATCAGATCCCATTATAGATGGCTGTGAGCCACTGTGTGGTTGCTGAGATTTGAACTCAGGACTTCTGAAAGAACAGCCAGCACTCTTAACCACTGAGCCATCTCAGAAGCCCCTCATTCTTATAAACTTTATAAAATCAAACATGGAAGACACACAGATCCCAGCCTGCGCTGTTTACTATCCACTGTGATTGCCTTTGGAAGGGAAATGGTCTCTGCTGGCGCTTACGGCTTTCACAGTATTCACTCATTTAGACAGACAGAAACAAAAACTTGCTTTACAAAATATGTCAGTATCTTGAAATAAAGTTGGGACTAGCTGAGAGTAATCTGCACACTGCAGAATGAGAGTTTCACTATTCTGGGTTTGCCGTTTAGTATTAGAAAGTCCCTGGCCCCCGCCCCCAATCAGCCAATTTATTAAATTTGGAGAGCCTACCATTTTATGAGAAGGCAAGTATATCAGGGGCACAGCGGCACACCAGGAAGCCAGTGAGGTCGCCAAAGCTTGCCTTCTCAAACAGTGTAGGCCCCACCCACGAGCCTCGCGCCCAGCACGGCTGTGGGTTGGAGGCGAGTTTGACTGGTAGAATTTGTACACCCACTTCTACCTTCCTGTGCCTTCTTGCACATTCTCAACACATGTCAGCATCTCACGGCGTCTTTTAAAAAACCCAATTATACAAACTATGTTACACATGAGTTAATTAGTAAGTGACCAGTTTTAAGAACATTATGGTGTTTACCAATCTGGGTCAAATCACCGGTGACAGGAAAATGTACATAATAAAAGGCAGGTGTGAAATAGGGTGATAAATTGTGCATTCTCGAAATAAAAATTCTAGGTTGAGCTGGCAAAAGGCAGCATCTGATAGTCTAACTCCCAAATTTCCTATGTAAGAAAAAGTGTCCTTTATTTTGTCAAAATCTTTTCAGTATATTCTTTCAGCTACACCTACCTTCAGTTCCCAGAAAACCCCCAATGTGGATTTTCTTAGACTCTAACTTGGCGTGCTCTCTCTCACTCACACACACACTTTAAGCTCTTGTGGGTTGAACTGTCATAGAGAGGATTTTTCTCTCTGAATATGTAACTGGCAATCAAGGAGGGTCAAGATCTTGATCACGACTTCTAAAACCAGCAAAGCATTTCATCTCCAGTGTCCATTTCCTTTCTTACAGCATGCCTGAGACGCTATGAGAATCAATTCTCACAGCCCCAAACAGACACAAGACAGACAGGCAGACAGCATGTCGTGAGATGACATAAAGTTTATCTTTTACCAACACAGATTTACTGTGGTGCTAATGAGTTTCCTTGGCATTTAGTATTTTTATGTCTCTTAGTATTACTCTTGGGATTTCTCTTCTGGAAATACTATATAGTTACATGCACAGAAATCCTCTTGTAGAGAAATAACTTGGTAAAACAGTTGACTCTAACCAAATTAAGAAATGGTATATTTTATTTGTGCTGTTTTTCTTATTTTATGTGTATGAGTCTGCATGTAAGTCTGTGTGTAGTGCCCACAGATGTCTGAAGAGGGCACTGTGTCTTCTGAAAGTGAAGTTACAAAAGGTTTTCAGCTACCATGTTGGTGCTGGAAACAGAACCCAGGTCCTCTAAGAGAGCAATGGGCGCTCTTAACCAATGAGCCATCTTTCCAGCTCTAAACCATGTATACTTAGGTGGATTAGATTCTAAAGTTTTTTATTTACTTTATTTTTTACTTGTATTTCTTTAAACAATCAAAACATCTTTATTTTTATTTTTCAAGTAAACTACCAATTAGACAAAATTGTTAAGGATTTAAAGTGGTTGCTTAAAATTTAATGCTACTTTTAGAACTGTTTAAAATGAGGCCATTTATGTAAGCAAAAATGTATTATATTTCAAAGCTCAGGTTTCAAATATAGATACTATCTGAAAACTGTTTGGAACAGGAAGGCTATGATTATGTTACCATTAATGTTTACTCAGTACACTGTGGAAACTGTGTTGAAAATATTATATTAACAAATAGAAATTAGCTGCCACATACGGTAAACTGGGAAGAAGCCAACCTCATACTGTGGACCACATGTCAAGCCTGGACGAGTTAGACTACGATATGACAGTGAGCTAACAGTAAGTCCACCAGCCCAAGAGGCTTCAAGAAGGTCCCCGTGGGAAGGTTCGGTTATAAGCATTTCTGTGGGGGACGGGTACATATGCCCGTCCTCACGCCCTCCTCAGACCCTTCATGATAATGAAGAGATTGTGTTAGGCAGCTAGAGGAAGGGCAGCGAGTCTCCACAGGGACCTGAAAGGGTGGACTCTGATGGCGTGAAAGATACAAACATTCATGACATGTCAGTACAAGGCATAGGTCACCTCCTGCCGGGAGGGATGAGGAAACCATAGACTAAAGGGAGGCTCTGCTATCAGAGGCCGGAAGAGCAGGTGTGCAGAAGTCACCTGTAGATGCTCTAGTCTAGTCTTGGCTCTAAAAGAAGCGAGGCACAGTGGCAGTCTTGTGCTGGGCAGGCAAGGGCGTGAGTGCAGAGACAGACCTGCAGGGTCACACATGTGCTGGCAAGGCTGCAAGTGGAACAGCAGTGCTGATGGAAAACTACCCAAGCACCACACAGGGGCGGGCGCACCAGGGAATCTGAACCCCATGGTCCACAGAAGGTATGAAATCCCCGGTCCCAGTCAACTCCCGACGTGACTGACTGAACCTCCCATTTCACTGAGCAGTCACCAAACAGAAGGCCTGGCTCACCTCTTGGTACAGACAGTGTTTACTTCAGTGCCTGATGCCCACACCGGGGCTGGACTCAATTAAGTCTCAGGATTGACGCACTAAACAAACAGCTCCCTCAAGCCTCTCACTGTTGGGAAAAAGACTCGGAGACGATGCTTATCTTGGATCTATCAGGAAGAGACGGGTCACAGTGTTAAAGGACCTAATAAAAAGCATGAACGTGACAGGTGGCTTATTTTGTACAGAACAAGATGTATCAAACCCAAGGAGAGACAGGTATCAGAGATGAGGCCTTTCCTTCAGGGCACTCACCCACCTCTCACGTAACTAAGGATTTGTCGGGGACTGTGAAGGCCAAGTGTCCTACAGTAAAGTGAAGAAAATACCACAGTGAGAATGAAGAGGCCATTATGACGCTATAGGACATTATCAACTGGCGTAAAACACATGCAGTTATATGATACTGAAGGGTTAGGGAGGAGATATTTGAAGATACAATAATCAAGAATTTAAAAAAAATTAACGAATGATATCAACCTCAGATCCTAGATGTCCAGAGAACTCCTGGAGAGATAAACAACACTCTGTTCAATATCAACCATTTGAAATAGGAATAAAAAGGTTATTATTATTTTACAAAACAGGCCTTTGCAACACTTTTCGATTAGGTTTAAAATGGTCAGAAACTCCTAACATTTGAGTAAGACTTACACGGTGGCTACAGAACAGACTATCAAGTCTAAAGATAAACTGAATTAACCACACCCTCTGTTACCAGCCACTTAAAATGGGGTGGTAGAGCTAGAAACAAGAAAGACAAATGAAAATAAGTTCAGGAGGACAGAAGTGGCTTAGAAGCCCTCACTGAAACAGCAGAGGGAATGACTGAAACACGCGGTCTTCTTTCTCCTCACGGGAGCTTTCGTCATCAGTTTTACTATGAATAAAAGTAAAAGCAGGCAATTAATGTTTTGTTTACTTAATGCTTGCAATTTGAATTTTATAATCATTACGTTTGGCCATAGATATCTTTAAGCTGCTTGGTTCACTGAGTATGCAAAGTGCATTTTGCCTAAAAACAGGAAAGTAATTATCTCTGGCCAATAGTCCTACTGGCTGGGTCAAAACAGCTGTGGATTTAGCCTGCAAGAGTGCCTGCCCAGCACACAAAAAGCCCTGGGTTTGATCCCCAGCACTGTTCAATCCAGGCTAATGTTGTCTGCCTAGCATTAGAAGGATAAAGACCAGCCTGGGATACGTGAAGCTGTGTCTAAAATAAAGGAGGTGAAAGCAATATATGCACGATGTTCCTTATAAAGTATTCCCAATAATTTTATTTCCCCCCTCCAGGCGGCAGATTAATTCCAATTTCCCAAGGTGAACTGCACTTGGTAACTTGCTTCCTGAGGGTAGAGCCTGGAGTGAGAAATAGTGCTCTGAGGTTCCTTTTCTTTGTGTTTGTATGTGTGTGCCAGTGTCTGTGAGTACACACCACAGTACACGCCACAGGTGTGCAGGCATCCACGGAAGCCAGACGAGGGTGACTTAACTGCTGGAGCTGGAGTGACAGGCCTTTCGTGAGCCATCTGAGGTGGCTGCCTGAAATTGAATTTGAACCTCCTTGAAGCAGCAAGTACTCTTAACCACTAGATAATCTTTCTAGCCCAGAAACTATTTTTCATGGCCAAGAAGCCCAGTAGGGGCTCTGTTGGTTAGATCGCCAATGTTTGCATTACCAGAGACATGCTGACAGCTGGGATCCCTGGTAAGAGGTGATGAGAATGATGCTTCACTTCTGGGGATGTCTTCCTTCAAATCAACAACTCCAGCTAGTCATGGGAAAAGCATCAGACAAACACAAACAGCGGGACATTTTACACAGTACCTGGCCACGACTCTAGGCTGTCAAGGTCATGAGAAACGAGAAAAGAATGGGAAGCGGTCACAGACCAGGAGAGACTACTAGGGTGACTAGATGTGATGTAGGAGCCTGGAATAGAAAACTCCATTGGGAGGAAAGGCTGGTGGGACCCGAAAGGGTTCTGTGGGGTCATTCACAGTAGCGTCCTGTGTACGTGCCAAGATGTCCCACCAGAAAGAACTGGGTGAGGGTATTCAGGATCTCTCTGGATTACCTTTTCCTGTCAATCCAGGGGTGATCTTAAAACAAGCATTTCCTCTAACAACACCTACGCTAAGTGTGGGGAAAGCTGCAGAAGGGTGCTCTCCAGTGTCTGCTGCTCCCACATCACGGCTCTCCAGAACCCTCAGTGTGGACGCGGCTCACTGCTCTGCAGGGATGGCCAGACTGTCTACCCTCTCAACATCCGGGGAGCCTTGTTAGGAACTACAAGTCAGTGGTTAGCAGTCCCCATGAGGTCAGGAGCATGCCCAGTTCACCCTCAGAAGTCAGCGCTAGGAGCTGTGGCTTACTCTCACATACAGTGTTTTGAGTTATTCATTTTACTACACTGTATTTCATTTATCCCCATAATGAATTACAGATTGAAGCCCCAAAAGAAAGTGCAAGGACATGAAGTCTGGATTTAAAGAGCTATGAAAGAACATAAAAAATTAATTTTACAGGTTCACCCCAGACAATTATATCTGTGAACTGAATCTGTCTAATGACATTTCTTGTGTTTAAACAGCAGAATATCGCAAGACATAAAGATGAACTTTATCCTAACTGGCCTCCTACCCTGCAGTGTGAGACGGAGACAAAGTGGCTGTGAGCCCAAGCCCGATACTGAGCAGGCAGGAGGGGTGGTTAGCGGGGGTGGGGGTGGGGTGGGGGTGATGGTCAGCGGGGGCAGTCAGCGGGGCTGGCTCAGAGGGTAGCAGCACTTGCTGCTCTTAAGAAGGACCAGAGTTTCGTTCACAGCACACTGGCCAAGCAGCTCACGACTTCCTGTAACACCAACTCCTGAGGGAAAGAACATCGTCTTCTGACCTTGTGGGCACCCCTCATCCGTGTACAGACAATAATCACATGCAGGCGTGAGCACATGCGTGTACACACTCACACACGCACACAGACACACACAGACACACACACACACACACACACACATACATCAAAAGCAAGAACAAGAAAGACAGAATTTTCCAAAGTTTAAGTTTCAAAATTCCAATATTCATATATGGAAACAACAGTATTTCAGTGTTTTGATGCCATGACAAACAAACCTTACAAATTCTTTAATGCCTCCAACAACTATAACCAAGCTACCATCTACATAAAGAAAACAGTGAGATCTTTACAAAGTATAAATATTAAGAAAATAATTTAATCCATTAATGATGACCTTCCATGCAATCTTTAACAAAAATATGCACCTATCTGTTAAACCTAAAACCACTTAGAGACCACAGAATTCAAGAAATAATATGTTAAGTCTCTGCGTTTTGTGGAGCAGGTTCACAAATGGGCAAGGGTAGAAATTGCTTCACACCCATCTCATGTACAGACAGAAAGAAAAACAGCTCAAGATTTGCAGAATAAAATGGCAGCATTGGGCCAAGAAGCAGCCTTGCTGGTCTTTCCACATCAGACATTTGAGAAATCACATCTTCACACAATCACTGTCCAAGGAGTCAACGCGCCTCAGTTGCCAGCAACAGCAGAGCAGAGTGGAAAATTACAGGGGGATGCGGGAGAGAAGTCAGCACAATCAAATGTGGACCAGTGCAGTGGGTTTCAGATGGGTTTCCACCCCTTTGGAAGTTGAATGACCCTTTCACTGGGGTGACATACCAGATATTTACATTTCAATACTTAACAGTAGCAAAAAAATAATTATGGTGGGGGCCACCATAACATGAGGGATTTTATTAAAGGGTCACAGCTTTAGGAAGGTTGGAATCACTGAACTAAAGTATTCCATCTTTGCTGCCTGGACCACCTGGACATATGATGGCAGTCTACTCTCTCCCTCCCCAGGACCTCCCAGCATTCATGACGCTAGGCCATGTTCCACCTCTCTGCCTTATGCCAGGCCATTCTCCAATCCCAGGACCTCCTCTATAATCTATTTCTGAATTCTGGTTACTATCTCAATAGTACCACTTCCATCACCACTAACACACAGCATGACTTGTTTTATAAAGTATATTCTGAATTTCTGGTAACTAGATTACAAAGGACCTTTTGGAACAGTGTCTACTCCTAATTCCTGAGCTCTTAAAGTCTGGGCACAAAACAAAGCTCTTCTTAGCCTGAGCGAAAACCACATATTTATTTGATTTCAGATTTGTACCCTTCTTAAAATAATCTCGGTGAGTAATTGCCAAATAAGCCCAGTGATTACAACTTTAAAATATGCAAAGCTATAACAGTGGCAACACTTATATAACAGGTAATTTGCATTTAAATGAACTTTCATTCAATAATCTCTCAAATTCCTACTACAGGTCCATGACTGTACTGGGGCACAAAAGAAATCCCCATGCTGAGGCTGTTTCAGCTTAGTGAAAAGACACAGATGCAGACACATCATTAGAGACAATGGCTGGAATTTCCAAAACTACCCAATTGAGGAGTCCAGAGAATACCAAGGAAGACAAGAAAATCAGTAATATTAATGTATATCAGAGTTAAAACCTAAAGTAGATAAATCAGTTGTCTGGACAAAACAGATCATGGTTTTAAAAAACAATCAGATAGACCATGGGCTTGTCAACAGGCACAGGGGAAAAGAAGACAGTGTTGAAAAGAACAATTAGCTTAAACTTCTTTCCCCAGAGAAAATATTCTCCCAGAAAGAAGCCAAAAGGAAATATTTAAAAAAAATAAACAACTTTTCTCCTCCCTCCCCCAGAAGAGGATGGGAGAGGAGAATATGAGGTATCAGGAAGATTGAGTCAGGGGAGGAATAGAAGACAGAAAGAAAAGAGATACCTTAATAGAGGAAGCCATTATAGGTTTAAAGAGAAATCTGGCACTAGGGAAATGTCCAGAGATCTACAAGGATGACCCCAACTGAGAATCTAAGCAATAGTAGAGAGGCTACCTTAGATGCCCTTCCCCAATAAAGAAAATGATGACTACCTTATATGCCAGTAGCTGATGGAAGCAGAAGCAGACACCCACAGCTAAACCCTGAGTGGAACTCCTGGAATCCAGGTGTAGAGAGGGAGGAGTGATGAGCAAAGGGGTCAAGACCATGCTGGGGAAACCCACAGACACAGCTGACCTGAGCAAGTGGGAGCTCAGGGACACCAGACTGACAACTGGGGAACCAGCATAGGACCTACCCAGGCCCCCTGAATGTGGGTGACAGTTGGCGAGGCCTGGGCAGTCTATGGGGCCTCTGGGCAGTGGAACCAGTATTTATCCCTAGTGCATGAGGTGGCTTTTTGGAGCTCATTCCCCACGGAGGCATACTCTCTTTGCCTAGATACACAGTGGGGAGGGCCTCGGTCCTGCTCCAAATGACATGACAGATGTTGAAGATCCCTATGGGAGGCCTCACCCTCCCTGTGGAGTGGTGGGTGGGGAGCATGGGAGGATGGGAGGGAGAGGGAACTGGGATTGATATGTAAAATAAGATTGTTTCTAATTTATAAATAAACATATCAGGTAGTATTCATATATTTAAGAATGTGCATATTCATATATACATCCACACCTATATGGTTAAAGAAAAGGAAATCATGAGTTTGAAAGACAGTAAGGGTGGTGCATGGAAGGGTAGAAGGAAGAAAAGGGAAAAATAATGTCGTTATTTTATTACAAAAATAAAAAAGTTAAAGAACAAAATGAACAATCCACGCTATAATTTTCATATCTCAATTGAGTTAAATACCATATTTTCACAGCTTGGCAGCTCTTTGAAGTCATTAACCAACAATGGCCAGCAGGTGTGGTGGGGCACAATTTGACCCTAGTCCCGAATGGCAGCGGCAAGCGGAGCTGTGTGAGTTTGAGGCCAGCCTGGTCTACATAACCAGTCCTGCGCAGCCAGAGCTACATAGCAGAGACACCGTCTCAAAACAAACAAGCGAGACTGGTCCAAGTAACTGCATTTTCTGAGTAAGTCCTACTTTGCCAACCCTTGAGTATAAATATTGTTTACAAAGATGGAAAGTAGAGGGCTAAGGGAAAAAAGGAAAGAATATCACGTCCTAAAGTATTTGAATTTCAACACACGAAATTCTGCAATTAGGTGAAGCTGAAGCCATGTGCTTTTAACTTTAAAGTTTTCCATGTGTGCTTCACTTACACGATGCTATACATGTGGGCATTTTCATACAAGCACAGAGCTGGTTTCCCACATAAGCCTGGCCCCCTTTCTCTGCACCCCTTTGTTCTCCTGTTTTTTCTGCTTTCACTTCACATTCACATGCATGGTTTTATGAAGGGCGGGAAGCACAGACTCCCTGAATACGGTTATCTCCAGCTGCATACATGCTTCTGTACAGGCTGTCGCTGCTGCTTCTCGGCTGAAAGATGTCACTGTATATATATTTCACATTTTCTTTATTGTCTTCTGTTATCATCTTTTTTTGGGGGAAGCATAGAAAGACAAACACTGCATGTTCTCATATGTCAAAGTGAAAGCTAAGAAAAGATGATGTCACAGGTAGGAATAGGCCACGGGTCAAAGGGGACAGACGGAGCACGGGAGCGTGGTAAAGAGTTCAGGGGTGTGGTGGGACAGGAGGAACAACTAACACAGTAAGATGATGAATGTCTGCTGAGGTGAGGAACTTGCCAATTAATCTGCTTTGATCATCACACATTGTCTACGTGTTTCACAGTACCATGCTATGCAACATAAGTATGTGCAATTCTAAGAGTCAATTAAAAAGACAATTATGCTGTGCTTCTTTGTTTTGAAGGACAGAAATAATAGGGTTAATTTTACAAGTGTTTTCGGAATACCACTTCAAATCAGATGTATTTTGTTACACATGACAGTCATGTGGTAAAGGTGTGCGATGATGATTCAAGGGGAACTGAATGTTCTCACTGGCCCAAGTGCGATTTAATCCCGAAAGCGAGCATGTTCTCACCCATATGTCAGTTCTTCAGCAAGTCTCGCACACAGCAGATTCTAGCACAATTAACAACATTCAGACAGGAAAGAGAGGCTCAGCTGACATCAGGAAAAATAATCCTCAATTCAGGATCAGCACCACACATACACTTCAGCTCTGTCATCTTTAAAAAGGCTAGTCTAATCATACGCGTGTGCACACGTGTGTGTGAGCGTGTGCCTGTGTGAGTGCATGCATGTGTGCGCGCGTGTGTGTGAGCATGTGCCTGTGTGAGTGTGTGTGCGTGTGTGCGCACGTGTGTGAGCATGTGCCTGTGTGAGTGTGTGTGCACACGTGTGTGAGCATGTGCCTGTATGAGTGCATGTGTGTGTGTGCACACGTGTGTGTGAGCATGTGCCTGTGTGAGTGTGTGTGCACACGTGTGTGTGAGCATGTGCCTGTGTGAGTGCATGCATGTGTGTGTGTATATGTGCATGCGCGTGTGTGCATACATGTGTGTGCATGTGCGTGTGCATGTACCTGTATGAGTGTGTGTGCACATGTGTATGAGCGCGTGCCTGTATGAGTGCGTGAGCGTGTGTGCATACGTGTGTGCGTGTGCGTGTCATGGCACATGTGTGGCGGTCAGAGGACAGAGCTGTAGTCGGCTCTCCCACTTTCACGAGAGCTCTACAGAGCAGGTACCGTTGCCCACCTAGCCCAAGCGCTTTCTGTTCTTCACAAAGTCCTGCAATGAAGGGGACTTCGGGGAATCACACTATCTTTCTAACTCCCAGACGAAAATTGACAGGAGAGGTACAGTTAGCTCACACCTGTCATCCCAGCACTCTGGAGGAGGCTGAAACAGGAACACTTCTATGAGTTCAAGGTCAGCCTGTGCTATAGAGTGAGACTGTCTCAAAAAAACAAAATGAAAATTTGGTATAGATTTTCCATGGATTTAGACTATCACTGAACTATTTTCCAAATCAGTGTTTTGTATTTATTCATGGAGATAAGGACATTAATGTTAGATATACTCCAGAGAGCATTAAAAAAATACATGGGCTGGCCGGGCGTTGGTGGCACACAGCTTTAATCCCAGCACTCAGGAGGCAGAGGCATTTGGATCTCTGTGAGTTTAAGGCCAGCCTGGTCTACAGAGCGAGTTCCAGGACAGGCTCCAAAGCTACACAGAGAAACCCTGTCTCACTCCCCCCCCCAAAAAAAAGCATGGGCTGGAGCCACAGAGATTACAATTAACTGCTTGTATGATGGTAGAAAGGCAGCCATGCAGCTGTGATGTCAGTCAATGTCTGCACTCCGGAAAGCTTGGTACTTTCTGACTACTGCACCACACAGGGCAAAGGAATGGGCCGAAGGGTGGGTAAGCACAAGATGGGTAAACTGTCAAACGAGCAGGAAGAAGCCTGCGAGAAAATAACAGGACTGGGGGTTTCATAATAAATGCTCGTTCCCTCTGTACAAAAGAAAAGCATGGTTTTCTGATTTTCACTATGAGCAAACACAAAGCTGGGTTAATTTTAAAAGAGAGTAATGTAGAAAAAAATCAATAAACTGCAAAACAGTCACATGTCATCAAACACTCCACAAAGAGCACCGATGGCAGGAGATGGCATAAGGAGGCATTCATCTGTGCGAGTGGCTAGCAGCACTGGCTAGTAAGCACATACACAGTGTAATTTCCCCCTTTAAAACAGAAATGTCCTTTAGATCTAAGAATTCAGAGAACCCGACTTGTTTTCAACCATCCCCACTAAGAGTCTGTGCCAAGGTGTCTGTCATTCTATCCTCACAGTAACACATGGGATCAAGCAAGTGAGACTACCCAATTCCCAGCCACGTCGCAAAGAGTCGCTGGCTGCTGGAAAACAACAGAAATTGATTCTGTCCTGGAAGGGAGCCAGAAGGCAGACCATCCCTCAGTAGCTAGAACGTGATTCAGCAGGGCTTTGTATAAAAAGGAAAGTTCAGAAGTAACCGTGGGGTTCTGCGACAGTGGGTGCCGTTCCCGGAACCACTGCCATCAACATCCTTACTCCTGAGTATCTGCCTACCAGCCAGAAGTCCGCAGCAGCACGGCAAAGCTGCCATTAGCAGTGGACAAGCATGCAGGGACTCTCAGCGGATACAGGTAGGAGAAAACTCAAACGTGACAACTGGTTCACATGATCACATACGAACAAACAGAAAACAGGGCATGGCCGTTATCTGCGACAATTTAAACCACTTCAGAGAGGAGACAGGGCACATGCTTTCTTAAAAAGTGAAATACTTTTCTGTGTGTCTCATGCGACTTCTAGAATTGGGTCTTTTCGTCTTCATCGAGTAATGATTAAATAAGAAGGCAGGTCATTTTCCAGCAAGTGCTTTTTTCTGGGTTGGAAGAGACATTGGAGTAGGCGATTGAAACGCAAGGGAGAAAGCATCTGTGCAGATGTGCAGGACTAGCGAGGAAGCCAGTGTGTAAACGCCTCGCCCTCTCAATGAGGGTACTCTTTACAGTACTTCCGTATCTGCGTCTACTTTTGGAATCAACATCTCCCAGTAATGAGGGATTGTCTGTGCCACGACTTCTAGGCATTAGGCAACACAACCTGCAGTAGAGTTGTTACAGCTATCGGGAATAAAAGTTCTTACCGTTTTAGAAGAATTGCTTTCTTCTGAGTCTCAAGTTGTCAATAAGATATGCTTACAAAGGGCAGTGTGTGTGTGTGTGTGTGTGTGTGTGTGTGTGTGTGTGTGTGTGTGTGTGTGTGTGAAGACTGGAAACTAAAATACAAGACTACCCACAGAAAAACAAGCTTTTTGTTTTCCTGAACAGTCTTATAACTGACGACGAATTTAGGTTTTGCCCTTTAATGCTCTTGGTAGGCTAAGGATGTAGAAGGCAAGGATGAGAAGTCTGGAAGAGCCTCTGGAGCTGGACCAGGCCAGCTGGAGTCCTCCAGCTCTGCACAAGTTAGTTCCTAGAGACTGGCGTGCCTCTTGACTCTGCTCCGTCTTCACGACATCAACATTTACACCAGTGCGTTCTTCCTTTCCTCCAGTTATTTATTTGGTTAAGAGAAAGAATTCTGAATTCTCTCCCTTCACACACTTTCTTGTTGGTCTAATGAAGATTTGTAAAAATGCAATTTCCCATACACTTGATCCCCCGTTGGACTCAAATCTCTTCAGCAATGCATGCTAGTATTTCTTGAATTTAAAAACCTATTTGGTTTTACTATTTCAATATTAGATTTTGGCAGACATTCCTTTCAACAGTTTCAGCTCTTTGAACCTGTCTCCACACTCTATTTTCCTACTGTCCGAGCTTCCAAGCCAGCAGCAGCCAAAGAATGGAAAGGAGGAGGCTCACGAGGTTGTCTGTCTGGAGTGTTCCACTAGACACTTTCCTCTCACAACTGACTGTTCTGACATAGTCAGACATTTCACAAACTGGCTGGTGAGCAACTTGAACTTGTTCCTAAACCAAATTATTCAAGAAAACAGATGAAGGGAACTGGGGTGGGGCAAAGTCTAGGGTGCCTTCTTGTCTTCTACTTTCTTCTAAACAATCAGGTCATTGCGCCCAATGCTGGTGCCCTCACCCCCCCTCCCGTTTGATGGAAGGGAGGTGGTGTTGTATATGATTATACCAGAAACAAAGCAGAGCAGAACCCAGAATGCAGTCTGTGACGAGGAAGATGCAGCAGGCCTTCCTGTCATGGAGCCAGTGGGGAGGGAGGACTGAAAGCCCAGTGTTACTGTGAACCGAAACGCTAACTTAAGGGACAATGTCATTTCAAAGCAAACACTACTGACGCATGACAAGACGGACTCCAGCGTCCTCCGTCTCTTACACACCCACACTCACCCGTCTGGGCATCTCTAAATTCCCACATCTTCATGAAGGCCTCTGCGGCCCTCCTCCGTCCACGCTCAGTTAACATTTAACTTCCCCTCCCTCAGAGGACTCATGCTCTTTAAAAGTACATTTCATTCTAGCACACACATCCCATACTTCTTTAACAGATACACTATAGATAACACGGTGATCTCAAAAGTAGGGACCATGTAATATAGCATTAAATCCCAAGGTTTCAATGCCATATTAAAAACCGAAACAAACACAACCCCCAACCAGTTAAATGAGAAAATTTTGACAGGAAATCAGATTGGCTCAGAAGGTAAAAACAAAAACATAAAAAAAAAACTCCACAAACTGAAGAGCTAAACCAGGACTCAAAGAGAAAACATTAATTTCCTGAATGAGAAATGACAGTGAACAGGAGAGCAACAATACTGTTTCTTTTTCAATGTAAATAAATATTCATATTCAAAACAGTTCAAAAACTTTAAGCAACTATGTAGTAAGCACATTGGTGACTTTTACATTATTCCTTTACAGGAGATAAAAGCTATTCTTGAACTTTATTAAAATGAATGCGATTTCTTTCTGGCACATTCTTGTCCCTAAATCCTATTGATTTCTTGAACATGTTTCTAGCATTTCTTTGCATACTTATCTACCTTCACTCCATTTTTATAAGAGAGCTTCAATGCATATATCATCTGTACATCCTGAGGTATTAAAATTTATTTGTCTTGGGAACCCTTACATTCTAGCACCTACAGAACAAACTACTTTTTTGCTTTTGAGGAGAAAGATATGATTCCCTTTGCATAGGCACAGGGTGGGTTACTTACCCTTTACCTCCTAGAAGAGCATGTGCCTTGCTTTAATGTAATGGACATGTGGTAGTGTACCACATGTACCACAAGTTATTTCATTGATGAATTGCATTATTGATAGGTAAACGCATTTGGGATTTTTTTTATGAATTCAAAATTATTTTAAATGGTTTCTAGTGCTACTTTATCTTTTTAAAGGCCATTTCAGGCTTCTTAAATTGGCTTTAGTATATTATTTATTTTCAAGATACTTGCAGAGATGGTGACTGACTGGTCACTCAGAGGTCTTCTAACAGAGCCTGGTTAGCTCACATGGAAAGTGCTAGAGGAGTTTGTCATGCGCAGTAAGGAGCTGTCACTCAGGTGAGCCCATGTTTGAAGTAGTTTGGAAATTTAAGGAAACTGTACAAGATACAAGTATGTTCGCCTGTTAAGCTCTAAAACCATGAAAACTCCATAACCTACAACCCCATCCCAACGGAAAAGACCCTCTGATGTCACATCACAGGCAGCTGCCAACACAGGAAATTTGATACATCCAGTCAAGGACAAAACTAAGGTCTATTCTGCAAGCCCTTTCCTAATCATCAGGGGGCAAAAGGAAAAGAGACAGAACAACCAACGTAGTTGTTTGAAAAATCCTAAATGTTGCTTTGTGTTTATACTGCTTACTCGGGGAAAAATAAGAGGTATTTTTATTTTTAAAATCATTATTTTTCCTCAGCTCCAATGCATAACCACCAAGCTGAGGAATGTAGGATGGTATCTCTGGGAAGAGAAGAATCTCTTAATTAATAATCCTGAGGCATAAACAAGGTAAATGTGGCTTTATTTTTAGACTGATGGATAAAATAAAACACAGCAAATAAGGAATTATTTAATTCATCATCAGAAACACCCATGGATTTCTCAGGGTGAACCTCTCCCTTCCATAATTAAATCAACCTGTAAATTTACCAAATAAACACACAAACGGTGAACTTTCAAACTGTTAAACACTGCCTCACTGTGCTGGTATTTCTTAGGCAAATACTTAGGCAAAACACTGTGTGTTTTTCTAATTATCATTTTGCTAGGGGACTTGAGGCTACATGAACACTCCAAACTAAGAACAGGATCACCTGTAGCACAGAAACTAAGTGTTGGGTGAATCTGCTGTCAACGAGCCAAGGCCATGTCTGCTTTGGAGAACACAGCTGGTCATTGGGGCAGCGTTTGGATGGAATGGAAGGAGATCAAGCCTCGGTGGCAACATTGTAGTTTAGCCAAAAATATTACTTCGGATAATTTTATATATTTTCATTAAACATTAACACTACCCGTACATAATCAAATGTAACTGCTGGTCTTGGGAGACGATCTAGTCGTAAAGAGCTTACTGTACAAAGGGTGGGGGGTGATGACACCTGAGTTTGGATCCCTAACACCCACAGAAGGACCCACGGCACTGGTTCACTCTTGTATGTGACTGGCCTACCATCCTTGCCAAATAGTGAGCTCCAGACACAGAGACCTATCTTAAAATGCATGGTAGAGAATGATTAAGGAACGTACCTGCTCACATACACACATATGCCTATATAAACTCATATATGTATATACATGCGCGCGCGTGCACACACACACACACACACATTTTGCATGCATATACAAAATAGATTAAACAAAAATGCTGATCAGGGAAAGACATGTTACAAATCTGTGCCGATGTGAAAGCTATGTGTCAACATCTCCTTGTTGTCATTTCAACTAGCAGGCACATCATCAAAGTCAGCCTACATATGTACCCCTTTAGACATGTACATGCTATGCTCAGTGATGCACTCTGCATCTCCCAAATGGTGCATGTGTTTGTCATTTAATACGAAAAGGCAGTTGGAAAAACATCTCGTATGTCACATAGCCTATCACCCCCAAACCTATTTTTACTAAGTTACATTTCTGATACATAGCACCCACAAAATTCCAGAGAAGACAGAGGGACAAGTCTCAAGGTCAAGGCGAAAGGCTTCTCCATGGTCCTAACCCAGATACACTGCAGAGAACACAGACACGAAAATCACTAATAATAAGGAAGTCACTACACTGGGCCATACAAAGTGGCTGTTATTTGAGTGTTTTTGACACCTGAAGGTAAACGGCGACACCACACGGGGTAACCAACAAAACCTGGACAAAAGCGGAGGACTGACAGGACGTTTAAAGTGAGTGAGTTCTCACCTGACATCTGATGTAGGGCCACAGCACGGCTACACCCTCCTCTAGCGGTTTGGAGGACTTTAGAGCTCGTGGCTGTGCGTACTCTGTGCAAGAACACGTTGTTGGTTGTGGGCCTAGCCTTTAATGGCTGAGCCTCTCTCCAGCCCAGAAGAACATATTTTGAAAACGTACCAATCTGCATATATTGTATATAACAAACCTTACAAATGGAGCAGGCAGCACGCAAGGTCATAATTTTGATGAATTCTTAAGAAATGTTTCTTAATTCTAATTAACTCTGCTACTCAAAACTGTATGCACACATTGGTATGTATGTGTGCATGCATATATGTTTGCGTATTTACAAAGGTACACGCACCATTTCCATGTAAAAATTACACTGTTAAATGTGTACATAACTACTTCATATGATTTTACTTCTTTTCCAAGGCAATGCAGTTCAGCCACCTAGTGGTCAAGCACAAAGCGACACCTTTTCTACTTTTATTATGTAATAAAATAAGACGAGCACAGCTGGTTTAAATTTACTGTTTCGTTCCTTTGGTGAAACTCACCAAGTACAACAAAAAATCCTGATGGATTTTCTTCTCAGACTTTTAAAAAGTCGTGTTTAAATTGAATATAGTCAAGTATTAGGTTAAGTTTCAATTAGTGAGCTGAGTGTTTATAAAATCCCATTACCTTGATAAGGAAGTAGATTTGGCACCAAACTTGCCAATACACTCTGGGAGTCTACAGGGGAAGAGGCTACACATAAAAGCCACAGAGCAAAATGGTGCCATTGTTAGGTGCTGCAGAAACAGAGAAAAGGAACACACTTCACTGTAGCATCTTGGAGGGGCGTGTGTGTGTGTGTGTGTGTGTGTGTGTGTGTGTGTGGTATGTGTGGTGTGTGTGTGGTGTGTGTGTGTGGTGTGTGTGTGTATGTGTGGTGTGTGTGTGTGTATGTGGTATGTGTGTGTGTGAGTGTGTGTGTGTGGTGTGTGTGTGTGTGGTGTAGTGTGTATGTGTGTGTGTGTGTGGTGTGTGTGTGTGTGTATGTGTGTGTGTGTGTGTGGTGTGTATGTGTGTGTATGTGTGTGTGGTGTAGTGTGTATGTGTGTGTGTGGTGTGTGTGCGCGCGCGTGTGTGCGCACGTGCATGCACCCGCTTGCATGCATGTGCACGTGTGTGCATGTTCATACGTGTGTGCATGTGAAATTACGGAAGATAAAAAGGAAAACTCATCATGAGTGCAGTGGAGGTATTCCAGACATTATAATCTATGGGGATAATGACAAAGGAAAAGGAACACAGCACATTTAAGGCCTCCACAAAATCTGTCCTGGTTACAGCTGAGTTGACATGGAGATGTGGGGAACAACCAGAGACGATGGGAAACACGTCTGTTACTATGAGGAGCAGTGATCTTAGTCTGGTGTGCTATGTGCTTTCATGTCTCATGTCTATCTGCACATGAGCCCTCTTTCTGGACTGCACACATTGAAATGAACAGTTAAAGATGAACAGATCCTTCCAACCCGCACGTTCACAGACAGAAACGTCATCTTTGCCAGTTTCATTCATTCTCTCAGTCAGACATCTTTAAATGACCCAACTGTAAGTCTCAAAGTCATCCCCTCCATCTCTGCACCAACCAGAATGCTCGATACTGTACAATCTACCTCCCTTAGTGTATTCTAGAAACGCCGAACGTCTCTCGTCTCAGGCAAGCTGTGATAGTGTCCTGACTCCTAACTCCCTGTATCTACTAAGGTTCAAACAGTGTCCAAATAAGGCTGTGGGACAGAAGTGAGCGATCCTACAAAGAGGCCACATGAGAGGAAAGCAAGAAAGGAAATGGTGAAAGAAGTCACACAAGGATGGAAAAGAAATCCAGACACGTGACTTAGGAATCCCAACCCTCATGAGATGATCAGGAAACTCACAGCCGGTAGGAAAAGAAGAGACAGCTCTTGACAGGATGATCCATAAAGTTAGGCGTTCGCAAGAATGGTGGTATGATGAAAGGAAATGGAAAAGTATAGGCCAGCCTATGCAGTACAGCCATGAAGGGAGGGTGCCAGGGGAAAGAGAAGGACTGTCAGACTATAGGCATTAAAAGTCTCAGACATGACTATCTGCCTCAACTCCATCAAAGACCACAGAAGGATAACATATAAACTCTAGAAATGACAGAGACAACTCGCCTGGTCAGTCACCCGAAGTTCTTCTGTAAAGTTCCACCTTTGGCCCATAGGCCACAGTGTGTCTCATGGTTATAGTTTTCCTTAGTTAGGATTAAAGATAAGTTTACATAAGACTTTAGACTCACAAAGCTAGGATAGATTATGGAATATTTTTTTTAAATCTTGATAAATGTTAATGGACTAAATATTATAACTATAGTTCTTATTTGATAACTGTTCTGTTATATATTTTACTATGTTAATGTTAAAACCCTCAAAACTGTATGCACACAGGAGATGATAGGAGATGTCATTCTGTAAATATGTTTGTCTTATTGGTTAATGAATAGAGCACTGTTGGCCTATAGGGAAGCAAGATAGGCGGGGCTAGGAGACAAGGAGGGTTCTGGGAGATGTAGTAGAGAGGAGTCAAATGTAGGAGAAAGAGGAGTAAGAGGTCTGGACCTTCTCTCTGGTAAGATAAGGCCATGTAGAAATACTTACACTGGTAATTATGTGACAGTATTTAAGACAGAGCTAGCCAATAAGAAATAATAGTAACAGGCCAATAGCTTTATTTGGACTTTTACCATGCTTGAGACTTTTTTTTTTTAAATATAAAGATCTAGAAAAGACAAGAGACTAAAAGCCTCAGGGAGATGAGCCCAGTACACGAGCACGGAACTGGCAATGGAGGAGACACAGAGCCCTGTGAGCAGCTGGGTGGCAGAGAAGAGGGAAGAGATGGCTAATGCTTCCTGTCTTGACTTTTGAAACAAGAGGCAAAGGGATCTATCTACATCAGGAGGTGGAGGACACTGTAAAAGTGACGGAAGTTAAAACGTAACCGAAAGTGAGTCTGAATCCAGAATGAACAAGCCAAGCATGGTGGTGCCCAATTGTAATCCCAGTGCTGGGGAATCAGACAGGCAGCTCTTTGGGGTTCCTTGTCTCAAAAAAAACCCCAAAAAAACAAAAAAACAAAAAAAAAAAAAAACCAAGATGGAAGGCTCTTAAGTAATGATACCTGTCATTGGCCTCTGGCCTTCTAGAATACTGGTGTACACACACACACACACACACACACACACACACACACCAAGCACCACCACCACCAAAAAACCTCTAAACTAATGATTTACTGAACCTACCTTTAAAATCTTGTGACCCTACTCATGGTCCGAGGGGATGGCTCAGTGGGGAGACCGCCTGCTTGGCAGGCACGAGGGCCTGAGTTCCAATCCCTAGCACCTGCATAAAAATACCAAGCTTGATTTTGCTGCACATGCATTTAACTCCAACAGAGGAGGCAGAGAAAATGGATGAACTGGTGAGCCACCCTAACTGAAATGGCAAGTTCCCAGCTCAGCGAGAGGCCCTGTCTCAAGGGGACCGGGCAGACTGACAGAGGATGACATGTGCAGCATCTTGCTTTGGCCTCCACTTACACACGCACACAGGTGTCACTCATGTGCACACACCTCCCCACTTACACACGCACACAGGTGTCACTCATGTGCACACTCCTCCCCACTACACACGCACACATGTGTCACTCATGTGCACACACCTCCCACTACACATGCACACAGGTGTCACTCATGTGCACACACCTCCCCACTACACACGCACACACGTGTCACTCATGTGCACACACCTCCCCACTACACACGCACACACGTGTCACTCATGTGCACACATCTCCCCACTACACACACACACACGTGTCACTCATGTGCACACACCTCCCCACTACACACGCACACAGGTGTCACTCATGTGCACACACCTCCCCACTACACATGCACACAGGTGTCACTCATGTGCATACAGCTCCCACTACATACGCACACAGGTGTCACTCATGCGCACACACCTCCCACTACACATGCACACAGGTGTCACTCATGTGCATACAGCTCCCACTACTACACACGCACACAGGTGTCACTCATGTGCACACACCTCCCACTACACATGCACACAGGTGTCACTCATGTGCACACACCTCCCCACTACACACGCACACAGCTGTGCCCTGATCTGCATACAGCTCCCCACTACACACACACACAGGTGTGTCCTGATCTGAATACAGCTCCCCACTTCCAAAGACCACTGTCATTGTTACATAAGCAGAGTCAAGTGCCTCCTATGAATTTTCAGTCCTCCCCAGTCACTGCGGATTCCAAAGCTTTGATCAGATTGACCCTTGCATTTCTGGTGCCAACGGTAAAGTATAATAAAAATGAAGAAAGGACTCAGTGTGTCCTCTGAAAGCAGACTCTGCAGTACGACGAGTCCCACCGTCTCAAAAATTTCCACGTCTCTCTTTTGGAAGGAGGAGTGGAGCAGAATCAAGCAGGTCACTGTAATCCTGCATCTCCGCCAGGGGAAGTAAGTGCCTTAGCAAATAAAAGAGTTGTTTTCAATAAGGCTGGCACCAACTACTCTCCTAATGACATGTCTTTATAAAGGCCCACAAGCCAAAATAAACACCTTGGTGTTCCAGAGACAAAAGCATATTTGAAGACACAAAACTATCAGTCCATGACCCTCGCAACAATGGCGCAAAGGGTTGCTGTTCTTTGCCCCCATGGAGAATTGTTTTGTTGTTGCTTATTTTTAAATTTAAAGTGTATCTGTTGTGGGGACCTAAGCCAGTATTTAATATGGGTAAGTTGAAACAGATGCCTTACCCCCATTGAAAGTGGGAAGAATATAAAATGAGGCTCCGTTCATTCTGTCTATAAACCTAACTCTAAAGTTAATGACCCAATAATTATGTTTTTCTTTACTGCGTGTTTGACATCACTGAATTTCAAAAGCATACCAACACATCCCTCTCTCCCTCCCTCCCTTCCTCTCTCTCTTTCTCTGTCTCTCTGTCTGTCTGTCTCTCTCTCTCTCTCTCTCTCTCTCTCTCTCTCTCTCTCTCTCTCTCACACACACACACACACACACACACACACACACGCAGATCATTAACACTGAATTGCCTTATGTTAACGAACTTAAATAAGGAACAGTACATAGGTGGCTCAATATATCTGAATAATGGAATGAATGGAATCAATTTTTGTCTACAACTGCTTGTAACCATACGATCACTCAGCCTGTGAAAATCAAAACCGGTGTCAATGGGAAAAGGATTTTACTTCCTCTGTAACGTATTCTGAAAAGAAATTACCTAAGAAAAGCGTGCAGTGACACTGCACTGATGCATGAGATTCGGGGTGAGCGACAAGCTCATGAGAAGGTCACAGAGTGCTGAGGAGGAGCCACAAGTGGAGGAACGGGACACAGATGACGGTGCACCATGGAAGCTGGGATGACCATCTCTAGCTGAGGTACACGGGGGCTGAGCAGGAATTCTAATCCCTGAACAAATTCAGAAAGTTACGCAACTCTGGAGATGTCAAGAATTCAATCTGCAAGATAACGCTTTTAAATTCCATAGGACCTTCGAATACCACCTTATTATTCCCTTATTTAGTAAGCCATAAAACTACATAGCAATGAAATATTTCTTATTATAAATTTAAATGTAGATACGGCACCTAAGTCAACTCACGTAACATCAAATATGAATTTCTAAGCATCACACAGACATATAAGTGATATTCTCAAGCAAACACTTGAGAATCACTAGACACAAAATACACCAAGTCTCTTCAGATTCACAACAGACAGATAACCTGTTAAAGGTATAATGGGAGACAGCAACAGGAGCAAATGCCTGAAATCAAAATAAGCTTAGCAACTACTGTCCTATTAATGCTTCCATCTGTACAGAAAAGGAAAGGACCCAGGAGCAACTCCTACCTAGACTCCATCACTTCCTACTGCACAGTTCTCTTCTAACACACCGTCCTCTCAAATGATTTCTAGGTGGCCACTGATTCCCTAGCATGGCCACCATATTGCAGCCAGTGGTTTTTTAAAAAAGGATCAAACACTCATTTAATTGGGTCACTCTTGTAAATAAACTCCTTTAAGCCCAGCCTGATAGTGTTTTTCCAAAGGCCGGTCTTTCATCAGGCCAAACAAAACTGCCCCCTGTAGCTCAAGCCATCTTGGGCTTCAGTGCACAAGGCCCACATCTTTCCGTGATCTCCTCCACAACATCGTGGAGGAAGCCATTGAGGAAAGATAGCAGAGGGAACAGTTCCTTCAACAGCACCTGTTTGGGAGTGGGACAGGAAAGGGACGGACCAAGAGGCCTCTGTTTGACTCTTCAGTCTGGTCCCAAGACTCTTTCTCCTCTTGTCTCACGAGTGGATGCCACACTCACAGGCTCTACGTTAGCCTCCATTCTGATTTGTCAAATCAGTAATTCTCACATGTTCCTTCTCATTTCTGCGCCAGTACTAGTCCCTGAGACTCTCCTGGAAAATGACTATTTCTCTGAAGTCTAGACACTCATGGAAGTTTCCCTGTGGCTCACCTGGGTAAACCCTGCAGTGATATGCTGTTCACTCTTCAAGTATCAGAGTGTTTGGAAAGCTCCATCTCAAACTTATTATCCGACTAAAGTCTCCTTGCCTAGGTCAGTGTTCTGTTAACACTGGCACGGGAATAATTTAGGAGACTCTAGTCCTAAAAATGCATTCAAGCCAGTGTCTACTAGACTTCCTGTCACACAGTGGGAAGTGCATAAATAAGTACATTAAAATAGCAGAAAAACTGCAATGATGAGAAGATACTTAAGCTATTAATTATAGAGAACCTCTCCATTTAAAATGGAGAACTGTGTTGAATTTGCTAATAATATCATTTACACCCTCAAAGTGGGAACCAAATGTATAATTTGCCCTACACGTCCTGCCAGGTAAAATGCACTACTGAGAACCTTCTTGACTTAACGCCCACTGTGTTTAACCATGGCATACACACCTGTCCTAAAGAAAGCAAAATCTGAGAAATGTGAAAAGTGAGCTGAAACCCCAAAGGTCAAGTCCAGTTTGGGAAGGGCAGTCGCTTCTCAGCACTATCGTGCTTAGTGTCTTTCTGCTATAGAAACCACGAGCAGGCTCTTCAATGGAAGCTGTCACGGAAACACCCAGTCACATACCCTATGCTAACTGAATGCATCTCTTGGGCTACATCCCTACTTTTCTTTCCTACTGACACTTCATGGTTTCTCTTTGAAGTTAAGACTCCTTTACCTGTGTGAAGTCTGTCGTGGTATAAGGTGTTAGGACAGAACTTGCCTCTCAGGTGATGATGAAAAGTCAAACACTGCAGCGCCCATCTTTCTCAGATCTGCAACACTACTCTTCCAGTACACAGCACATACTCAATTCTTTGGGGTCAATCTGTAGACTTTTGAATCTAATCAATTTTATTAAGTAATGTACTGAAAACACTTCATCTCTAACAAATGAAGAATGAGAAGAACTTACAGCATACTGAACTTTTAGGATTATATTTTATTGTAACTACAGGAAACTATAGATAGAAGGACACTTCTCCCTTTAACTCTTCCTTCAAATTAGACCATAATTCACTTAACTACTTCTTCAATTTGATTTATAATTTCTCATTCTAAAGAGAAAGTTTCTAAGCCAGGTGGTGATGGTGCATGCCTTTAATACCAGTACTCTGGAGGCAGAGGCTGGTGGATCTCTGAGTTAGAGGTCAGCCTGGTCTACAGAGTGAGTTCCAGGACAGACAGGGGTTCACAGAGAAACCCTGTCCTGAAAACCAAACCAAAGAGAGAGAGCTGAGTAGGGAGAGGGAGAGGGAGAGGGAGAGGGAGAGAGGGAGAGGGAGAGGGAGAGGGAGAGGGAGAGGGAGAGGGAGAGGGAGAGGGAGAGGGAGAGGGAGAGGGAGAGGGAGAGGGAGAGGGAGAGGGAGAGGGAGAGGGGGAGGGAGAGGGAGAGGGGGAGAGGGAGGGGGAGAGGGAGGGGGAGGGAGAGGGAGAGAGAAATTCCTAAACCATCAATTCAACTAAGAATTCCCTTGGTTTCAACACAAAGACATTTTATTCTCTCATTTTAAGTGAGGACCCTCACATTAGTTATCACATGTATCACTGGAGAAATTCCTTCTTCCCCATGGCCAAGTTCACTGGGAATGCTACAGTTGGCACACCCTGTAGCATGTAAAGAGTAAACAGCCAACAGTCCTTCATGGCCTGCATAATTTTTATTTCATCAATTCCTTTAATTACATTCTCGAGTCAAATTTTAAGATTCTCTAGGTTCATGTATGCCAGGGATTTTCATTGCCTCATATTCTATCTCAAAGACTTTCCATACAAAATACAGAAGTTTCCCCAATCAGGACTAACCACAAGCATGGCGGACGAGGCAGGGCACAGTGTGCCAAGTCACTGTGATATGAGAGGTGAACGGGACGGACGTTCCTCTCTTCTCTGCTGCTCTCAGCAGTAAGAAGGGAGGGACAAGTCTGCCACAGCACTCGGCAGAGACGCTAGACTTCAAACCAGATCAAAACAACGATTACATTTAGACCTGGGAGTGTAGCTTAGCGATGGAGTGTTTCTGCCTAGTGTACTGGGCCCCTAGGTTCAGTCTTTGCCACAGCAAAACAAGACAGCTGACTGACTGATGAACTAACAAAAGTAACGAAACACAAAGCCCTGGGAAAGTGTATGGTGCTTTTAAATATCATCACACATACGTTAGGAAAAGTTAAACTACACACACAAAAAAAAATTACAAGTGATTGGTTAACAATTTTCAACTCAGCCATAAAATTATTTTTGAACATAGTATTCTATAAAAGAATAATTACTAAAAAGCCAAAACAAACAATTTTTGTATTTCAATGGGAAGATGATACAACTTTGGTATTCAGATAGCTGGAACTCAATGGCAGCTCTATAATATTGACAGTAAGACACAACATTGTAAGTAAACAAATATTAGGTGAGAGCTGAAGCAAGAATGACCTCAGTAGCAGGACTTCTAGTAAACCGTAGGATCCATGTTGCACTCTTAAATACACAGACAGCTTGTGACTGTCCTGAAACAATAAAGTGACAATCTCTGTATTAAGAGATAATGTGAGAATAGACAAAGTTCTGTACTTTGAATAAGCATTTCTTTTTCACCATCAATTTAATGTTACTAATTTTTCTTTGAGAATTACCCAGTGAAAAATACTAAACGGGTTGGGTGATGTTGAGTAGCCAAGTGTCCTATCATTGCTCATCTTTCTAAACAAATGCATTTGACTACATTAGTCGTCAGCAGTTATTATGTGCCCTCTAGAATAGAACATTTTGCAGAGAATGAAATTTCAAAGAGTGAGAGGGAACATTTTTATATATCATAAATTTATAGTCTGGTGCAATGTTTCAAGTTAGTATAATGAGTAACTCTGCTAGTGCGTTAAACTTAAAGAGCACTATATATCCGCCTTGTCAATCAAATTTGACATGGGGTATTCACTGACCCTGAGAATATGTCAGTATCACATCCTAGCCGAGTTCTCTTGAGGTTTCACATTCCTATCATGAATATTTGGCTGGGACATGGAGAAAGAGCTGTAAGTCGTCAATGAACAATGTTACTCGTTCTCCATTCCTGATATACAGTCTTAAAAACAGTTGCTTCAAGGGCTGGTTATAGACTACAAATAAAATTCTAAGACCCTACTGACTACCTTATTGGAAGTCAAGGTTAATATACATACACACAAATATTTGAGTTCTAAACTTAAGAGTCTTATTTAGGTAATACAGAAAACCAGGATAAACAAACTCAATAAATAAATATTTTTAGCATCTTGGTGTATATGGAGAAAAGCTGATGTTCCCCTTTAAAGTTCACATGCTAATATTACAAGAATATGCTTGCCTTTTGTACACTCTATTATAAAAAGGGTTGCAGTTACAGAAGGCTGAGTATTTTAATGGAAAATGGCTGACTGAACTAATAAATAAACACTGTGTATTATTGTCATAATACAAATGATGATATGCACCTGGCAATGAGTGTGGAAAGTCACAATAAAAGATAAAACACTCTCCTAATGATAAAAAACAAAACAAAACAATACTCTACTAATCTCTGCTTTCATTTTTGGACAAAATGTGAAAGTACGTGAGACAGCTCTAAAACTGTACAGAACACTTGAGGCTTACATTATTTTCAGTGTACACTAAGTTTATTGGGTTGGGATCTAATTCTTCTGTAAGTTGAAAAGCATCTATGTATTTAATGGAATATTCTGTACTTTTTTAAAGAGGAAGAAAATCCTATCATTTTCATGAACATGGTTGAAACTGGAGGGCATCAAGTTAAGAAGAAAAGCTGAGGCACACACAGACAGACACAGCATGATGTCACTTACATATGGAATTTAAAGATGTCAAAGCCAGGGGAACAGCCTATAATGGAAGCTACCAGTGCCTGACGTCGGGAAATGAACGGGTGTAGATGAAGCGCACAGAGCTACAGGCACACAGGGTAAATAGTTCCTGAGATTTAATGGCCAGCAATGATGGCTGTGGCTATCAGCATTTTATGTTTGCCCATATCATCTGTAGATTTAGTTGTGAATCAAAAAATTTGGGAAGCTCTATGTCTGCCCTAAATACTGGACTGTGTTTTTTCCTTGTCATTATTCGCTAAATGAGAGAGTATAGCAGTTATCACATAGCATTTACATGGTGGGCATTTTAAGCACTACAGAGATGGTTAAATAACATATATGAGAAAGACAGAGAGGTGTGGCTCAGTGGTAAAATGTGTGCTGATGAAGCATGAGACCCTGTGTTTGATCTCCAGCAACAGCCCCTTCCCCCACGTGTACACACACACACACACGCGCGCGCACACACATGCACGCACGCACCCACACACGCACACATGCACACACGCACACGCACACACACACACACACACACACACACACCTCCTGAAAGTACAAAGAGGACACTCATACATCATATGCAAATCTTACATAATTTCATGTAAGAGCCCTCAACATCTGGAGGTTCTGCCATGGGGGAGTGGCTACTAAGGTAAGACAACGTATTTTAAAGTATGCTAGCAAAGTCAATTTTATGTGTTCTCACCACATTCACAGACACAATTGTAACTATGTCATAGATATCTCTAATTGGCTTCATTCATAATCATTTCACAACACATGTTTATATCAAAACATCATTGCATGTCTTAAGAATTCAAGAATAGTGGTTGAGGCAGGAGGATTGCAAGTTCTAGATGAGCCTTGGCTATAATACAGTGAGGCTATATATAGGTTAGACCATCTCAAAAAAGAAAAAAGACTATAAAGATCTTTCTGTCTGGATAATTTTACTTAACTTGGTGACACCTACTTGCTTCCATTTTCTTACAAATGACTTGATTTTGTTTTACGTTGCTTCTCTGTTGATTTGCACCTAGGTTTATGCCATAACATGCTATGGAAATAATATTTTATGTCTATGTCTTCAATTGCTTAGTATTATCCTAACTTAAACAAGTACCACATATTTAATCAGTTGTTAAATATTCTGTATATTTTACATAACAGAAAAAAAAAAGAATATACAGGTTTTGTGTTTCATTAGTGCTGGGATTTTTAAAAAGAGAGTATTAGTAAAAGTATGACCACAAGTAGGTATACTGATCTACTAGCTAAATGCTCAACAACACTTTATTTTATTTCATTTATCATCATCATCATTATCATTATTATCATTATTATTACTATTATTTTGAGACAGGGTTTCTCTATACACTGGTCTGGCTGTCCTGGAACTTCCTTTGTATATCAGGCTGGTCTCAAACTCATAGAGATCCACCTCTGCCTCCCAAGTGCTGGGATTAAAGTGCACCACCACCACCTGGTCACCCTAAAGCATTTTAATTATAAATTTTTGTTTTTAGTTTAAATGAAGTACATGAAAGCAGAGAATCTGCCAGGCATGGAGGTGCATATATTTAATCCCAGCACTTGGGAGGCAGATGCCAGCAGGTGTCTGAGTTTGAGGCCAGCCTGGTTTACAGAATAAGTTCCAGGACAGCCAGGGCTACACAGAGAAACCCTGTCTCAAAAACAAAACAAAACAAAACAAAATAAAACAATCCAAGAAGTATACTGAATATAACTTGCAGACAATTCTTTGAGTAAGATAAGTTACATTATTCACTAAAAGATGAAACGCTCATCACCTAGGATTTTAAAGGGAGGAGAAGCTTCCGCACACAGCTACTTTTGCTGAATGTCAGGTAACCCGGGCTCTGCTGCTATCAAGAACATGTGAAAGGAGTCATAGAACCTGGGCGCTCACAGGAGATTCACGAACAGTATCAGAACGTTTACGTCAGCACTGACATCACAAGCATTCCTACTCACTGAGCACTCAAAGCCTCTGCTAACCAGCCTATACCCAGACAGCATTAGGTTCCTGAAGATTTGCATTTCCCATGTCTGTTTCTCAGTGACTCTGAATGCGATTTGCAAGTTTTTCATGTTATGAAGCCATTATTCTAAAACATCTACTCCACACTCACTTCTCAACCAATGACATCTCCTGTACTTAAAGATCACACATTTCCCACAGACAAGGAAGGATCAAATGCTTACTGCACCCAGACAATGAAAGGCTCAGTGCCTTTAGACAACCATGTCTAAAAAGTTGTTTGAGAATCTTAATGGCAGTTAGGTTTCTAAGATGTTTAAAGAAACACCTTTAAATATCAAAGATAGCTCTAGTTCATTCTTTGCGCATACATGTGTGTCCATGTAAATCCGGGTGTTCATGTCAGTTGTTTTAATCAATCCCTTTCCACCGTGTTTCTCTGAGACAGCATCTCCCACTGACCCTGGTCCTTGCCATTTTGGTTAGTCTGGCTAGCTAGCAAGCCCAGGGCTCCTCACCACTCCCTAGCACTGGGAAAACAGACCCCAGCAGGCTGTTTAAGTGGGTGCTGGGAGTCTGATGCAGGCATTGTCTGAGCCATCTCTCTGGTCCCTGAATTCCTTCCCTTCCTTTCCTGAGTTTCTTTTCCCTCTTTGATTCTATCCTAGCTCCCAACCTCCACCAAGCCTTCCATTTAAGTCCCTAACATGAGTAGCTGATCATAACTGCCATGGGGAAACCAACTCTGAAACTGTAACTTGGTAGCCAACAGAGCCATCTGAGGGGCACGGCCACCATAACAGCTTTATTTGTTTATCTGAGAACACTGCCTTTGACAGCACTTGCTGACACTTACAATTCCACTATTTTAAGGTCTAACATCGTTGAATAGTACAAAGAGCAGTGTGCAAATGACTTTACCTTTGAATGCCTACAAGTGTGAGAGAAACTGCCTCCACCCTGTAAACGCTGTGATCTGGTCTAAAGCTCTCGGCTCCTCCCCAGGAGCATCGCTCAGATCCATTCCTCAGCTCCGTGCTTGCGGAGGGCAGTACTCCAATGAGTCACACTCCCCAGCGTCACCCTAGAGTCACACTCACCAGTGTCGTCACCCTAGAGTCACACTCACCAGCGTCATCACCCTAGAGTCACACTCACCAGTGTCGTCACCCCAGAGTCACACTCACCGGTGTCACCCCAGAGTCACACTCACCGGTGTCACCCTAGAGTCACACTCACCAGTGTCGTCACACTAGAGTCACACTCACCAGTGTACAGTGATGAGGAAACACCACTTCATGGCCTGGAAGGTGGCTTCACACTGGCAAAGCCAGAGCGCCCAGGACACTGTGTTGGGTGCCGGCTCTGGGAGTCCCTGTCTACAGCAGGAGGCTCCCCGGAGCTGGCTGTGGCGTGGATACCACAGAAAGTCAAAGAACAACAGGCAAAAATTGGAGAAAACCGATCCTACCATCTACGCACATCTCATTTTGCATTTTAAGGGTTTTCTCCCAGTAAAATTAAGAGAAGGCAAGATTAGGCCACACAGTGTTCTTTTTTCAAGTGTTGAGTTATTCTGACTCAAAGGGCTACACGTAATTGACAGAATGTCTACCAAGGTCATCAGGGGGAAGTCACTGTTATTAACACCCATTCCATCTCTGTGGCATACAAATCTATTTTGTTCGCTCTTCGTGTAGGAATCGCCGTTAAAATGCACAGTAGGGCAAGCAGGTGTTCATGGATTTTCCAGGGAGGAAATGAGACGCAAGAAGGCCAGGGGCTCTGGGAGGCTGCAGGAAACGGTTGCACCTACAGCAGCGCCTTTCAGCCTTCCTCGCTGCAGCCCCTTACCACAGCTCCTCACATTGTGGCGACCCCAACCATAAAATTATCTTTGTTGATACTTCATGACCTCAACTTTGCTAGTGCTATGGATTAAAGTAAATATGCAGGACATCTGACACCAGACCCTGAGAAAGGTTGACAACCATTGACCCACAGCCGCCCACATTCAAGGGCAGAGGTCTGTTACTCAGGCAACAAGGTTAAAAGCTAAATAGGCGAGATACCAGCATTAATGACATAACAATCTCTAAGATGGCTTCGTTCCCATTAGTAAGTTCAACAACTGTGTGAGCCTCCAGGGTGGATTTCTTGGTCTATGTTGCCATCCAACGCCTACCATCAGGTACTAACAGATACTGTAGAGCCTGTGGGAAGTCATGTATTTTATTCATTGTAGGCTGTGACTACAGAGTTATTCTGAGGCATAAATAAATCCAGGGCACAAAGAGTCAATTAAGTGCCACCCTATGACCTCCATGACACCGCAGCTCTAACTTATTTCTCTTCACAAGTTGGCAGCCACTGCCCGAGGAGAGACTGTGTGGCTGAAGCCACTGGGCTGGCCCCGAGGGGCCAGAGAGCTCTGTATTTTTAACTCAATCAAGTCACCATGGAAAGAAAGTGATGTCATTAAGTGCCAGGTACAAAACCGTAAGCTTACCATAAATAACAGCGATTTAAGTGTAACAGAAAATAAAGTAAAACATAAAGCCTTTGTCTAAACTTCTCAAGTCTCTGTGTCTTTTGCCCTGACCTGAAGTTGCAGGAGATTTTCATAAACACCTGTTTTTATGCATGAGCATCTCTTTGCAAGCTCCCAGAAGCTATCTAACCACAAAACCACATTAGACTGTTTACACAAACAGATCATTCCTAGCTTTTGACTCTGTCACAGTACCAACAAATGTCCCTTCACTTTTTTAAGAGGAATGAGGCACGGCAGGGAGGCAGTGGAGGCTGTGGGTCCCAGAGGACCCCAACTGAACTTCTGCGTGCGTTTACCACCTCCACTGAAAAAAGATGAAGTAAGAGACGGGCAGGGACAACAGTGCCCTGATGAGCAGGAAAATGAGGCACAGGCTGAGTCACTGGCCCCTTTCCCTCAGTGGCCCCGTCACTGGCAGTGCTACCTTCGGAACAGGCAAGCTAGTGTCTCCACTTAATGAATAGAACACCTGATCCCCATGGCCTTCGCTCCCCATTGCCTTGGCTCCCCATGACCTTGGCTCCCCATGACCTTGGCTCCCCATGACCTTCGCTCCCTATGACCTTCACTCCTCATGACCCTTGCTCCCCATGACCTTCACAGCTTATAGTTTATAAGAGAATCAAAATGCTACACTCCTTAAAAGAAAGCTTTGCACATCAAGTTTACTTCCTAAGCAAATCCAAACATGTGCCACAGAGGGGAGAAATATATGTGAGCGCTTATCAAAATCCCAGGTCACATGGCTAAGCACGGGAAAGTGAGCTAGAGACAAGGCTCTTATGAGTATATATCTTAGCCATATGCAGGAGGGGTTCTACCTGTGAGATGTATGGAAATACAACTCCATCAAATTGCCACTTTTACCTCTAAGGTGGGTCAATAATACAATCACAAACACATTCTGTCTGTATGGCTGTGAGTAAGCAGAAGTGGCGCTTGAGTGAATATACAGAATGATCCAGTCTGGGGAGGGAATCTGATGCTACCTGAGAAGAATGTACATCTGTGTTTGCCGTCTGACCCATGAGTCCAACTTTTAAGAGTGTCTTCCAAAGACGTCCAGTCAAAAAGTGCACAGACACAAAGTTGCTTACTGTAAAAGTATTTGTTTTAACAAGAAACATATAGACAATATAGACACAGACAGGAGATAATAAGCTGGACAATGGTGAAAACACCCTGTATGTCCATGCAGTGGAGTACTATGACGCTGTAAAAAAGGAGCCAAGATCACCCGTGTATGATTTTCATGATGGACAGTTACATAAAAATGAACTAAAGTGGAAAGTGCATGACATTTATTTAAGAAAAAGAAAAAACAGGAGTGCATTATTTATGAGGATAAATTAGTTTTTTAAAGGGCCTGAAGAGAGATGAATCACTTGATAAAGTATCTGCCTGCAAGCTTGAGGCTGTGAGCTGGAACTCCCCAGCACCCTCATACAAAGTCAAGTGGGGAGAGACAGGTCTGTAATTGCAGGGCTGGTGTCTGTGTGTGTGTGTGTGTGTGTGTGAATGTATGTGTCTCTGTGTGTGTGCACACGTGTGTGTGTCTGTGTGTGTGTCTCTGTGTGTATGTCTCTGTGTCTGTGTGTGCGTGTGTGAGTGTGTGTGTATTTCTGTGCGTGTGAGTATGTGCGTGTGTCTGTGTGTGTATATTTCTGTGTGTGTGAATGTGTGTAAGTGTGTGTGAGTGTGTGTCTCTGTGTGTGTGTGAGTGTGTGTGTGAGTGTGTGTGTGTGAGACAGGCAGGTCCTGGAGGCTTAATCACCTGGGAGCAAGTCCCAGGCTCAGTGAAAGTCCTTAACTCAAAAAATAAGATGGAGTAGAGAAGAAGACACCTGATGTGGACTTCTGACCTGTGCATGTGCACATGGGTGAGTTCACACTCGCCCGCCTGCCTTCCTGCCCTCCCTGCCTGCCTCCCTCTGTCCCTCCCTCCTCCCCCCCACACCTACCTACAAGGGAGGCACTAGGAGTTAGATGGGACCCTGAGACTATGTCTATAACAGTTTTTGTTTTACATATCTGAACTGGGAAGTCAGCAGCTTGTGCCTAAGCTGGCTCATTCTGGACCCTGGAAAGCAGTCAGGTGGTCTTTACCTTGGTAGTTAGAAAATGGTATCAGTTGGCAATGTTCAGACCTTGGAAATCCGCTCACACACAACTGCTGCCCTCACACTGCATTTGAGCTGCGTTCCACAAGAAATGCAGAGACTGCAGGAAAGTTCAGAGCAAATCACAACAGTGCTAAGCAAACCAACCCGACAGGGCATGAGCGGGCAACACTGCTCTCCCTCTAAATGAGTGATTTCAAGAGTCTTAGCACAGTAAGCTGACTCCATAGATCTTCTGGAAACAGCAAAGAGAACTGCAAAATTAATCAATGTCACAGTGTGAATGCTGGCCTTCTATTTTGAGAAAATTACCAGTATTACAAAATATGCTGGATAAATCACTGCATTACTTCAGGAGAGCTGGGATATTCTGGTGGGATGAAGGAGTCAAGAGATGCAAGTCTGAGTTCATTAATCAAACGCCCAACCGCGCTGAGCCTGAACTACATATACGAGTGTGACCCTGCAGTATCATTTATATTAGTCAATAGGGCGCATACTAATCTTTCAGTTTTGTTCACCGAAAACGTTGGAAATAACAAAACAACAATCTAGGAATCCTGGACACCCAAAGGACCCATGCAGCTATACCTACACTTCAATTTCCAAATTTTATTTCTCACTAAAAACAAGACTTCAAAAGAGCTGTTTTATTACAGATCTGGGTTAGGAAAGCACAGACTGTTGGAAGGGGAAGAAACCTATTAAAGACAACGGAGATGAAATCACGGGACGTGGGTGCCCATCTGAGGATGTTCTCTCTGAGCAAAGGTGCAGAAAAATTCTCAGCACTACCAAAACTGTCACGGCTTACATGAAATTCATTTAAATCCGTGAGTTTATGATGATGCTTAAACATTCACACACAGACACTGGCCAGGCTCCTCCAGACTAGGATGCTAAGAAGAAAGACACCACTGTCCATGCTGGTGAATGCAATTTTCTTTTCTTTTTCTCTCTTTATAAACTGTACCTCAGGATAAATAAACAGTTGATCAAGGTATTCCCCCATACAAATATCCTAGCTGATGCAACAAAAGAGAAATTATAAAAGTTACAGACATACCAGCATTTCACAACCTATAATGAAATAATGAACCAGGATAATCATCCAATCTATTAACACCAGTGACAACCAGCAACTGAGAGCCTCCATGCAGACACACCACACCACTCTTTCAAATCAGGAAAGTGTTCTCGACAAGGAAGAGTTTCGTTTGTAGGTGAGTACATTTATCTCAAAACTGTATCGCATCAGCACTCTAGGTCAAACCTCCACTCAGCAGAGGCAGATGACTCAGTTTTCACCAAATAAACTGTTAGTGGGAAAGAAGAGATGGGGAAAAGCAACCTATTAGTCAATGGCACCTCATGAGCACTATTGGAATGAATGGTAAACCAACCACTAAAACTTACATGAGAATATATATATATATATTTATACATGTCTGTAATACATATTTATACATACGTCTCTGCATGCATGTACCTAAGAGGTAGCTGGGGAATCATGAACAGGCACAAAAGTGTCTGACATTATTGAAAAATAACTACTTTTTTTACATACATTTTTTAAGGAATTCATTTTCTGTAGACATCTATTAGGTTATGAATAGATGAATTAGCACCATACATTTGATTTGTTTCAAAATTTGGAGGAGCAGGGATGGGTGGGAAGGAGACAGACAGGTAAGCCTGGGTGATGGACTATTCCCTGTTTCATATAAGAGCAAATTTTTCTAAAGTAAAGCTTAAAACATGAGCACAAATAAAAACGTAGGCGGCTAACATTAGAAGCAATGTTGAAAACGCTATCGGACTACATGCTCCATCTCAGAGTCCACTGTGTCCCCTCGGGGGCTTTCACCACCTAACTAAGCAATCTGTGTCACATCCCACAGGACTGTGGCAGCAGGAGAGGCTGAGAGCCACAGTGGAAACACCTCAAGGGCAGGAATGTGCATTATTAACACCGTGTTTACCCAGTGTCTAATGCGGAAGAGGCGTTCGAGAAATATTTGGTGGTGAATGACTGATCCAAAGCACAGAAGAGCAGCTAACTGCTACATGTGCAAAACAGAACTTCCTATCTGATACTCAAACCTCTGACCGCCCTGGGCTGAGGGGAGGGCCTTCTGTTTCAGGCAGAATGGTTCCTTCATAAAGCCACAGACAGTCAGTCCCAACAGCTTTGAGTAAACACCCAGAATAAAAATAGTTTTATACACACAGCTAGGTGTGGGTGTGGCTAGCAAATACTCTGATTCTACAATCTGTTTTGGACAAGGCCGTGCTTCATATGTGACTAACAAAGCAAACAGGGGCAGAGCCTGTGTGCTGAAATCAGTACAGTTTGTCCAAAGGACCGAATATCCACTCTGCCAGTAAAGCACTACACTTCTCCAGGCTAGGGAACACTGACTGAGACACTCACACGTATCCCCCAAAGAAAGCACACAATGCCCCAGCCCGCACCCCATTTTCTTCTTCTCTAAATACGAAGTGGACTCTGATTATAGGGGCAGTAGGGGGAGACTAGAAATCTCTTGGTTCAAATATTTCGTTGCGTTGGTGGAAAACCAGACGGAGATGCTAAGGGGGAAGTTCTGGAGACACCAGGGGTGGCCACAGCTGGACAACTACACAGGGCTAGATTTCTGGGTATATAGCTGAGGACGACCCTGCAGACGCCTGACTAGATGCAGCATCAGTCTCAAGCATTCCCCAGATGTGGATATAAGCACATGCGCACAACCACTAAAGATGCGTTTCTACATCCTGGCGTGGAGGAGCGGCATGCTACCTCCTCGTTCAGGATGGTCTTCACTGAGCATGTGCAGAGTGGGGCCTTGAGCTCTCATCATCTTTTGTGGTCTCTCGGATGCAGTGCAGTTTATGTTACTATAAAAGCTGTTTTTATGGTTTCTAAATGATAAAATGCACACTAGACTATCAACTCTCATAGTCTCCTGATGACCTAGACTGATTCTTTAAAAAGCCATATTTAAAACAAGGTATGGTACTACACCTCTGCATTCCCAGTACTAGTGAGGCGGAGGCAGGATTTCTGAGGTGAGAGGTGCCCGGGCTACACATAAGGATCAGACTAGCTAGGGTTCTACACTATGACCTTGACAAACAAAAGCAAAACTTCTAAAAGAGTGGCATTTCATATGTACCCGAGCATTACATAAGAACATACATGATAGTGTAGTTTTAATTTCTTTTTTTTTTACTTATTTATATGTATGTGTGTGTGCCTGAGATGTGTGTGTGCACACCATATGCATACAATGCCAGCAGAGGTCAGCAGAGGTGGTCAGATCCTGGGGAACTTGAGCTAACAGGTAGGTGGTTGTGAGCCACCATGTGGGAGGCAGGAACAAACCCAGGTCTTCTGGAAGAGCAGGAGAGATCTTAAACACTGAGCCATCTCTCCAGGACCACAATAATATAGATTATTAAATGTGGCAGTGAGCCAAACATTTAACAGTAAGAAGGGAAAGAGAGAATGAATTAGGCATTCTTATTTCAACAACTGCACATAGATTTGTTCAACCATACAACCATACAGGAAAAGATCTGCAAGAGGGCAAAGAAGATGAAAAGGACAAACCTTTATTTCCTGTCAATATTCTAATGACGGATGGACTAATCCTGAGCCCACACTACATTCTAGCTAGATGCAGAAAATGATGTATCCATGCCGAGCACAGAATCAGCTTCAAGCCTGCTCACCTGCACAGCTGATCTGGCTCATTACCAAAATGATGACACCAAAGTGGCTACAAAGCTTGGTCTAACTCCCTGCTATTACCCTGAAAGCTAACAATATGTTCTCTAAGGTTGTAAAAGAGAAAGCCGATGACTGGAAACGATTGTGATGTTTACTTCTCTGGGAAAAAAATGTTTCTAATCTGGATGCTTTGAGATCCCTGTAGGAAATTGCATCATTAGTCAACCTTAGTTTTAAAAACTCTGAGGATCTTTTCCCTTTAAAATGGGCACAGCAATCTTCTGTACATAAGCACATTATAGGGTTATCAAGGTAACAGCCTTTTCAACTACAAGATAAAATAAAGCCCCTTATTGACCTTTGTGTAGCTATTGAATAAAGAATTTAAACCCTCTAGGGAACTCAAACAGCCAATTACCACAAGTCCAAAAAGTCTTGCACTTGCCTCAAAATTTAAGAATATTTAATATGAAAATATCTGAAATATTTAATGCTGTTTTTCACACATATTAGCCTCTAAAAGCTTGCCCTGAAATCCTGATATGCAAAACAATATTACCAACATTTTTATCATTTCCCTCTTTACTTTTTAAGTTCTCAAAATCAGCAAAAATTCAGGTCAGCTACTTTTATAAAACTTTTTCTTCTAATAACTGAAAGATTAACATGATGATTTAAATCCATATTCTTCCTAAAATAACTCCCACATTTTTTTCTACCAAATATTTTCAATCAAATAGCACAAGAATGTACTTTTTAAAAATAAAAAGGGCAGATCATCATTCCACCATGAACCAACACTGGAGTCAGAGCTCCTAAAATGACATACAGAAAAAAATATGGTGAAGTTAAACCTATTAATATATATTAAAGACAAAGAATTTATTTTTCAATAAGAAAAAACAAGGGAAAGAGAACCCAGCTTGACTTTGTATGCCTGCCCAATAGCACTCTCCACAGTAATTAGTGCTGACCAGTCCTGAGGGGCGGAGCTTAAGCTCACACGAAATAAGTGAAAAGAACGGTATAAATACCCCAGGGCAGCTGTGGGAGGGCACCATCCACTGCTCACTGGGCAGAGGAAGCCAGGAAAGCTGTCCACACATCTCCAGGGACGCCCAGCACCAGGTAAGCCTGGACCAAGGATACTGGGAAACAACCCTGTCAGGTGGCTTGGAATAAATTTCAGTCAATTACAGATGTCGCTGTACATGTGCATGGTTTGTAAAAAGTGGCTTTCTACCAAAGCCAACTAGACAGGTTCCTGTGTAGTTAATTATCTGAGATATCCTTCATGGTTTGTAAAACATGGCTTTCTACCACAGGGCAACTAGACAGGTTCCTGTGTAGTTAACTATCTGAGATATCATTTGCCTTATGTGAGTTTCAATGTTATCTTGAAAGTTCTAGCTATTTCAGGCAATGTCAAAGATACTGGATTGTTTAATACACTCATCTAATTAGGAGATTATTTGGTGGGGTAATTTTATTTTTAGAGCATTATTTAAATGCAGCTTCTCAAAACTAGTAAGATGTGTATATATTCACATAACAAAAACTTTCCCATTATTTTATGGAATACATTTAAAATATAAAAGGTTGGCATAAAAAAAAAACTATACAGTGAATCAGTCTATAGAGCATCACAGAAGTGAAGCAGAGCAGGCTTGGGCTTCATGTAACTACTCTCTTCCGTTTTTCAGGATCATCTGAAAATATGCTGCCACCAATAGCCTTTCTGCTGCTAGCGTGCCTGACCTCAGTTCATGGAGTGTTTTACGCTGAGAGATACCAGACTCCCACGGGCATAAAGGGCCCACTTCAGAACACCAAGACACAGTACTTCATCCCATACTCCATAAAGACGAAAGGTAAAGTGAGCTGCACAATCTGCTCTAACCGGAGGGCTGGGCATTGTCAAGTGTTAATGACGAACTCCTTAACAAAATACTTTCCAGCCTGTTCTCATTCTACCGGCTCAGCTTACTATACAAAGTGCTGTGTGGAAAAGCCAGGTCTGTGCAGGAGTGCAATATTCCCAGAGAAGTTGGTAGAAGAAGGAAAGACATACCTGAGGAATATCAGAGCTTGTTTGTTCCCTTTCAAATGATGGCTTTGTGCAATTAACTAATTACTCAGAATCTAGAAATATCAATGCAGTAATATTAAGTTAAACCAAAAACAGTTTCACAGACTAGGAATTTTATGTATCTGATTACTTAAACATTGCTTTTAAAGTCCTAGCCTGCAGATATTAAAGAAAAATGGTATCAAATAAAACCAGACAGCCCTCAATAAATCTAAAGGGTAAAGGAAGTGGCAATTTTCAGTTACTTACATATTCATATACAGTGCACTGGTAGCATGTACAGACATAACTAACTACTGAGTGCTGGCTGTGTGGGTTCAGAGTTCCAAGAGCTGCTGCGAAGTTTAAAGGTGTCTATATCTGATGAGTGTGTATGTCTGGCTGCTACTGCATCCAAACAGCTTCTTCCTTCCACGCCTGAGACATTGTATCTTTCCTTTAGAATCTAACCCTCGCCTACCGCTCTGGTACATGAAGGATATAAAATAACATCAGATCGACACAGAAGGGCAACAATCAGGTTGTTCTTTGCTAACAGTGCACGATGACTAGTAATACAAACTCTTCTCAGATTTCATCTTCCACAGTATTTTTCACTTTATTCATGCCCTGCACAGAGCAAAGGCATGTGTTGTAATCTTTAAGTGGTACTGTTTTAGACAAACATTTTGAAAAAAAAAAAAATCAAATGTTTAAGAATGTCTCTTTAAAAGAACTAAATATTTCACAAAAGGAAACAATATTTAAAAAGCATGAAAAATACTTTTTTTAAAAATATGTAAACTCAAAATTTTATAGTTTTACTACCATAAAGAGTAGACCCTCCAGTGAGATGCTTCAGAGACTGAACAGAAGGACAGTGGCCCGAGAGATGCAGCATAAGTTTCCCTCGCAAATACCTCAGTAGGTCCAGATGGGACTGAGCAAGGGCAAAGTGTGTGTGTGTGTGTGTGTGAGTGAGTGTGTGTGTGTGAGTGTGTGTGAGTGTGTGTGTGTGTGAGTGTGTGAGTGTGTGAGTGAGTGTGTGAGTGTGTGTGTGTGTCTGTGAGTGTGTGTGTGAGTGTGTGTGAGTGTGTGTGAGTGTGTGAGTGTGAGTGTGTGTGAGTGAGTGTGTGTGTGTGTGAGTGTGTGAGTGTGTGTGAGTGTGTGTGAGTGTGTGTGTGTGTGAGAGTGTGTGTGAGAGTGTGTGTGTGTGAGTGTGTGTGTGAGTGTGAGTGTGTGAGAGTGAGTGTGTGTGAGTGTGTGTGAGTGTGTGTGAGTGTGAGTAAGTGTATGTGAGTGTGTGAGTGTGTGTGTGGGTGTGTGCGTGTGTGTGTGTGTGTGTGTGTAACTTGTTTCCTTTTGAAAGGAAAAAGATCAGAGAGATACTCTTGACTGTCTCATATATAAATTGAGGAAAAGATCAAAGCTAGAAGGAACGAACAGAAGACTTTGAAGCTACTCTACCTTACAGCAGCGAGTGCAGTCTGAAATACCAACGGGCAGAAATGGGTTTGGCACTTTGTCCCAATTCAGACTTTTTAGTGCTTTACCAACATCACAAAAAGTGTTGGAGTAAAAACGAAACACACTGCTTAGAAGGTTGAACGTGTTTCTGTTTTCCCATCTAAGACATATTGCCCATCACCCTGTTCTTACAGAACACACGGAAATATCTTCTTAGCAGATACAAAGTGGAAAAGCTGTATTTTAACTATTAAATCTACCTTGGTCTCTTTTTGATACAGAAATCCTACCCACTGCCAGGCATTAGTGCCCTATAACAAACACTCTTGCCTACATCAAGGTGACAGCAGAAACTCAGAAAGTTCCTAGGTAATCCCTGGGCACAACTGCTCAGCACAGGCTGGCAGAGCAGTTAAAGCATGCTCTGTGGTGCCGGGGCGAAGCTATCCATCCATAGTGCAGCCTGCAGACACTTAGGAGCCTTAACAGAAGGCAGCTGCTGTTGTGGAGGGACCATGCTCCTAATCTTACTTTTCCAGGCTAGGAACTGACAGCTACCCAGTCAGTCACAGAAGCCAGACTTTTTCTTTCACTGAGAGGGTTAGGGCCTTAAGAGCCACAAAGTTCACCACCCTCGCCAGAGGGAAAGCTTCCAACAGTGTCTGAGTCTACCCTTTCCAGTAAGACGTGTTTCCTGCTTTGTTTCAACACTGAAACATATTTCCATAATTCCGTGATATAACTATGATCTTTATAGTGATCCTCAAGTGCTACAGTAAATTCTGCAGTTGAAAACTATGTTGTTTTACACCAAGCCGTTAAAAGTCCCTTACTTACTCATCATTTTCACTTTATGTCAAAATTTATACACACATACCATAGACACACACCAGCTACTCTCAGGAGTTATCTTTGACAATATTAGTAAATGCTGTTGGTTCTTTAAGTGCCAGATATTTAATAGGAGAGATTAAAAAAATTAATGTACTTGTATACCAACAACTAATAGCTAAAGGGAATGATATTCTTAAAAAATGTCATCAAAGCTAATTTAGAATTGTTAATAAACATCCCCTAGTCTTCATTTCAGCTTTTCAAACCATTAAAGTCTTAAGGGTTTATCATATTAAAAGTTATTGTACTAAAAGTTAGCTAAAGAGAGGTAGGTGTATAGTTAGTTTAGCTCGTGGTAGAGCACTCACAGAGCATACACAGGTCCTGGTTTTGAGCGGACACACACACATACAACCCCCCAAGAAATAAGTGGACCATAGTTCATCATTTTCACAGTTCTGAGCTACCTACTGTCACATTTACTAAACCCAAATTACTATGAACTGCTTTCCAACAGTCCGAAAATTTAAAGGTTTCTGAAAACTTATTAAATAAAATAATTTAAATAAAAATTGTAAAAGTAAATATTTTTAAAAATCACCTGCAATTTTATTGCATCCGTATTAGTTATATATAATTTCTCTGAGGAAAAAAAAAACTTTTTTTCTTAATGACATTTACAATGACTCCTGGCAATAGACAGAAACAAGCATGGTCTTCATGGCGTATGGTAATATCTGCACTGCAGGCTACATCCCACTGCTGAAGGGCTTATGATAACCGCCACACTATGCCTGAGGCAGGAGGTCATCCCATCTGTGGCCCAATAGCAGCACACTCTGCCACAGGCACTGAATAAGGGGTTACTGAAGGTAAGCTTGGCACACCAGCGAAGGGCTTTATTAAATGAATCCACGGCATCAGGAGATTAAGCAACATTTACTGCAGTTCGATCACCTCTCAAACTATTCTGTGAACTTCATTGATGCATTCTGTCTACAGCTGTCACTCTTTGCTTCAATTGTAAGTCAATGAAGGAAACCAAAAGCTCAAGTATACCCTGAGGTTGACAGTGAGTCTGAGTCTAAGCTGTTCAGCAGGGCACACCGCTCAGGCCTAAGTCTCTCATCTATGCCTCAGAGAATAAGCTACGTGAAGCTAGATCGCATAGCTTCTGTTTCTTTCCTTTCCTTCCTAACTGGATGATTTTCCCAGGAGAAATGTCATCAACCCACCTCCACGCTGTTTACCTCTGAGGGAGTCCATGATGCCAGTTTATTTCCATTGCCTCATTAGGGTGACTCTGTAGTCACGGTAGCCGTGGACTTGTGAAACCACCCTCTCCAGAAGTCTCTGAACAAATACAACACCCATACCATCAACCCCTGGAGATGGCTGTGGGAAAGATTCATCTGAAATGCAGGGGCTGCTGGATGCTGCCTTCACTGTGCTTTGAGAATCTCTGGCTGCTTTTACTGTTGCTTATGTTGGGTGGTGTGTTGGTGTCTTACAGGAATTCCAGTAAGAGGAGAGCAAGGCGTTCCTGGTCCACCAGGCCCAGCCGGACCCCGAGGACACCCAGGTCCCTCAGGACCTCCAGGAAAGCCAGGCTATGGAAGCCCTGGGCTCCAAGGAGAGCCAGGGCTGCCAGGACCACCAGGGATATCAGCCACTGGGAAGCCAGGCCCGCCAGGCCTGCCAGGAAAACCAGGGGAGAGAGGACCACATGGACACAAAGGAGATATTGGACCAGCTGGCTTACCAGGACCTCGGGGCCCTCCAGGACCACCCGGGCTCCCTGGCCCAGCTGGGATTTCTGTGTCAGGAAAACCTGGACAGCAGGGACTTACAGGTGCCCCGGGACCCAGGGGCTTTCCCGGAGAAAAGGGGGCCCCAGGAGCCCGCGGCGTGAACGGACAGAAGGGGGAACCAGGATTTGGTGCTCCTGGCCGCCCAGGTGAGAGAGGTCTTCCAGGCCCTCTGGGTCCCACAGGGCCCCCTGGCCCTCCTGGAGTGGGAAGGAGAGGTGACAATGGTTTTCCAGGACAGCCAGGAATCAAAGGTGATCGGGGTTTCCCGGGAGAAAGGGGACCATCAGGTCCACCAGGACCCCAAGGTCCTCCTGGGAAAGAGGGACGAGAAGGTGTTGGGAAGCCGGGAGCAGCCGGAGCCCCAGGTGAGCCAGGTACCCCAGGAGACAAAGGCCACCCAGGAGCCCCAGGCGTAGCTGGGCCTCCAGGAGCGCCCGGCTTTGGGAAACCAGGCTTGCCAGGTTTGAGGGGACAAAGGGGACCTGCCGGTCTTCCTGGGGCCCCAGGTGCCAAAGGTGAACAAGGACCAGCCGGTCGTCCTGGGGAGGCAGGTCTGACTGGATCCCCTGGAAATACAGGACCCCAAGGACCAAAAGGAACCCCAGGCAACCACGGTGTCCCAGGTGCTAAAGGCGAGGCGGGTCCAATTGGGCCTGCAGGGCCACCTGGGGTTAGAGGAGCAAGGGGTCCCCCTGGGCTAGACGGAAAAACAGGGTATCCTGGGGAGCCAGGTCTCAATGGCCCCAAGGGTAACCCAGGGTTACCGGGCCCAAAAGGTGATCCCGGAGTGGGAGGACCCCCTGGTCCCCAAGGTCCTGCTGGCCCTGCAGGAGCTAAGGGAAATCCTGGACGCAATGGCGAGGCCGGCGCAAGAGGTGAACCGGGAACACCAGGTGGCAGGGGTCCCATCGGGCCACCAGGTATCCCGGGATTCCCTGGAGCTAAGGGTGTCCCCGGAAACCCTGGTCCTCCCGGCCCCGCTGGCATAGCAACTAAGGGCCTCAGTGGGCCCACTGGTCCTCCAGGCCCTCCTGGTCCAAGAGGACACAGTGGAGAGCCTGGTCTCCCAGGCCCCCCCGGTCCCCCGGGACCCCCTGGCCAAGGAGTCATGCCCGATGGCTTCCTAAAGGCGGGCCAAAGGCCCAGGCTTTCTGGGACGCCTCTCGTCAGTGCCAACCACGGAGTCACAGGGATGCCCGTGTCTGCTTTCACAGTTGTCCTCTCCAAAGCTTACCCAGCCGTAGGCGCCCCCATCCCATTTGACGAGATTCTGTATAACAGGCAGCAGCACTATGACCCGAGAACTGGGATCTTCACCTGCAAGATCCCAGGGATATACTATTTCTCCTATCACGTGCACGCGAAGGGGACTCACGTTTGGGTAGGCCTGTACAAGAACGGCACCCCCACAATGTACACATACGATGAGTACAGCAAAGGCTACCTGGACCAGGCTTCGGGGAGCGCGATCGTGGAGCTCACAGAAAACGACCAGGTGTGGCTGCAGCTGCCCAATGCCGAGTCGAACGGCCTCTATTCCTCTGCATATGTCCACTCCTCCTTCTCGGGGTTCCTGGTGGCGCCCATGTGAGCACTAATACCAAATCCTCTGCTTGGAACGGCTTCCCCCAGCTCCATCGCGCCCACCCTGGAGATGCACATGGAGGTAGGCTAAAAGTAACGTGAGCAATCTAAATCTGTAAAATGTACTCCGAGGCCACGTTTCCTCCTCACTGTAAGCAGCAACAGTGACCATATGAGGACTCTCTTGAGCATTCAGCGGGCCTACAGCCCCCCACCCCCACCCAGGGGTCTGTGAATCCCCTTAATATTTAAAATTTTTACCATAAGTTAAAAAAAATACTTACAAAACCAGAAATAAGGTTCCGATAAATTTCATGTCAGAAGTGCAGCATTTCTTTTTTTTTTTTTCAAAGCCTGTTTTTAATAATAGGAAAACTAGGAAACATGCAGGACGTATCACGTAACTTTATATTAAGTACTTGAATATCTAAATGCAAAAGACCCTGCATATCCTGGGATATCTCTGATGGTGCATCACTGTGGCTCACACAGCCCCTGGTAACAATATACATTCAAAAGCACGGGTGCATACACACTTTCTGAAGCTCTCATAAGAAACCAAAATACCGCACTAAAATTAACTTGAAGTACAAGGTGCTTCGTCACAAACCTTTCCAAGTTTCTCTGCAACTGCAGAAAGTATACATGCCTGGTGCAACTCGGAAACAGGTGTCTGACCTGGTCTTGTGTCTGTCACACAGTGCCGTCACTCCGATTTAATTCTGCTGCATTTTTGTAAAATGACTTTATGGGCTTACAGAGCAGTACCATGGAACGCCTTCCATCCCAGTGAAAGGTTAGTAACAGTAAAGGTTTCAAAATCAGACTGGAAATGAAAAGACATTATTTATTTATGCTCTGTACTGTATTTTTATATTACTGTTTAAGACCGTTACGCTGTACCTCACTTATGGAAGCATGGAGTGTTTAATCTACTTGTTATTACAAAGCAATAAAATGACATGAATAGACTTTTCCTCTATGCTGAATTCACTTCAAAGCGGGCAGCTGGCTGGTCTCAGCCATGCTTTTCCTTGGATGAAACTAATGGGAAAAAGCAATGAAGTGTTGGCGACTTCACAGTTGTCATGGGTTTGTCCCTCTGTCAAGACGGGCACTGCATATACCATGTATTAGGGAGAGGTCACAGAGCAGCCTCGTGAACCAGCACCAAGGCTGAAGAGCACACACAGGAAAATAAAAATATATAAACATCACTGTAAAACACTGGTTTTGTCTTGGAGGGAGGGAAGTTGTCAGAGAAACATCAAATTGGAACAAACACCCTGCAATTATTATTTACGGCCTTAGCATATTTTAGTCATAATATTTAGAATTATTTTGATAGCTTGATTTACTGAAAGGAAGGCATGTAATTTTTTGGTGTCAATCAAAAGGCAACATATTTCAAAACTTAAAACCATGCTGAATCCATCAGTCCAGTTGTTAATCAGGCCAGCCAGACTCAGTCACTGGGGTCACAGAACATAAAGGCTATTTACTCCTTTGAATAAGGCCCTGTAAACCACAGAGGGAAGCAGAAAGCCCCAGCCTGAGGCTGGCAGTAGCTCTGTCCCCACTCTGGGTCAACCACTCCAATTCCTTAACAGAGAGAACAGAAGGAAATCTATCACCAATTCCCTGACAGAGAGAACAGAAGGAAATCTATCAATCAGTGGGTGCTTCATCGTCTCTCTGTCACTGCTACACTGAGGGTTCAGGTATCACCAGCTCCCGTTCCGAAGCCATGAAACAAAGACTGGGACTCTGATTCTAGGGAACGCCCTCCAGCCCAGGACGGCTGCTGGGAGGCATGGGAAGGAAGGCAGCACAGCAGACTGGCTCAGACTCCTGACAACTACAACCACAGAGCAGAGTGAATACAGAGGGACCAGACTATCTTCACAGTAAACGTTTTTACCAGAGCAAATCCCAAGTGAGGAGTAGAGCAGAAGAGGCAGCGTCAATCTAATTCAGCAGACATGGGGCGTTTAAGAACCTCTACCAGGAAGCCCCTCTTCACGTTACTCACCCTTAAAGGCTGACATTTTAAAATTGTGTTGTATACCAGCAACTACATCCTTCCAAAAATCAAATGTTTTTTGACCTCTGTTCTGCTAAAAAAAGAAATTTCCAAATGTAACAAGTGCAGTTAATTCTGTTTCTAAGCACAGTGGTAAGCTACAGCAAATAATTACATGTATTGACTCTAAGGTAGGAATTCAGGTTGTACCAAACATGACAGATTAATACAAAAATACTCCTCAAAAAAAATCACTGCTGCAATAAATAAATATCACCAAGTATTAATGCAGTTCATCTAGCCCAAATAATGTAAAAATGCTCACTGCTACAGCCTAAAGTTACAGGATATTTTGACATACTAGAAAAATGCCAACTTCTATAGCTTCTGGAACAATGGAATGTACTACTCCATGCGTGATGGTACCAATAGGACCCAAGCAGGGCTGTTCAGAATCCCCTGTCCACTTAACCTGCACTTCCACATACAGAGCTGTAGCCCACTGAGCGGCACCAGGACGGTGCAAAGTCTGAGACAGAAATCATCTTATGCAGAACTCTGCAAGCTAGCAAAAAAATTTACACTCAACTATACAACTCGACATCCCCTTGTTTCATAGAAACATTAGCAGCGTCTACTTTCTATATGGGAAAAATTATCAGATATTTATATATAATTATACACATTGCAAAATACTACAGGCTGATGAGCTGGGGTCAAGTTCGGCAGTAGAGCCCTTGCCTGGAAGTGGAGGCCTGGGTTTCACCCCAGGCTGGGGGGTCAGGGAGACACTTGATATTTTTCCCCCATTGGTGTAAGATAATAAACAGGTTCCGCTTCGTGCAGATAAAATCTGCAATGATAGGGATATACCTCAGTGGTGATGTCCTTGCATACTCTGGGCACTGAGTAAAATCTTCAACCCCTAAACCAACCCAAACTGTACCAAACATCTGTCCTGCTCAGCCGAAACTTTCACGAATGCATGACTGCAATTCTCATTTCAATAATAAACCACTTATACACTTGATTGTGGTTTTAAAATACAATGGATGCAAAAAGAAAAGCTTTCCGGGCACACAAACTGAGTTATAGTTGTAGGTCTTAAGTTTAAGATTTATTTTATCTGGACAGTCACAAAGCAAATGATAAATTTTAAAAAACTGCTTCATTTTCCTGATTTGATATTTAGACTACATCAAGACACACAGAATTTTTCTTAATTACCTGTACTTTTTTTTTTTTTTAAATCTGCTAATGAAAGCAAGAAAATATTTGTCCAGAGCGTATCTTTTGTTTCCTTTCTCTAGAGTTTCCATGCCCTCCCTACTGGAGAGTGACTTTTGCCTAACCAAACACTGCTTTAAAGGATACTCTTAATTTTCTAAAAGCATTTTTGACAAATTCACCATGCTTGCCTCTTCAGTCACCTCTGAAACCACCAAAAGCAAACAAAATGACACCTCTCCTTGAAAGCTGCCCGTGGCTAATGTCTTCTACGACTAAATGCACTATTTTAAAGCCCAGTGCCGGCTCACCTTGGTTAAGGAATCCACCACTCTGGCACACAGAAGAGCCCCCGGCAGGTCAAAGTAGTTATCATAGAAGTAACACTTTCCTGAAACACACAAACAGAAAACAGTCAGCGGCCCTGCTTGTGGCAGGGAGAGACCTGTCTGAAGGAAGCCTGGGTGCTTGTTTATCTGAAAAGCCTCGACTTTGTTACCCCATGCGTAGGAGGCTGCGTGAGTGCGTGCTGCGTGTCTGTGAGTGGTGTCACCCCTCAGGCACCCACCACCGTTTGTTTGTAAGGCAGGTCCAGTCTTGGCCTGGAACTTGTCATGTAGGCCAGGGGACACCAGGTCCCGTGGGTTTCCACCTCCGAGCGCTGGGATAACAAAGTAGAGACGGCACAGTGCCAGGGATTTTAATTGTAAATTCAGGGGATTTAACTTAGGTATTCCCTAGCCTTTTTAATTTTCATTTTGGGGGATGTTTTACGTGTGTTGCACATGTCCTTGAACAATGCAGCACACATTGGTACTGTTAGCTGGAAATGGAGAGAACTTTCCGTAGTAATTTCAGTGAAAAGACCCCTCCCAAATTAGCATTACTACAGGCTGTCTTTTTGTCATATTTTAAATAGTGCGCATTCTATTTTTTTTATTGAGTGTGCCTGAGTGTTTAATCTGCAGGTAGAGACACACTACATGGTTACCTGGTGCGTGTGGAAACCAGAACAGGGCGTCAGAGGCGTCAGAGCCCCTGGGACTTGAGTGACAGGCAGCTGAGACCTGCCATGTGGGTGCAGGGAACTGAACCCAGGCCCTGGCCTAGATTAAGTGCTCCTAACTGCTGAGCATCTCTCCAGCCCCACCCTTATCTTCTGAGAATGTCTAAGCTCTAATGACCCTAAAACAAAGCTGAGACAGGACATCTGTAAGTTAAGCATTTTATTAAAACACATTTCAGTTGCAAAATAATATGTAGCCTCAAGAAAGAATACATTATCAGTATAAAATGCAATATGAGGAAGCAACAATATACTGTTAATATCGCCAAATTTCAAAAAGTTAAATAATCTAACATCAGAGTCCCAGGAAATGTTAGTCCATGTAGAATACTGGAGAGGAAAACTTGAAAACAGCCAGGGTAATGGCAGGGATAAAAAACATGCCATGTGAATGTCGGTGCTGGACCGGGAATCTCAACAGTATGGGACAAGTCCACTCCGGGTCTCACGGGATGAAGGATGAAGGCTTATTCTGTATGGTCTCGGGGTAAATTAAGTCCAAACCCTTTCTTGTCCATTTGTCATCTCTGGATTTCCATGTCCCAGGCAACACTTCTGGTCCATGACACATCTGACTCCAGCTGAGCTGCTGAGCAGTTGTCACCGACACCTAACGGAGTCACGTGCTTTCTCCCAAGGCCCCAGCCACATGGCCCAGGAGTCAACTCCACTAACAAGCGAGTGAGGAGGGCACCTGACCTCCTTTCTCTCCAGTGAAACCCAGAGCCCTTGCTGCTTATTTCTATGATATTTAACTTTACCAACCATATGCTCTGACTGCGCCTGAATGTAAGCATAGCCCAACTGAGTGACGGGACCACTGCACCTTCTTTCCTCCCTCCTTCTCCACACTTGTAAAACTGTATCTGAGGGGCGACAGGAGCTCAGTGCTTAGGGGCATGCACTGTTCACCCAGAGGTCTGACCTGAGATCCCAGCACTCAGGGAGGTTCCACTCAAACACCCGTAACTCCAGCTCCAGGGCCTCTGACACCACCCTCTGCCCCCTGGGTGCAGACTGATGAAGAGGCATCAGTCTGACGTTCCAGGCTCTGCACACCTGGGTGGCAATTCCGCCCAACAGAGGGGACACCAACGAGACCAACACGTTTATGGGGACCGCAGCAGCAGGAGCTGTCACTTTGAAGCAACAGTGCCCTCTGGTGGGAAAGTAGTGAATAAACAAGACTGTCATAACCAGCTCTTTCTCAGAGCCAGGGAGTATTTTACCTTTAAAAAACAGTCCGGATTTTGAACAAATTTCCAAGTGAAACACTTAGCTAAGAGCCTAGCGTTCCTTGGGCAGGGTGTTTTTGTCACTGGGAATTGAATGTATAACTTCGCATATGCTAGTCTACCAGTGGGGAATAATCCCAGCCCCAAACAATAATGACAACAATTTATTGTCATTACTTGGGAAGAAAGCTTTTGACTGAGATGCACAAAAACACCCTATACTGAGCTCCAAGACACTGTCTTTTTTTTTTTTTTTTTTAATATACTTACTTTGTCAAAACACTCATGTCTTCTAATACTTTCAACTCAGCAGAGGACTTAAACAAAACATCCCCAAAGAAGGCAAATATAACACAACAGTAACAAATAAATGTTAATTCTTTCGAGGTTATCTATCACATGTCTCAAGGGGAAAGGGTGCATGTTAACACTACAGTGTGGTAGAAAGAGCAGGGGTTAAGGCAGAGAACAAAGAAACAGCATCATTTTAATGATGACTTCCCGTCCATAAAAAAAGGTCAATCACTCCAAATCAACCCACCCACACCTATGTCAGTGGATAATTTCTGAAATATTTCTTCATGTTTTGCTCTGGTAAAGCTCTTTACACAGACTTGAGGCAGAGGCAAGAGACAGTGAGGAGGCAGGGTCTAGGGATCAGGAGTAGCCTGGCAGTGGAAATAAAAAGACCCAGGAGACAGAGAAACTGAGGCTGGAGCATGGAACTGCTGCATAAAGAACCAAGCCCAGCTAAGGGATGCATCATCTCCAGGACAACCCAGCATCTTCATAAGGGATGCATCATCTCCAGGACAACCCAGCATCTTCATAAGGGATGCATCATCTCCAGGACAACCCAGCATCTTCATAAGGGATGCATCATCTCCAGGACAACCCAGCATCTTCATAAGGGATGCATCATCTCCAGGACAACCCAGCATCTTCATAAGGGATGCATCACGTCCAGGACAACCCAGCATCTTCATAAGGGATGCATCATCTCTAGGACAACCTTTCTACTCCAGAACAAACAGGGGAAAAGGAGATTCGACAAAACTGTCCGCACAGCGCTGCCAGTTTGGGAAACACGCTCGGGTCCAATGCCAAACAGAGAGCAGACACACCTGAAAGGTAAATATTGCTGCTGCTATAAAGCCAGAGCCATTCTTCTGGATACCTTGCTTGGCCAGAGGGACAGCCAGGCCAAAAGTGAGGCGGAGTGGGTGGCAGGGAGTCCTACCTGAGCAGCAAGGGACGTCGACGTTCGATGCACAGTGTCTGTCTGTCGCACAGTGCCTCCAGTCCTTCCTGCCGTACGTCTCCACCAGCTCCTCTGGAGTCATCATCCTGGTGCCGTGGCTTGCCCTGTGGGGGAGGACTGTCATGCTCATGACCAGCTCCCCTGATAGCCCCTCCAATAACAACGGGGATACTGATCCCCTTCCCGCTGGAGTTAACATAGCTTTGATTTTCCTTTTTCTTGAGACAGGATCTTGTTAAATAGCCCAGGCTGGCCTCGAACTTGTAATCATTATGCCTCAGCCACTTGAGTGCTACCCATGGGCTGTCATGCCCAAACATTGTTTCTCTTTGTGTATTTGGTTTTCACTGGGTTCATCTCATCTGGTCTGGGATTCCAGAAACATTTTATGGCTATAGTATAACCAAGATACTAGGCCTTTAAGACAGAAAACAGTTGCCTAGGCAACAAAAGTAAAGTAGGCCAGTTCTAAGGTCATCACCTGGGTGTCCTGGGGTGCCTACCACAGCTCTAGCTCTTCCAATTCTAGTCCGTCCACTTGCAAGTGATGAGGAGCCGCCCTAGCTCAGGCCATTGACGCAGCACTTCCTGCTGCCCTTTCCTAGAGGGGCTGTGCTGTCATCAAAAGACAGACAAAGCTGGTGTGGTGGCAATTGCCTGGCATCCCAGCTCCTCAGGAGGGTAAGGCCAGAGGGCCACAAGTTCAAAGCCACTCTGGAAAACTTACAGAGAGACCTTGTCTCAGACATAGAAGGAAAAGAGGACGTAGACTGGTGGTAGGCAACTAGTCTAGCGGACGCGTGGGCCCTGGATTCCATCCAAGCAAGAGCAAACACGCATTCATCTGGAGCAACTGGGAGGCAGCCCTGTAGACAGAGTGGGAAGGGGACTTGGACAGCCTCGAGGAAGAGCGGGTCCCAGGCGTGGAGGGCGCCTGGCACCAGGGGCCCGTGGAGATGAGACTGGGCAACCTTCCCACACAGGGACACTCACACTGGAAGCACACAGGGACATGCACACAGAATGGGATGTTCAAAAATCCGCTCTTCCTGACCAGAGCGTTGTCGGGGGCTCTTGCCAGGCAGAAAGGCGGGGAGCTGGTATTTTAAAAGGCTCACTACGAGAACATACAGGGTATTTCATTTTGGTGGGGAAAATGGAGATGAAGGAAGAGCTGGGCGTTGGTGGCGCACACTTTTAATCCCAGCACTTGGGAGGCAGAGGCAGGTGGATCTCTGTGAGTTCAAGGCCAGCCTGGTCTACAGAACAAGTTCCAGGACAGGCTCCAAAGCTGCACAGAGAAACCCTGTCTCAAAAAACAAACAAACAAACACACACACACACACACACACACACACACACACACAAACACAAAGAAGAACAAAAGAAAACAGAAAGAAATGAAGGAAGAACAAAGAATAGAGACTGCGGAGACTGAGTTCTTTCTGTAGAGGCCGGCCTTCAAAATGCGCTGTCAAGATGGAGGGTCCTACAGCCACACATGAGCACGGGGGATGAAAGGAGTCGCCACGGAGGGGAGGTGTACAGGAGAAACTTCTGCTTGCTCAGAAGCTGAACTGAGAGAGACAGGGTAGGCAGACGGCAGGCAGACAGACACTAACGACTGGACAATGAGTAAGAACTGCCAAGAACACTACTGAGTAGACCACACACTTACAGATTAAAGGCAATGGAGAAAGTATTGTTCACAAATAAACACATCCCCAGTTGCCTAAAAAAAGTAACAGGCGAATCAATGACAAAATAGTAAGAGCTAGGGCCGTCCCTGCTCCTTTTACAAGTCCTTAGTGGAGAGGCTGGAAAATATAAGAGCACCCCACAGCAAAGCAAATGATGTCCCCAAGTACGCAAAGGGGGAGTGTTTACCTGGGTCCCGTACTGAGTCTTCTCTGGCGAAGACCAGCTGGGTATAAATAGGAACAGCACACTGTACCTCCATGTGGGTGACCATACTGTTAGCATGAGATGGGAAATAGATCTTGACTGCATGGTGCTTGCCGGAGACTCAGTAGCGACAGCAGCTATTTACTATTTCCCAGGCCCTGCTCAACCCGAGAGGTCTGCATGCAGTCGGAGAGGAGGGATGGAAAGGAAACCCGAGCTTGGGGCTGACGAGGTCCACAAGGAGCCTGCATGAGGGAAGCAAGTATGGCCCTAGTGGGGAGCACACAGGCCACGGCCTAATGGGGTGTACACAGGTGTGGCACACGCCTTTAATCCCAGCACTCAGGAGGCAGAGGCAAGCAGATCTCTGTGATTTCAAAGTAAACCTGGTATACAGAGGAAATTCCAGGACAGATAAAAGTTACACAGAGAAACCCTGTCTCAAAATATGTAAAAATAGAAGTAGAAAAAATAGAGTAATAAAAAAGCCACGTAAAGATGAAAAGCACAGAGAAATTGTGGATACTATACACAATTCTGTTGTCTTTAAATTATTTGATTGCTGAGAAAATAACAACTACTGATAAAAGAAATGCTGCTGGATTAATTCAATTTATATATTTTAAAAATGCTTTGACTCCAAAATTTAAGCCTAAGGACAAGTTACTGGGGAAAAGGATTTCTATTTTTGTTTCCACAGAAAATGAAAAGCTGTGGATTTCTTCCAGATTAATGTGATTTGATCAAGCAAGATCCCCTGAAGCAACGTCAATGGGACATTGCAACCTTACAGACCACTACAGCCAAGATCTCTGGGTCTTCTTTGGACCCCCATGACAGCGCCCACTACCAGCAGGAAGTAGTTTGGAAAGAACGACACCCAAATTCCCAAATATTGTTTATAAATGTTTGTTTTCATTTAAATGGGCTTGGTTATAAATGGCTAATGATCACAAACAATCTTTTTAAAGGTAAAAAGGGAATTATGGTATAGATATGAATACTTTGCTTTGGAATGGATTTTCTTTTATTGATACAATTTAAGGTCAATTTTGTGATATGTATATTTCTCCTCTTGTTTAGGTATTGTGTTTATATAGCTCATTTAGAATGTAATGTATACTTTAACACAGATTATAGATAATTACCTATGATGAGAACTTATAGTTAAGTTAGTTAGGATTTCTAGATATATAGAGATATATTTGAGATGAATAGGCATTCTTCAAACCTTTCAAAGACCTACAGAATATGGCATTTAAAATGGTTTAGCGTTTTTCTTAACTATGAGGCACAACTGCTCCTGATACCACCACCTACATCAGAAAGGAAGATGGACATTGAAGAAAAACATTATGGAGTTTGCTTCTAATATGGCAAGACTAGCCATTTGGGCAAAATACTGCTCTTCTGGACTGTTTGACTTTATGTTGTAGAAACTGGACATGCAGGACCCATAAAAAGGTGACTGCTGATGCAAGATGGACATTGCTACGGGATTCCTGCTTCATGGAAGAGGCAGCCAGACAGTACAGGACACAAAGAAAAATGACTGACAAACTGCCAATACGGGTGGACAGTTTAAAGTTTTTTGCTTTGTTGAGGAGTCTGGAGACACACTATGGTCTATGGGCTGAAGATGGAACATTATAAAAGAACTTCGGGTGACTGACCAGGCAGTGAGTTGTCTCTGTCATTTCTAGAGTTTATATATTATCCTTTTATGGTCTTTGAAGGAGTTGAAGACAGATAGTTATGGTTATAATTTTCCTTAGTTAGGATTAAAGATAAGTTACATCTTTAATCTTATCTTTAGACTCACAAAGATAGGATAGGATAGATGATATTTAAGTCTTACAAAATGTTAATGGACTAAATATTGTTTACTGTGATTCTTATTTGATAACTGTTGTATGGTATATTTTGCTATGTTAAGGTTAAAACCCTTCTTTTTATTTTAGACAGAAAAGAGGAGATGATGGGAGATGTTATTCTGTAAATATGTTTCTCATACTGGTTAATTAATAAAGCACTGTGGCCAATAGGAAACAAGATAGGCGGGGCTAGGAGACCAGGAGGAGGAAAGAGGAAGTAGTAGGGAGGAGTCAAGATGTAGATCATGGAGGAAGCAAAACGCCAGCCGTGGCTCCCGGATAAGATGAGCCACGTGGAAATACTTAGATAAGTAGAAATGGGTTAATCATTAAGACAGAGCTAGCCCATAAACAATAATGGTAACTGGCCAACAGGATTGTATCAAATACAGAGTCTCTGAGTGTTATTTGGGGCTCACATGGCGGCGGGACCATGGTGGCAGGACTGAAAGGCCGGCGGGTAGGAAAAACCTGCCGTAACACACAGGCCACGGCCTGGTGGGGTATACATAGGCCATCAACCCCTACCCAGTTCCCATCTGCATCTTGTTTAATCAAAGGATCCCTGATGTTATTCTAATTAGAAAAAAAGCAAGGCAATGTCATGAGGCATGTTATTATCATCTACTGTGTTCCTTGCAAATATTTCTAAGAAGTTAAAAGTAGTACAGAGTTGTTATCTGTCATCTGACTGACTAAAATAGTATCCTCCTCTTGTAGATTAAGGACTATTTGCTAGTAATAAAGTTTCCAGGAAGAGGGAAGACTCTAGCCACAATCACATCAGATTACCTGAGCACACTGCCATCAGCTGCAAGTTTAATGAAGGTTCCATCTTCCAGATCCAACGCCAAACCCTTGCAACTAAAATGGAAAAGTCCGATTATCAACCAGTTCATATACTTAGTTAACCTCAGAGACAAAATTCTGCATTATCAAATGCTACAAGGTTAAAAAGAGATTTCCTCCTCGCATAAACAAAGAGTGTGTGTATCAATAAGAGAGAACATCTTTTGAATATCACTTAAGAACGGGTACATAAGGAAAACTGCCAGGAGGCGAAAGGGCAGCACGTTCAGCTTATGAAGTCTTTAGGCTTTTGCAAAAAAACAAAACAAAAACCTCTAAATGAAGATTATTCTGTACCTTGTTAAAATATACAAACGTTTTCCGTTATCTAAAACACATGGGCGGGTGACACTGTACAGTGGTAAAAGCGATGACTGAGCAGAGCTGACCACCGGAGTTCAGTCCCCAGCTCCACAGTGGAAGAGGGAACAGACTCCTGAAAGCTGACCCCTGCCTGACCTTCACACAGGTGTGCGGTCTCGAAAGTAAAATCAGAACACACGCAAACAGAAAGATCCGCAAGAATATCCACACATGTTTACAATGCACAGGCTAACCTCTTTGCCAGGGGGCTCTCTTAGATATTTTAAATCTACCTCCACATAATTCTACTTACAAAACTTACCCTCTGGGCAAGGTATATTATTAAAAACCAGCAAGAGAAGTTCAAATACTAAGTTCTAGGTTCTTTATTATAAAGCAACAACAACAACAAACCCTTGTGGGATTTGGAAAATGTATAGCTCCACTATTATGAATAATAACAGTGACTCAGCATGCTTTACTACAACCCGTCTAACCGAACAATTTACACTGGTGAAGCTTTGTGTTGTTTAAATGAGGAAGTTAAGGATCATAAATCAGGAAGGGAAGGATCCGTAAGAACCAGAAAGGAATATTTACTCAAACGTCCTGATCCAGTCACTTATTCTAACATGATGGCTCCTCTTTCATGGCTCAGAATAACAAAACAAACTTTTTCGCATAGACGTAAACTTTAGTTTTTAGTAACTTCTCAACTTCCTGTGAGTGACTGAAATGACACATAAATATTCTAAGCAGTCTCAAGCTAAAAGCCTGTTTCATACTAAATAAAGTCTAGACCTGTTTCAAGTACAAGACTTGAACACAGAACTTCTAGCGTGGAATGAATTTTTTCCTCTGACTGAGTTTCACATTTCAAAAAAGAGAAAGAGAAAGCACTGAGACTTTATCAGCAACAATTAAGAGGCAACAGCGGATGTATGGGCAGAAGGGGATGGGGACTTACCAGAAATCCCAGTCCTCGGGCGTCAGAGTGAGCAACTCCTTATCATACCCTTTCTCCTTGACTAGGAACTGAGCAAAGCTGTTATAAATGAGCTGCAAATAAGGGAAGCAAACAGAGAGATTAACTATAAAGTTAATCTTCATTTCACACACCTGGGAAACCTACGGGAATCACCGATGGGGCCAGGTAGGAGGGAACATCTGTCATTGTGAAGTTCTACCATCTAACACTCTTCCCGGGTGATCTGTTAGTGCCAAGGATCCCTGGAACCACATCATCAGTACACAACTATGTAACCAAGGTCCTAGTGGACTGGCACGCCTCATTAAGACATGACAGTGCTCTGTAGCTACCAGACTGTCACAGGACAAGAGGCATGCTGGCCACTCTATCATTCGCTCTCGCTTGGTCCTTCAGTGCTACAAAGGGCCTGGGCCCAGTGGAGACTCAGTGAGGTACATGCGGCCAGGCAGAGGCGTTAGGAGGAAACATGAGGCCTCTATCGGACACGAGGAGCCTCTTATTTGTCTATGCAAAGAGAACTAAGTCCAAAACAGGCTGGAAGCCTTCGAAGCCAGAGAAGGATAAACCAAAGCTCTGGTTGTTGACAGACCCCATTTCTCGACAGTTTTTTTTTCTTTTTAATTTAAAATAGCCTTATTTAATAAGCAGTGTGAAGCTGGGGCGACGGCTCAGTGGGTGAATGTCCATATCCCACAAGCGTAAGGCCCTGAGTTCACATCCCCAGCACCCACATAAAATCTGGACATGACACCCATTTGTAACTGGAGCATGGGGTCAGCTAGTCTGTCAGGAAGTGTGAGCCAAGTTCAGTGACACATCACGGTCTAAAAGGTATGCAGAGCTGGGGAAGCCCGGGGCATGGCCAACCAGGCAGGCATCAACGCCAAGGGGCCTGGCTGCACTCTGCTGCAGCTGGGGTGGTGGGGGCTGGGTACTAGAGATGACACTGGAGAAATGACTCCCGTCTACTGCAGTGTGACCCTCATCTGGGTCGCACTAAATATCAACAGTTCTAAATCACGGCAGTGACTCAGAATGGACACTACCTCTTAAAGTCATTAGGCTTGCAGGGCGGAGAGAGGTCCTGGTGGGCTCCTATGCAGTTTTATTTTAATTTTACTCTTTTAAAACAGGATCTCACTATGTAGCCCTGGCTGGCCTGAAGCTAGGAAGCTAGGAGAGATCCTCCTGCCTCCACCTCTCTAATGCTGGGATTAAAGAGGCATGCACTCCTCCATGCTCAGCTACTACGGCTTCTTGAAGCCTAGGAACCATAGACATACAGGTTGAAAAAAAAATTTTTTTAAATGTACCGAGTCACACCAAGGTTCAAAATAACTACAATGAAAAGTAAAAGAGTATCTGTCATGATCCTGTCTGTAAGGTCCATTGCCAGCTTTAACAGATGTAAAGCTTAGAGAGGCACTTGCACATAGGCAAATCTGACAGAAGCATTTGTTATTGTTATCAGTCACCTGACCATTTCCACCCTCTAAACCGACAACACAGCTTTGGCTTCCATTAGAATCTGCCAAATAAAGAATGGCCAGGTAAACCCAAATGTTAGATTAGTAGCAAATAAGTTTTGCTTTGTTTTTCTGATAAGCATGTTCCATGTAATAGCTGGGGTGTTCAGAAAAAGCAGAAACGCTTCTGTAATCTGGAATTCAAATTAACTGTGTGCCCTGTGTTTTAATTTGCTAAACCTGGCAACTCTAGAATCCTGCTGTGTTGGAAATGAGGCAATGTCCCCGAAATGGAAAGGTTTCAAATCAGTTCAGATTTCCGGCTTACAAAACTGAATTAGAACAGAGCTGCACTTGGTTAACCTGGGAAGACTGGAGTGTGGCTACTCCTTCAGATGGGGCACACATTCTCAGTGTCAGACACCCCTTTCTCTGGAAACTGGGGAGCGGGTGTTACCTGACCTTTTCATCTGCAAGCCCAAAGAACACAGGTGTCAAGTGTCATGTCCTCTGGGATGCTATTCCTGAGCCCTGGGGGAAGGGACACAGAAAGGCTCACATTTGCCTTGTCACATGCCCTCAACTGAGAAAATCCCTGATTTCTCTACAAGCATCTGCAGTTTCTACTTTGGCAACATTTGCCTCTGCTGGACTTTCACCTGTCACCTTCCAATTCCAAGAGTGTCTGGGCGTGAGAAATGAGAACTCAAGCCCCAGCATCATGCTGAGTGACCCAGAGATATCAGGGTCTGCGAAGGACTTAACCTTTCTGTGCCCCATGGTTACCATCTCTTACTAGCGACACCCAGAGGTCCTCCAGAGAGGCTGTAATGTTGCTCCAGCTAGTCTGGTTAACTGGCTGGATTTGGGACCAACCAGGAGACACACCTCTATGACTGTCTTTGAGTGGCAAAGACAGGATTACCCAGAATCCCTGGCTAGCCAGCCTAGCTGGAAAAATGAGCCAGCGCCAGGTTCAGTGAAGAGACCCTGCTATAAAAAATGAACTGTAGGGGTTGGAAAAAAAGGCTCAGTGGGTAGAGGTGCTTGCGGCCAAGTCTGTCAACCTGAGTTCAATTCCCAGATCCCACATGGTGGAATGCCCACATCATGTACACATGTACACACACACACACACACACACACACACACACACACACACACACACACACACACACACACACACACACACACGGCCAGCAGCAGAGCACTAACGTTTATCTCTCGACTGTTGGTACTATGTGACCAGCTACCTCATTTCCTGCTGCAATGCCCTGGCTGCCAGGATGAACTGAAACTCTGAAACCCTACAAACAATGAACTCAATTAAATCCTTCCTTGCATTGCTTCTTATCAGATACTTGGTCACAGCAAAGAGAGAAGTACCTAATACAAACTTAGCCTTTTCACAGCCCATTACAATAGTGGCTATGTTAATTCATAGTCTCAAGGAGGGAGGAGAGAACAGGGACAGACAGATCCAATGGGTTTGCTGCCTCGCCGGTCTAGCTGAAATGGGAAACTCCAAGTTCACTGCGACACTGTCTCAAAAGACAAGGTAGAGAGCAGGAGAGGAAGACACATGCCATCCACCTCTGCCCCTCCACGTGTGAAGCATACCCAACACCTACACACATACACCACACACAAACACAGCAAAACAGAAAAGAGTGAGTGTGCCACATTCAGCTGCTAAAGTCCTTTAATTCCAACCACATCATACTCTCCTGAGCCCAGCACACTCAGTGCTAACACTCAGGGCACAGAAAACAGTCTGCCTGATGCTAAGACAGCTGGGATCTCTGGGGCAGGAGTCCAAGGAGTAACTGGAGAACGTTAAAACCTTATGAAGCTAGGTTTTGAGGAAAACTGGAGGTGATGACAAGATAAACTTCAGAGGTGGGAAGGGAAGGACTGGGGGTGGTTTCAGAAGGGAGCAGTATTTAACCTGAGGCCCCTTGTGAAGAAGAGAGATATTATTAAGAGCAGACAAGGGCCTCCAGGACATGCAGCAAAACAGCAAGACTGCTCTTCTCCTTGATGGAAAAGAACGTCGTTATACCATCTTTCTACTAACGGGCTGCTGCCCACTGAGATGCTGCTACCTTCCTGTGGTTCATTTCTGTCTCCCTAACCATGTCCTGGCACCAACGTGCTGGGAGATTTAGGATTTCTACACCAAACATAGTCTAAGCCTACCAGGGTGCCGTTTTCAGCCTTTAAGCAGCACTGAGATGCCACATTCACAATAGTGTCCTGTGGTTCTTATATTCTGAAATTTTTATGCTCATGCATGCAAAGCATTGGCTCTTAACATGACAGTGCTTAAACAACATTCCATTGTATTTGAGAAAATACAAACCAGGCAGGGGTTTGAAAGGCATGGAAGGAAGGAAAATCACACCCAAACATCTACACGAAGGAGTGGCCAAAGGATTGAGACTTAAAAGAAATGCCTTCGAGCTGTCACTATGAGGAAGGACGTGAGATCTGTGTCTCTGGAAAGCATGACAGTTTACCAGCAGCGAACACACACTTTTAAAAAAGCATCTGTATACAGAAAGCACACCCAAGCGATTCAGGAGCCCCGTTTTTTATTTCTGAGTACCTGACCAACTGGGACACTGACTGTTGTCTGCTCTAGTGATCCACAGCTCTACCCAAGCAGGGTGCAAACCGCAACAGCAAACAATTGTTCTTTTTCCAGGGACAAGCTCACCACAAGCACACCCACTGCCCACTCAATCCCGCCAAGGGTAACTGAGAAGGAACCCATGTTATTTGCCCAGCGTCACAGGGATGGACACTTGGAGCTAGTGTCCTGGACTAGGTAATCTAATTACAGGGTCCTGCTTAGATCTTTCCTTTTAATACTGTTAATTCTTCAGTTTCTTGTGAAACCAAAGGGTCAGAGAAAGTAGGGCAACTAAGATGAGGGTACAAGTCTATACACACAGCATTCGGGGCAGTGAGGGCCCCGATTACAACTTTATTTAAAAGGCACAGAGCAGGTAGTGGGTGCACAATAAATGTTCGTCTTTTCCTCTTGGGAAAGACAAAAATAGGGCTAAGACTTTAACGACTTTCCGGCTGGTGTTTCTTTCAATATCTCCGCAACTGCATTGTTTAAACTCTTAACAGGTGATTAGGTGGGCGTGCAACAGGAAAGATGCAACCACGTTTTCTACAAATCCCAACCAAGTGGCTGTACCCGCTCAGCCGGTGCCCAGGGGAGTAGGAAAGAAACGCTAGGGCCTCGGACCAGCAACTGACACCCAAAGTCCCTCGACCCAGGCTTCCCAGTGCCCCAGAGGCCGGCTCCTAGGCTCCACTGCGCTATCTCCAGCCCCAGGTTTCCTCCTCGGTCCCCGAGAGGCCCGAAAACCACACTTCCTCCCAGCGCCCCGGGACCGACGACTGTGCGCAGCCGCCGTGGAGGCCGTGCGCCTGGTGCTCCCCGCGCCACTCACCCGGGCGCTCTCGGGCAGGTTATAGCGGCACAGCGTGTGGTCAAGGTCGAAGCCCACCACGTCGCAGGCGGCCAGGGAGAAGTGCTGGGCCATGGCTGCGCAGCGGAGGGAGGGAGGGTGCCGAGGCCGCAGGGATGGCGCTGCGGGCGGGCGGGCGGGCGTCCGGGTGAGCCAGCGTCCACCAGCCAGGCTCGCAGGCAGGGAGGAGGCGGGGCAGGCCCAGGTGGGCGGGGCCACGCAGCCACAGGCCCCGCCCCTTCCGCGCCCACCTCCCGGAACGCCGCAGTTTTGCAGGATCCGGCTGGAGGCCTTGCTGGTTTGCTTCCTTGCTGCGCGGTGGAGCCTGCGCTGCAGGAGCTGGTGTCCGCCTAGGACCCTGCAGCGAGCAAATGTTCCTTAAGGTTGCCCCGATCATCTTTCAGGTGCCACACAACTAAGCGATCTTAGTGAAACCTTACCCTTTCTTCTTAACTGTGGAATAGTGCGAGGCAGACAAATAAATATGCACATATAACTAATTGTTGGACTCCTTTAGCATATAGCTTGGTAGTTTTGCTTTTTGTTTGCTTGTTTGTTTTGTGTTTTGGTCTACGTGATGTTTGTGTGTCCCGTCAACAGCTCTTTACTATTTGTGAAAGGCCCTCCTTTCATCACTTGGAATGCGGTAGAAAATATATTAGACATTATCATGAACCACTTTGCTAAAAGACTCCAAAGCTGGTGGTTATTTGACGATCCTGTTTTTAGCTGAGCTAAGAGAACGCTTTGTCTAATGAGAAGGTGTAAGGATGGAAAAATTTAGCCCAACTCTCCACTGACCCCAGGAATCTAGAAGTATAAATCCCAGACCCTGTCCCCTGGCAGTGAGTACGCAAACGGTTACATTCTTTGCTGTTCAAGACAGGGCTGTTCACGACAGCACCTGTGAGCGAGTAACACAGGAAATGAGCCTTGTCACCCCACCCAGGAGCCCACGCAAAAGCAGACTTCCTGGGCTAAGTGGAGCTTGGATAGTTTAAATTGATTGGTCCACACTGGATGCTGTGAGATGATTGGTTTACGATGTGCAGGCTTTGTAGTAACCCTATAAAAGCTGTCTCAATTCTGTACTCAAGAGTCCCCAGTCCTCTGCCCCTGCGTGGGGTATGACTGTGGACCCCAGTGCACTTGGAATATAAAAAACCTCATGCTTTTGCATCAAGACCGCTTCTCGTGAGTGATTTTGGAAGGGGGGGCGCCTTTCCTGAGTGGGAGCGTGAGGGTCCATGCTCTCTGGGTCTTTCAAAGGAACAATCGGTAGGACATAAAAATATAGATGATTGAGAGGTACATTTGACCCCCAGATACTCAGGAGATGACTAGATCAGTGAAGGGACTAATGCAGCCCAGTAGACAGTACAGTTGGTTAGGATGCTTGCAACCCCTAGTGGACTCATTTGAAAACCAATTACTAGCTTTTCTGCCATAACAAGCCTCAAACAATTCTGGACTAGGAATAGGATAAGATCCTCTGGAAAACTGAGCAGCTCACAAGTAAGAGCACTGAGACTGTTGTCCTTTTGCTGCAGCTGTGGCCAATGAAACACACTCGTTTGTTGAGGAGACTCGACACATTCACATGGAGTTTATTGGTGGAGAAGAGAGAAAGGGGGTAGCTGGTGGCCAGCAGAGAGAGAGAGAGAGAGAGAGAGAGAGAGAGAGAGAGAGAGAGAGAGAGAGAGAGAGAGAGAGAGAGAGAGAGAGAGAGAGAGAGAGAGAGAGAGAGAACAAAAAAGAAAGAAAACAAGAGCATAAGTGGGCAGGAGTCTGACTTTTAAGGGGTCCTTTACTCCTGCCTGCAGACTAGCACTCATGGAAGCCTGGGCTGACCAGAGCACTGCCTGAGTGCATTCTGCCAGGTGACAGGGGCAGGCCAGCCCTGGAATGCCTGAATCCGACCCGCCATTCTTTACTATCTGTGAAGGAGGGACTGTTTTGTATCACCCATACAGGAAAAGTGGGGGCTGGGGTCCTTGAGTAGGACAGAGGCATCCTAGCTTCAGGTGGGCTTTGACTCAGGAGTTAGGGTGACACAAGGTCACAGTCAAGCAAGACTTCTACTGAATTAATAGCTCTGCGTTCTGTCTCTCAAAGTCAAGGGCAGGAGACAGGAGGGAAGGTTTAGGAAGGAGTTTTATTCTAGGATTGTAGGTGGGAGTTTAAGAGAAGGGGGGGAGGCAGAGCTTCCCTGTCACTGAAGCAGGTCCCGGGGGTGGGGCATGGGGCAACTTTCATAGAACTGATGGCAGAAGCTGGAGGAGACCTGGGGAGGAAGGCGAATTGCTGCATTCATTGGGCTCATCCTTGACCTGTCCAGGTGCTGCCATCATTCACAGCACCCAGGCAGTGGTGCTTATCCGGGTAGTACGAGGTGACAGACCAGAGCCACAGGCCCCTTGTGCCTTCCTGGACTCCTGGCCTCTGTCTGCTACAGAACCAAAGACCTTTTGTTTTTTACACCGGGCCAAAGACAAAAATCTTTTGAGGTCCTTGCTGGACTAGTTTCTGTTCCTTGTTCTTATCAACAAACCTTCCCTCATGAGTGGGAAGCACCGACCTCCATATGCTTCTCCGAATCTTCCGTGAAAGGCCTAACAAATCCGACTTCCGTCTTAGTTTAAACTTGAAGGCTGTAGGTCTCCTTAGAAAAGTCTTCGTGCGCTCGTGCATGCGTGTGTGCGTGCGCGTGTGTGTGCGTGTGTGTGCGTGTGTGTGCGTGCGTGCGTGTGTGTGCGTGCGTGTGCGTGCATGTGTGTGTGCGTGGTGCGTGCGTGAGTGCGTGTGTGTAGTGTGCACTTCAGAGATTCTCTTCCTGTGGTCAGTGTGCCAGCACTCAGGGCTAGGACTGTTAAAAGACTGGTTTCTTCCTGGCACTAAGTAAATTCCTTGGAATCCACAAAGATGGCCCCAACTAAGACCCTAAGCAGTGGAGAGGGTGCCTGAAGTAGCCTTGCCCTATAATCAGATTGACGACTGCCTGTGTTGTCATCGTAGAATCTTCATCCAGCAACTGATGGAGGCAATATGGAAATCCACAGCTGAGCACTGGGCCAAGCTCCCAGTCAGAGAGTAGGAGGAGGATAATATGAGCAAAGGGTTCAAGACCAAAGGGTGACCCACAGAGACAGCTGACCTGAGCTAGTGGGAGCCCACTGACTCTGGACTGATAGCTGGGTAATCTGCATGGAACCAAACTGGGCCCTCTGAATGTGGGTGACAGTTGTGTGGCTTGGGCGATGTGTGAGGCCACTGGCAGTGGCTCCAGAATGCCTAGTGCTTGAACTGGCTTTTTGGAGCCCTTTCTCTTTGGAGGGATACCTGGCTCAGCCTACATATGGGGTGTGTGGGGGTGTCTTGGTCATGCTTCAAAGAGATGTGCCAGACTTCATTGACTCCTCATGGGAAGCTTTACCCTCTCTGAGGAGTAGGTGGGGTAGGATGGGCAGAAGGTGGAGAGTCGGAGGAGGGGAGGGAGTGGGAACTGGGATTGGTATGTAAAATGAGAAAAGATAGTTTTAAAATACAAAAATCAAAAAAAATTAAAGATTGGTTTCTTGATGACTTAGCAGAAGCTTCCCTTTACAAACTCCCCTGAACGTTCTGAACCAGAGACAGGAAATTCTTTAGAGGAAAGAGAACATCTTCAAGAGAAAGATTCCCTCCCACCATCTGTAACCAACCAGGTGGCTCCAAGCTGGAATTGGCCATGAGACCTGTTCAGCCGCAATCCAATAACAACCCAATACTTGCTGATCAGCCAGCACTTTATTTCTTATATTCCTCATGTCTACTCAGAGAGCGCTTGTACTGTCGTCCATATTTCACTTGGTGGAGAATTTTACTAGTCACTCGGTTTCTTCATTGAAGACTGTGGTCTTGAGCCCCGCCCACCTTTTGCTGTCCGCTGTCTCAAACCTCACCTTGCCTCCTCTGAGATGAGAACTTGTTTCTTTCTTTTGTTCCATCCCCTATAGATCACCGAGCTTAAATATAAGTGCTCTGGTTCATGAAGCTTATTGTTTCTAGTTAAAGATATATGTCCTCTTTTTATACATTAATGTTGCGGCAGGTTGTTCCTACCCGCCCCGCCCGCAGGCGCCATCCCACTTGCCGCCAGTCCGGGCCCACAGCCCCGCCAGCCCCAAATAACAGTCGGAGACTCTGTATTTGATACAATCCTGTTGGCCAGTTACCATTATTGTTTATGGGCTAGCTCTGTCTTAATTATTAACCCATCTCTACTTATCTAAGTATTTCCACATGGTCGTCTTATCGGGGAGCAGCGGCGGGTGTCTTCCTTCCTCCCCGGGCTACATCTCGACTCCTCCCTCCAACTTCCTCTTTCCTCCTTGTCTCCTAGCCCCACCTACCTTGTTATCTCATTGGCCACAGGTCTTTATTAACCAGTATGAGAAACATATATACAGAATAACATTTCCCATCACATTAAACTTCAATGCAAATAACACAGATTGCCTGTTATCAACTAAAAGCTGAATCTGCTTAAATACTAGAACAGTTTCTTTCCCCCATTGCTGTGATGAAAGCAACTTATCTTGGGTGACAGCTTGAAAGTAGGGTAGGGTAGGGTAGGGTAGGGTAGGGTATATCACAGCATGGAGGCCTTGGTGGCAGAGCAGATTCAGTTGGGGTAGCAGGGGTGAGGCAGCTGGTTACATTTCATCTGCAGCACAGAAGCAGGAAGAGATGAAGGCTAGCATGTAGCTCCTCTCCTCCTTCTCCCTCTCTCCCTCTCCTTCTTCTTTTCTTTTCTCCTGTCCAGGACCATAGCCCATGTGGTGGTGCCATACACATCCAGGGAAGAGCTTTCTATCTTGTATAAACCTCTCTGGAAACAGCCTGAAGATAAGCTTGCAGGTTCGTCTCCTAGGTGACCTTTGATCCTCTCATGTTGTGCATGGAGATTAATTGCCACATACACAAATTGTTTCTTTGATTAACACATTAAATAAAAGTGTTATAGAGTGGGCTGTTTCCCTTCCAAGTCGCTTGTTGTATCCTGTAACATGCCGGTTTTTAGAGACAGGGCTTATCGGGAGGTGACTTTTGTCAAATAAGATTATGAGCTCACTAGGGTGGGTCCCTTATCAGATAGGTGTACTGTCCTACAATAATATGAAGTGACATCAGAGATCTCAAGCACAGAAGAAAGGCCATGTGAGAATATAATCAGGGCCAGTCTGCAAGCCAAGAAGATAAGCTTCTGTGGAAACCAACTCCTATGGTTCTATGGTCTTAGCCACTGCCTACATAACTATGAGGCAATAGTCTGTTGTTAGGAGCTTCCTAGTAGGTGGTCTCTCTGGAGACAGCCTAACTAGACTAAGATCATCAATGATGACATTAGTCTCTAGTTGACATAGATGTGTTAGTATAATGAGCATTGTTTGCCACTTCAAAGATCCACAAGGAAAAGGGACTTCATGCCATTTGCCATGTTTTTTTTAGTATTTCATTTACTAAGTTTTGTAGTGACAGTTACATAATAATGTAGAAACAGAAATAGTTTGTAATATCGCTGATACACTAGAGTTGAATTTCATCATAAAAACTCATTCCTCAATTCCTGTCACTGTCTTGCTGTGTAGCCCAGGCTGATCTCAAACAGATAATCCCCCTGCCTGACCCCTAGTGCTGGAATTACAGGCCTGCGATTAAAGCCTCACACCACACCTGAGAGTGTCTCTTAGCCATTGTGGTTTATGGCTTTTACTTACTTGCTAGTATTTGCCTAAACAATAGCTCAGATTAATTAGCTTAAGTTTTAGGTTGAGGAACAACTTCAAGCTGAGTATCAGAAAAGCAAAGCTTCTTACCTCTGCCTCAGGCTGAATGGGCTGATGCTGTCTCCACGAGCCCTCACCAAGCCTCAGACCGTAACCTCTCGTCAGCGTGGCTGGAGAATTCTGAGATTTTACTGTCTTCCTATCCTCAGTGTGGCTGCAGAATGAATGCCGACTACTGAAGACTGAAGACCCAGCTCCTATCCTTTATACTCCACTAGTGCTGGGATAAAAGGTGTTACTCGTTTAGACTGATTTGATCTTGTGAATCCCTGTGTGGCCATGAACTCAGAGAGATCCATCTACCTCTTAATATTGAGTCCTAGTCTCTGGCTGCTGGGATTAAAGGTGTGTGCCTGGCTTTTATGGCTTGTGGCTGACTTTGCTTTCTGAATCCTCAGGCAAACTTTAATAAATCACAAATAATATGTGACCACATATGAGTTTACAATGTTCTCTTAGCATATAAATTGCAAACATAATTTGTGCTAATATTCTTTTATACTTTTATATATTTCTTTCATTAGGTTAAAATGTACTTTTTTCTCAGTATTTCTATTTAAGCACTGGAACATTCAACATTTTATATACCTTAAGATAACCAACTTGTTATCTGCCATACATATCTTGATTAAATTGTATTATCAACCTTTATTTAGAAAGGATGATAACATTTACAACTACTTTTTAATCTTTATGGCATCTCAATACTAGCTATTCAGCTAAGAAAAAGCACTCTTGCAGTACTGGGAAAGGCCTCTAGGTGGCAGTAGGTCTGCATGGGACTATTTTCCATTTTCTTTGTGCTCTTTAGATCTTTCTTAATTAAAAACCATTTAATCTTGGGGACTCTGGTTCTGATATTGCAACAAAAAGAGAAACCAACTTAGAACTTTCACTGAGGTTTTCGTGTTTGTACTTACTTTTGATGGTGGTGTTTAAAGTATGAAATGAACCTATCTTGAGGAGAGAGATAAAATATTAAAAGACAGAACTGTGATTCAAAAGTATCCCAAAGGGTGAAGCAATTGATTGAAAGGCAAATATTAAGTTTTGCTTGTAGGTTCAAGTGACCAACTTTAACAACATGGTGCAGAATCTTGTTTCACTAGCAGTAAAGTTGGAAAAGACGCATCAATAAACTCAAGGTGAACTCACAGTCTTTTGAACAGAGACCAACTACACAATACTTGGCTTCTGGCTGCCTTGTTGGGCACGAGGCTTGGGAATTACACGAGAGATAATGAGACATTGTCATTGAGTTCTGGGAGAAGTTAATGACATCTATGCAAATGGCTCCTACGGAAATGTGCCTGTCCTGGTCATAATTTGTTGCTGTGGGCTCTGCTGACCACAAAACACTTTTAATATGGTATTATCAGAAAAAAAGGTTCAAGTTTAATTCAGCTCAGGAGAGCGCTTCATGCATGCCATTCCACACTCTGCCAGCCGCCGCACCTCTCTACCACATAGTAGAGCAAGCCCTGGGTGTTAGAAACACGGAGGTGGAAAAGGAGAAATCTATGATGGGACAGCTACTGTAGGTCCACTCTAAGACTCCCCATCACTTTCCTCTTAGCCACAGGGCACTGTGCACAGCCACTGCCTCTCTAGATTCCAAAACCAGATGCAGATCTAATTCTGCCTGCTCTGGGCTCCCAGGCTCCTAAGGAAGATGCTGTAGTTTCCCATGTGGGTAAACCTTGTGGGCAGAGTGTAGCCCTCCTCACAAAGCTCACTGGTGTTTTCTAGCCTCCTTCCCTGAGACTACATTAGCAAATCAAATGTATCATCCCTAAGTGTACTTGTCCCAAATATTCCACAGGGTAAATTCATACTAAAAATTACCTATTCTGTCTGCAACTTCCAATTGAAATTATTATTTAGTGCCATTGTTTGCTGAATATAGAAACCCAAGTCCATTTCACTATTAGCTTTTTGGCAGAGGAGTATTTTTTTTTTTAATGTTTAAGATTTATTTTTAATTATGTGTCTTGTATGTATCTTCCTGTGGGTATGCATATGTGAGTAAATGCAGTAGCCCTTGGAGACAAGAAGGGGACATCAGATCCTTGGAGCTGAAGTTATGTAGGTGGTTGTGGAGTGTTGAATGTGGGTGCTAAGAACTGAACTTGGGTCCTCTGAAGAGCAGCAAGTGCCCTTAATTCCTTTGCAAAGGGGCCATCTCTTCAGACCCTATGTTTTTGTGTGATGTGTGCATGTGTGCATGTGTGTATGCCTGTGTGTTTGCCTGTGTGTATGTGTGTATGCCTGTGTGTTTGCCTGTGTGTGTGTGTGTGTGTGTGTGTGTGTGTGTGTGTGTGTGTGTGTGTGTCACTGGAAGAATGTAGAGGTTTGGGGATAACTCTATGGACTGTCCCACCATTGCTTGGGTCCCAGAGGTTGAACTCAGGTCACCAGGCTTGATTGGCAAGTGCTTTACCTGATTAGTCATCTTGTCAGCTCTGAAAATATTTTTATTATTAACCTTTTTTTTCAAAGTCTGGAATTTAAATCAAATGTGCTTCAGTGTTTATTATGAACTGAATTGTTTTATATGATGGGACCTTAACCTTCATGAGTTCATAATGTAATTGTAGTTGAAGATAATATGTTTGAGGAGGTTGTTAGGCTAAAACGGGGGCTGAGGTTGTCATCTTCATAAGATGAAATTTAGTCATGTAAAGAGACATTGCTTGCACAGAAAATGATCACATGAAGACACTGCAGGAAAGAGGACAAAGATAAAGAAGGAGACAGAAGGAAAGTGACAACTGTCAGCTAAGTTGTCCTCAGAAGAAGCAGAACCTAATGACACTTTGACTCCCAGTACTCAGAACCCTTGGAAATGTGTTTTGTTGGCTGGGTGGTGATGCCTCTGAGCACTTGGGAGGCAGACGCAGGCAGATCTCTGTGAGTTCGAGGCCAGCCTGATCTATAGAGCAAGTTTCAGGACTGCTAGAGCTGCTACACAGAGAAATCCTGTCACAAAATGCCCTCCATCTCTCCTAAAATGAAATGTGTTTTGTTTTAAGTTGCCTCATCTGTGGTTTTTAAGGCTGGCTAAATAACACAGTTTTCAAGACTGTTCTACTCTAAGAGTTCAGTTCATTCTGAAACACAAAACCAAAAATCATCACTCTTCTGTTACAGGAAATCTCCCTTGAGGACTAGGCTGAGAAGCCACTGTTGTTTTTGGAATGGTACCAAGAGCTCACTGAATTCTTTGATATTATATGGAGCAAACGACAAACAAAAGCATAACAGAAGCATACCTGGCCTTCTTATGTGGGATTGGCATCCCTAAAAGGTTATGGGAGATTTGTGAGATGGTTTTGGACTGTGATGGGTCTTTTGGTGATAACAGTAGCAAATAAAATTCGAGAGACTGAGATGCTTTTTAGATCATGGCTCTATGTTCCTCTTCTTCGAGTTACATCTTGATTTAAAGATTTTGAACATTTAAGTGAGTTGAAGTTTAGAGTCTTACAGAGTAACCAAAAACGAACATATTTTAAAATTCTGTTATGAACTCATGTCTTGGGACTCATTCTTGAATCTGCAGCTTCTTGACTCCAAACTTTTTGAGCAGGATGGCCAGTCTCATAACTTAAGTGACTGAAGGCACGATAGGAGAGTGGGTCACACTAAAGGATCAGTCATTCATTTATGAATTTTTACCAATATTTTCAAGCATTACCCCTGGCTTTGCCTCCTCTGAGTACATGGATCCCACCTACCATGTGAAGTAGAGCTGAGAACTGACTTCCACTCAGAGCTGCTGTCTTGAAGACGTGACTAGACATGGGCCTAAATGCTACAATACAATTAGTGTGCATGGTCTCCTGAAACATCACAGAAATGCTGTATGATGGATGGTTTGTAGTGTTCATTTCCAACTCCCTCCCCCCTCAGAACTGCTGGAGGGCTTTAGTTATGGGAAGAGGAGGTTCTTATGTATGATGATGTTCTTTTCTGCAAGATTTATCAGACTTTAAGTCCTTCCTCCCCATCATTGCGAACCAAGGTGCTCACTTTTAAAGTCTGTTTTATGAAGATTTGCATAAAATTCATACTGGTAAGTTTCTCTGAGATTAGAGTAATTTTCTTTGGTGAGCTTCTCTTACCAAGTGTTTAAAAAAAAAAAAAAAGGACAGGCTATCAGTGGTATATTTGGAAATGATCCCAGAAATCAGCAATAAATCAGGGAAGAGAGAAGAGTGACAGTGAATACAATATAAGCTTAACAGTGTCGCCAGGCAGTGGTTCAATATTGCTAGGATGCCCCTGAAACACAGAAGGGCCTCAGAACTGTCACTGGAATGAGGGATGGCTGATTATTTATCTACTAGCTCCTTTTCTGTCTTGACTGAGAGTTACCTACCCACCAGCTTTTCAGGCTGTACCTGACCTCAAGTTCCTATGGTCTTAGAGTTAGCCCCTGGGTACCAAGAATAAGAACCTCTCAGAGATCTATTGAGGTAGGCTATTGCCAGTGTGCTGTGCTTCTGACTTGCATGCAAATAACTGTGTGTCTGGACTGTGTTGAAATCAGAACTGGTGTGAAAGGTTGAGGGTGGAATACCAGTGCCATCTGGTATACCAGCCATTCTTGTAAACCGTAATCATTTCGACACACTTTGCGACAATTGATTTCACTAAGAATGTATCTGGGATTGGTGTACCCATCTGTTGGTCAGTCTGTTTGCAACCCATTTTACATCCCATCTTTTCTTTCTGTCCATCTGTGATCTGCGCTGTGTTCTCTTTCCGAAGAAAGACTAATACAACTTAATGGGAGGTACCATAAATGTTTTTAGCCAGCTGCTTTCCAAATGTGTTTGTGTTGTGGGTGCATAGAAACTGGTAGTGCTTATTTAATATGGTGGGGTAAATAGAAAACCTGGCCCAGCTTGGTGGAGCAACTAAGGCTCATGAAGTTCTGGTCATCCTGTTTAGATCCCAGGAAAGAGCTGATAAGTATCCTATTATAAATATAACTGAGTATTGACAGGACACGTTGTTTGAAACACTCTATTGAACCCACTGTTTATTTTTCTTTCCTTTTTAATTGCTAGTAAATTCTTCAGTTCCAACTTCTTAATTCAAATGAGCAAATGATTATTGCATCTCTATTGTGTGCTAGACATGCAAGAGCTAGCAGAATGTAACAGCAGAGAATATGGCAGCTTCCCCAGGAGAGCCTGTACTTCAAAGAGAAAATGCTGCATGTTTTGACAAACCCAACAAAACACTGCTCATAACAATAGGCTGTGAAGCTGGCTCAGTGGATGAAATGCTACCCAGTCAAGCATGAGGACCTACATTCAGATCCCCAGCCCACACATAAAAAGCCAAGCGTGGTCTGCAACCCAAATACTAGGAGACAAAGACAAGGGGCCCCGGATGCTTACCAGCTAGCTAGTGTAGTGGGTCAGTGAACTCCAAGTTCAGTAAAGGATGAAAAGGGAAAGACGCTGTGGAATATTTGTTTAGCCAGGCAAAGTTGTGTTACATTTGTTTGTGTTGCATTTCTTAAATGTGTAAAGATGTGTTGCATTTGCATTAATTAAATAAAATTAAGCTGGGTTCAGAGAGGCAGCGTTAGCAACTGGTTGACAGGAAGTTTCAGGGAGGAGCTTCTTGCTTTTACTGTTTTTTAATTTGGAGTGGTGTAGAAGGGAGTGGCTTCCAGACGCCAGCAAAGAGAGAAAGTTGAGCAGTTGCTATTCTGACGCTCTCAGCTTTCAGGTTTTCACCTTAGCCTTTGAATCTTGAGTTTTATTAGAACTGTAGACATGTAGTTAGAACTAGCTGTAGGGGCAGGGACAGAGCCAGTGTCTGGGGGAACAACATTCTCCCCCCAGGCTACACCTTTGTAGTAGTTTAAAGCACAGCCACGGTGATGAAGGTGAAACAACATTCATGATCACGCATGTGCATATGTACACAGGCATACGTACACTCAAATGAATAAACTAAAAGAAACAACCAGGCCCGTCCATCTTCTATGCTTAATGTTACGTGCTCATTCCAACATACCCTTTTTAATTCCTTTATTCTCATCCCTCATGTTACTCTCAGAAATGAAGGCAAGTCTAGCCATGGGAACTTGCAGATATCTCTATTTCTAGGTTGTTGCATTAGCATCTGTTTTTATGACAGCCTTCTCTACCATCTGAAAGTTATTTTGGAACTTTTGCCTTACTCATCTTTGTACTTCAGTGACTAGCCGTACAGCTTGGCTCACAATGCCCACTGGATGAAATAGTGGCTGTTTCTTCATTTCTGTCTTATCCATTGTGAGTCTAGAATGGCTGCAGAAAGCCTTTACTTAGGGGAAGAGGTGCCATATTTTACTGAAGATCCACAAGCTATGTTGCTAGTGATTCATCGGGCCTTACATGCCACAGGCAACAAGGATGTTAATTGCATGCAGGCACGAAGCAGGCAGTGTTTTGACGACCACTAATTTTTCATTCTGTTAAGAACTAGTATAAGTGCCTCAGCTGCTAACTTTTCATTTAACTGTTAGTAGATTTCATTGCCCACATCAAGAACTCAAATACAGGTAAGATTAACATGGCTTGTGCCAGCATAGTTAAAACACAAAAATTCACTTACTTTAAAAACTGCATTTGATGAACTTGGCTTATATATTTTATTGTGTCTCATAGGGCTCCCTCGGTTTCTTTGAATGTATTTAGCTCCTGTGGGGATGGCAGTGTCCCCTTAAATTGTCTCCATAGTCCTTTGGAAACTTCTGTAAAGAGAATGGTTGGATGAAAACTTAAACTGTCTCCATAGTCCTTTGGAAACTTCTGTAAAGAGAATGGTTGGATGAAAACTGTTTATAGCAGGTACTGATACATGCAGATTTTCTAGTCATGTTCTAGAAAATTAGACAGGCAATATAAATCCAAATATGTTCATTTTCTCTGCTTCCCCACCAAATAGGAGATTACTCCAAGAAAAAATTAAGAGCTACAGAATCCCTGTGTTCCTTCTCTGTTTGTCTCTGTGACACACACACATTCCCCCAAACACACTGAATTGCATGGAGGTGGTGCTTGTCAATGAGTGGAGTAAAAATAAAGATTATTTAGCTCCTTTGTTATAGAAGGAGTCATGTTCTGAACATTAGAAGGGCCTGGAGTGACGGCTCAGCAGTTAAGAGCACTAGCTGCTCTCCCAAAGGCCTTCGGTTCTGTTCCCAGCACCAACATGGGGGCTCACAACCATCCATAACTCCAGTCCAGGGGATCAAGGTATCTCTCCTGGCTGCCCGGACACTACACACACCTGGTGTGGGAGCATCCATGCAGGCAAAGCACTCACACACACAAATGCAATGATTAATGCAAGTATTAATTTATGCAATGATTAATTTAGCAGAGAGCATCAGATAATGACTTCATGACTACACTGTGGAAATATACAGGACACACAGATGTACTGAGTCCTAATCTGTCGAAATGTCTGACACGCTATTAAAAGCTTTTTCACTTTTTGAGCTTTCTTTTTTAAATTACCTATGCGTATGTAAGCATTTAAAGAGACACGAAAGGGCAAAGAAAATGAGTGTGTAAATCCTCTCACTATTTTACAGATTTATCATTCTTGTTTTCAGTACTGTTACTGACAATTGAGTGAATGTTCTATAGACCTTTTCCAATGCATAAAATGCAGATATAGGTTCAAGCATATACATGCATATTTAAAAATTTTGAACATGCAAATACTTCTTTTTCTTTTGGTGTGTGTGTGTGTGTGTGTGTGTGTGTGTGTGTGTGTGGGTGGGTGGGTGGGTGGGTGGGTGAGCGTGCACACGTTTCATATACACCAACTTACCCCAGTCTCCTTACAGTTTTCCTGTTCATTGAAGAGTTTAGCTTCTCATTATAATTTTTCTCATCTTTTCTAGTTTCATTTCTGTTGCTGTGACAAAACAGCCCAAGCAAAAGTGACTTAGTAAGTTTGGCCTACAATTCCAGGCTATGGTCCTTCATCCAGTGGAAGTTAGGGAATGGACCAATCACTTTACATCCACATTCAAGAGCAGGGAGAGATGAAATGGGCCCATTTGCCATTGCTTCTAGTTATCGTCTAGCCTTTCCTATCGTGTATAGCATCTCCTGCCTAGGGAATGGTCTTTCCCATGATGGATATTTCTACACCAGCATACACTGATTCTAAATTATGTCAAGTTGACATTTAAAACTACCATCCTACCACTCCACATAGCTCGGAATTTTTAATGACTCTAATACCTTCTCAGTCCCTTTAAGTCGTCCTCTAAGATGACCCTGCTGTCCACACTACATTAGTTACCCATTGGAAGTTATGCAGATAAGCAATCTAAACATCAACATTCCTGTTTTCACTTCCTCCATAATGTCAAAAGCAATGTATCTTAATACTGTTTCATTTTTCCATGTTTTCAGGTACTCAACAATTCTTTGAAGCCAGTGGTGTCTATAATATTAATTAATTAAGTCTTACCTTTAAAAGTCACCTTTCACTGCTATTATGTCCTCCCTTCTTTTTGAATATTCATGGCAATCATAATCACTTCATTGACCCATCCTTAATTTTTATATTTTTTGTCTTTATAGAAAAATCACAATTCTCATAGTGGTAGAGTTTTAAAACTAGCCATTATTCTCTCTTCCTGTTTCCATGTACACTATAGCTCTGCAACCCTTCTCATTAAGAGATACCTTGCTTCTCCATTTTTTTTTTTAAATATTTATCTGGCCCTGTGATTTTCTTTAGTTGACAGTATGCTGCAAAAAGTGACATTTTACCAATTCTGAGCATAAGTCACAAGACATCTGGGGTTCTATACTTTTCTCTGGACACCGTCTACTGTTGTATAAATGAGGCTGAGCTCTGTTTTTTCTAGAAGCAAGGGATTATAATAATAATAATACACACACGTATATGGATCAAGAAAGGGGTAAAAGGGTAATTACATATAAATAAATCAAAGGAGTGCTTACTATATTGAGAGATCATAATTTAGAGAAAAATCATCCCACATCAGTTTAAGATGAATGACTTGGGAGGCAAGCTATGGGCTGAACTGCCATATTTCCTGTATGATGAATAAGGGGTTGCCTCCATAAAGGAAAAGGCAACCTTGATACCCAAGGGGCCGAGGAGTTCTTAAATTGAAGGGAATACTTTTATAGGCAAAAGAGAGCCCCAGGGGAAACTGTTGGGAATATTATTCTAAGATGTGCGACTTTTGTTTAACTCTGCAAAGCTTTGTTACTGTGCCACTTGATGGTCCAATAAATTTAGAGCTGAACAGCCAATAGTGAGGCAGGAGCAAGGATGGATGGGGCTGGCAGGCAGGGAGAATAAATAGAAAGAGAAACAAGGAGAGGAGAACATCACAGGCCAGCCACCCAGCGGCCCAGCCACCCAGCCAGCCATGGAGTAAGAAGGAAAGTAGAATATGCAGAAGTAAGAAAGACAAAGCCCACAGGGAAAAGGTGGAAGGGCTAGAAAGAAGCCAAACTAAGGCCTGGCATTCATAACTATAAGCCTCTATGTGTGATATATTTGGGAGCTAGGTGGAGGGCCTCTCAAAAAGAACAAAAGGCCAAAAGAGTAACGAGCAAAACATCACTCTAAGGAAACACTTGCGGCAGCAGGTAGCATAGAGACTTAAAACCTTCCCGCTTTAGGCACCTTGGGAATGTCCCTTACCTGGGATTCTGGGGGAAATTAATCAAGGCTGTGCTTTATGATAAGGTGAGTCACAGTACTCCACGTGAGAACACATAAAATGGGATGCACAATTTGCCTCTCCTTTTGTATCTATTACCTTATTAATTTAAATGTGGAAATCACCTAAATTTTGTTTTTATTCCTTTGTGTTAGAATATATATATACATATATACATACATACATACATATAATTTAGAATTATAGAGTGATTGAAATGCATATTAACTGGGAGATTCAAATTTTTCAAAGTGTGGATCAAGCATTAAAATTAATTCACAATATCATCACCATTCTTTCTTGACCTTCTCAGTGTCTTTTTTTTTTTTTTAATGAGAAATTGAGGTTAAAACTGCCAGAAAAATAAAAGTCATTGAATGGTCCTTGATTATTATTATTATTATTATTATTATTATTGTTATTTTAATTTAGAGAAAACCAATAGGGCAACAGTAGTATAAACACTGCCTTTTCTGTGGGCCATTTGTGCAGCCAGATCACAGCACCACAGTAGGCAGAGAAAAGTGTATGAGAGTTGATTAAAATCTGGGGAGATTTAGTTATTTAACTGCTTGCAGGGAAAGCGTGGGGCTCTGATGTTGGATTCCCAGAACCCACCTAAGAAGCTGGACATAGACAAAGAAATACTTGCATGTTCAAATAAAATACATACATACATATATACATATATATGTATGCATTTATATGTTTGTGCATACACCTGCATTTTATGTATTAGAAAAGGTCTGATAGGAAGTAGATATAGGAAAGGCAACATCTGGAAAGGTAATATCCGGAGGACCCAACACAGAGTCCTTGGCTTCTGGCTTCCCAGTGGAGAAACAAGAGTCTGCTGGTGTTAAACAGGCGCTTGCTTAAAATGAGAAAAGATGTCAGCAGACAGGAAGAATAGAATCAGGCGGACTTGGTACATGGTTAGCTTCTCCCACGCAGGACTCATGGATATGAAGGGACAGGTGACTGAGCCCGACCTCATGGAAGTTTTCACAGCAGACAGGAATGAATACTTGAGGAAGCGCGAGTGGGCTGAATTAATTTCACCAGTTATATAAAGGCGTTTCTCATTTTCCAGAGGTAGGCACCTTTGAATCTGCCTGGGACTTAGTTTTACCGCCCAAAGGCCCTTGTTTCGTCTGGATTTTGCTTTTTCAAACTGCAACACTATTATTTCTTTAACTCTGAGTTGATTTGTCTTAGGCGAAGACCTTGTACATCAGGTCTCTGAATCGTTGCTTTGAAAAGCTGCTAATCCTTCCTAAGGAGAAGCCACACGCCTGGCATGTACAAATCTCTGCTGTAGCCCTGCTGACCAGGCATGTCTAATGTCCAGCAAGTGGTCTGCTCTTGGCTCCTCGTGTGTAGGCGTGGAGGACAGAGACGAGCAAACTCTCAGACAGCTGCCGCCTTCATCCCACGGCAGGCAGGAGCCTAGACTTTGAACTCTGCCATTAGCCTTCCTGGGAATTTCCTCTTTCCCTTGACATCTTAGCCAAATGTAACTTTAAGCTCTCAGTCTGTCGTCGACTCTGGATAATTCTTAGTTATGTCATAGTGTTGTGCTGGGAATTGATTAATATTTATGAACACATTTAAATGGAAAAGTGCCATATAAATATTACTGCATGCATTGAAAAATTGTTTCCTACATAGTATTATGAACAAAGAAAATAAGCCACGAACTGTAGTATTCTTGGAACAATTTTTAAGTGGTGATCAGTTATCTGTGTTCCCCTTTCATCTTTTATACATTTAGTGATTTTGTGATTTAATGTTTTCAACAATGATTTCTGCTAAATTTATTTTTTTATTGTTGTCACGCATTGATGTATTTTGTTTCCTGTTAAGTTCAATACATCTTTCTATTTCCAGTTACAATTTGTAAATCATTGACTCTGATTTCCCTGCTTTGAAATGTGTCCAGCAGACTCAGGACAGTTGTCATTACTTAAGAATGGGTATGGAAACACTTTGCTGAACAGAACAGACATTCCTCTACTTAGCTTTATTGTATATAGAATTGCTGTGGTGTAAATTCTTGGTGCATATTTGAATTTTCAAGCATAAAATTAGAGGTCGACTTGATTAAAAAAAAAAGAATGTTGAGTGTAATAAGATTACTCTTAAGTAGTTGGTTAAGTTTGCAATTCATATAAGACAGAAATAATACCTTTCTCATAAAACATGAAACATATTAATGATATGCCTTTTTATAATGTTGAATGTTAAACTAGCATAGATCAAGACCATTTTTGTTTTGTTTTGTTTTGAGGCAGGTTCTCAGGAAGACCATATTAGTCTAAACTTACTATGTCCTCAAGGATGACCTTGAACTACTGATTCATCTGTGTTCACCTTTTCAGTGTTGTGATTACAGGCATACACTGTCATGCCTGGCTAGAAATATTACTCAAAAAACTCCTTTCTCATGATGTTATTTATAGTGGTGAGATAGTTGTCATTTTTAATATTTAGTAACTTCTATGTTGTCTTAGTTAAGGTTTCTGTTGCTATGAAGAGACTCACTAACCATGGCAACTCTTATAAAGAAAAACATTTAATTGGGGGGGGGCTTACAGTTTAGAGGTTCAGTCCATTATCATCATGGTGGGACATGGTGGCATGCAGGAGGACATGGTGCTAGAGAAATGGTTGAGAGTCCTACATCTTGTAGGCAACAGGAAATGATCTGAGGGTCATACTGAGCAAAGCTTGAGCAAAAGAGACCTCAAAGCCCGACCCCACAGTGACACATTTCCTGCAACAGGGGCATACCAGTATAGGACATTTTCTTTATAATTCTTATAAATGACTGCTTATTCCATGTATATTTTAACTGTTTCCCATAACTAAATTGTTCCCACACTTTGACTACATTAGTAGAAACAGTTACATGGTCTTGTACACTGTGTTTCTCCACAAAATGCCCTGCCACACAAAGCTGATAGCTACTTAAGACCTAGTGTCCTACAGTATTAGCACTGCACTGTAGTAGAATCAGTCTTGATGCAGGGCCTGACCCTCAGTCATGCACATTTAGAATCTCTGTGAAAATTAGTTTGCCAAGAGATTACCATGATAAATTATATTCTAGATAATAAAGTTCATTAAGATGATGTTAAACACAATTTTAAAATATTAACTGCTAATAACAAACATATACTGGACAGAACTAGTAGATTTATTCAGAAATCTAATCCAGAAAACAAAGAGAGACTTTGATAGGGAATATAGATGTATCATCAAGTGGCTGATAACCTAATCATAATAATGGTTGAATGTGATCCTTTCTCATTCTTACCAAAATTCCACAGAAACATCTGGTAATCAAAATCAGAATGCATTAGAGATACATTAGTATGTTATTTTGAGGTAACTCTTTTTTTTATTTAGTATTAGTTAATCGGTCACACAAAATCCTTCTTTCCTTCCTAATGAACTTCCTTATGACAAATAGATTCCATTTTTGGCCCAACATCATAGGGGTATTTCCCTTTCCAGTGATGCCCTATGCCTTTTTGCAGAGATTTAGGAAACATTAGCCTTATCAGAATTATCTGTTTATTTAAAACCCTAAAATATTCGTTCTCCTGCTTACATCATCATCAGTGTTCGGTTCAACTACTTTAAAATCAAGCTGTAAATCCATGAGTCTGAAACATCAGGTTATTCCTTGATGGAATCTTTGATCTACTGATGGGGTCTCTCAGGGCCTGCTTAATCATGGATGCGGGTGAATGCTTCACTCCTCCCTAGAATGCTGCCATCCTGGAAGGGAAAGGAAACACATTCAAGTGTACATTTCCTTCCTCTAGACAGCTTTTATCTGGAACTGATGGCCATCTATTCTAATTACACTTCACTGGCCAAAACAAATCTCATTATCACACTCCTGATCACAAACCAAAAGGAATTCTGCCTTGAAAAGGGAAAACTGGAAATACTCTAAAGAGTAAGACATATCACACCTAGCCAGTTAGATGAATCTCTTTATTATAAAAAATGTTTTCACTTCCACAATCATCAAACATCTGAATGAGGCATACTGTGACAACCCAACACACACACACACACACACACACACACACACACACACACACACTCGGTCACACCAGAGTCAACACCCAAACCTCACTACCCATTTAGCTCTGCTATGTGGCGAGAACCTCTGAATTCCTTCTTCCAAGTGTCTCAGAAAATGTTCAATGGTAAATTGCTGTGCGTTACAGTCAACCCTCCACTGTGCATTAATTTGTATTCTTCCCATTTCTCCATAACTTTAGATGGTATTCAATTGTTCTTTTCCCCTATTCTAATTTTCTCTGGTGAGCACTCTTGCTGTTTCTACACAATCTACTTTTAAGCGTCTGTGTATGAACAAAGAGATGACATATTTGCCATTCAGTGAACCACTTTTATTTAGCATCGTTTTCTGATCACACTGATGTTCACTTCATTATTGTTTTGTGTGTCTGAAGAATAGTCCACTTTCATACACATGTTGTGTCTTAATCCTTGAATACCGTGGTGGTTCCAAATCATGACCAGTGTGAATAGTGCTGGGATAAGCTTGGAATGTGTGGATCACCTTGATTTCATCATTGTATACATTTAAGTAAGGAGAGTAGATAGCTAGTTCTAAATTTAGTTTTCCGTGGAACTGCTATACTGCTGTCTATAGTGGCAGTTTCAATGTACATCCCACCTCTTCCTTTTTTGACACGTTGTATAGCCCAGCATATCTTTTTGTCACAATGCATACCTTGCTACATCTTTTTTGACACAATGTATACCCACCACATCTTTGTCTTTTATGTCTTTGATCCACTAGTACTTGATTTTTAAAGTGAGAGGCAGAAGTATCATACATACAGCTCTCCTCTCTAGTTTCCCCAGGATCCTTTATTGAAATGGCTGCTTGTATGTGTTTGTGTGGTTATCAATGATGAGTTGGCTGCTAATGGATGCATTTATTTCTGGGCCCTGTATTCTGCTCTATTGTGTTATGCCAATGTATGCTCCTTTTCCCTTCTTTCTTAAAATGTGCTTTGAGATTAGGTAGTATGTTTCTAGGTTTGTTCTTTTTGATTAAGATTGGAGTATTTTGTGTTTCCATGTGAATCTTCTGATTGATCTCCTATTTCTAAGGATAATTCCATTGCCAATTTATAGTAAACAAATGATACTTTGTCAATTGGCAAAGCGCCTATAAATCTGTTAGGTCATGTGAAAATTTAAATAACATCAATTATTTCAATCCATAAATCTTGTACTGTTTCCAGTTCTCCAACATTTTCATCAGTGGTTTATAATTCTTATTGTGCAGATCCTTTATTATTTTGCGGAAATCTATTCTGAGACACAGCCTCATTTATTTATTTTGTAGCTCTTTTGAACTAGATTGCTTTCTTGATTTTCTTTTCAGTAAGCTCACCATTGGTGTAAAAAGGTATAAAGTGCTACCTTTTATTTATACCTTGCAATATTTATTTATATCTTGCAATATTACTAAATACAGAACTTATTCGTCATTTCTGGCAGATTTCTACAGAGCATGCAATGCTTTCAATATACAAAAATAACATAGTTGTATGATTTTACTTCCTTTTCCATTTAGATGCTTTTTATTTATTTTTTTCTCATGTCCTACTGCTCTGGCTATGACTTCTAATGGCATGCTAAGTAAGAGTGATGAATGTGGTCACTATTTTCTTGTTTCTGTCCCTTTAGGGAACTATTTCAGCTCTTCCCTAGTCACTATTCACTGTAATTATGGGGTTAATACAGGTACTATCTTTTTATGACTACATAATGAACAGCAAGTACTGTGAGTTATGTCTAGTAGGTGATATTTGATACCCATGTGTTAAATGAATAATAAAAAAAGGAAGTTAAAAAGTGAGAAATGGAAGCCAATGAGGAAGATGTTACTCCTAAACAGATTTATGCCTTATTTAGATCGAAATAACCCTTTGTATTAATGGCATTTATTCAGTTACACTTTGGTTTGTGGTGATACCCTTTGTATAGGTCATTTAACTTAATTTTGGTCATTTAATTGATTATTTTTGCTCCTAACACTAGCCCAGTTTCTAATACATTGCAGAAGCCCACTAAGTATTTGAGTCAGTGAAACAAAGGAGATGAGCTTCAAGAGCTATGAAAACAGATTCAAGGAAAAAGGCTAGCACTTTATAACCATGACCAGAGTTCATTTCCTTCAACTGTGTCATTAAATGATTTAACCTTTTAAGGTAGATATACACAAATGCATTTGATAGACCACCAGATAAGTGTTCCTGTCACTGGGAAAACACTAATCGCCTCTGACACTAACTAGGCAACAACATTTCAGCACATGACCTCCAGCAGCTGACAATGGACCTCTGCTGGGGGGGGGCGGGTTCTGGAGAATGAACAAAAGAGGGAGCAATTCCGTCATCCACCCATTTGGGTCTAGAAGAGTGGGACGGATTTATTTTACAACTCGCACATGTTCCTAAGGCTTTATATTGTGAAATGTCTTAACCACATAGATAGACTTGCACATCCAACACAGTGAGGTTCTTACAAAGAGGAGCAGATAACACAGGCTTTTTCTGTGCTTACTTTGAACCAAACACACATATAATTGTGTTCACAGGATCAAAGCATGCTGTGGTTTAACTCTAATCCAAGAAAAGCAAATCACCTTTAGTAAGCTTTTATTACATGCAAACACATCTACTTTGATTACTCCCCAAGGCACATTAAGCCTTGAAGGTTTTGTTCCTTTTCCAAAATGAGCAGCTCCAACTTCGAAGGCTCACATACCAATTGCCAGTCTCCAAATTGCTGCACCATACACAATAACCAGCATAAGACAGCTTGAGATATATTTTTTGATATAAACCTTGTGCAAATTCCTATGAACTTAGCTAATAAAATTCTAGGCACATAACAAACACCTAGTCATTCTAGAGAGACTTCCACAAGGTTTGAAGTATTAAAGAATCTACTGTATCTAAGCACAATATTTCTTCAACCTTGACTTTCAGTGATAGAAATTAATAAGAAAAGTAGAACTTCTTTAAAAATTAAGGAACAAATGGAAAGAAGTCCTTAAAGGCATGCAAACATTTAAAAAATAATGCTAGCAGTTAAATCTTAGTGCGGCTACTTAGTCAGAGTACACTATCCAAAGAAAAAAATGCTTAGCATATTGCTAGTTCACTAAGAGTCTAAGGAGAGGCCTCAGTCAGGGAGATCTTGGAGCCCTGCCCAATGGCTTGGCATGCACACTGGAAAATTCTAAATCAGGGAAGTTAAGTATAGGGATTTTCTTCTTTGTTTCCACATAAAACCATAAATGTATAAACAAAGAAC